>OY294046.1:11178219-11685935 GCA_958510825.1 Brachypterus glaber
GCAAAATCCAAATTTGACCTTAAAAAAATCCAGCACGTCTTTTTTTTTAATCTTAGTACAGGCAATTATGCCAATTTAAAAATAATTTATAAAACAAAATATAGTGTTTTTTTTTAATGGTTCTACATCATAAAAATGTTACTTTATTACATAAGAACCATATTATGTAACATTTTTTTAGTTCATTTTTGACCCCCCCTTCCCGATAAGCTTGTCCCCTTACGCACCCTTCTTCTTACCCTCTACACCTACTTAGTTTTGTCACATTATCCATTTTTTTTAATATTTTTTTTCATAATATGCCTATTTATTCTACCTATGAATTTAAAGTTTCCATGTTTTAAGTTGGGTATTTTTTAACTAATATTGAGTCGCCGAATCTAAATTTGTCCTTGGAATATTTTTATCTCCCATGATTTTAGAAGAAAAGAGGAATAAAATAATGATTTTTTAACATTTTTATCTCATTTTTCTCAGAAAACTTAGGTAATAGAAATATTCTGAGGCCAGATTCGGTTTCAGCTACCCAAAATTAGTTAAAAAACATATGACTTCAATCAGGGCAAGAAATCGTGTTGCCTAGTGTAATCTGTGTAAAGGCAGTTATTTCGGTCTACTAAATCAATTCGGAAAAGGGATACTCGCTTGGCTAATTTGAATGGATTTTAACTATATTGTACTTGTTATCCCACGGTTAATTTTGCCCGCTGAATGCCTACCATAACCTCTAAATAACTACCATTTTTCCTTTATTTAATTAAAAAAAATCGTGACTGATAGAGGTTCATAAAAAATACCACTGCCGACAAAGGAACGCTTTCTTGTTTTATACTGGGAATCTATTCTCGGCACCCAATCGCCTTTCTAAGGTTAACAAAAAAAAACTGTGCTGGGGTTGAGACCAACTTATTCTTATGTATTTTGGGATGCCCAACACGAATCGGTCATATAAAAAGGCATTTCATGGGCTCGTTTTTTTTTTGCTACAATGAAATAATGAGTTTTTTACCATTTTAGAGAGTTTTTTTAGCGTATCAAAAGAAATGAACCCATGCAGTGCCTTTTTATAACAGATTCGTGTTCAGCATCCCAAAATACATACGAATAAGTGCAGAACCGGCATTTGATGAAGCTGAAGTTTGCAACGTTTTTTTGCAACGAAAATTCAAATAGTATATTAAAGTACTAGTTTCGTAACATTCGTTTTTAGCGCACGCGTACAGGTTTAGAAAACAAGCCGCTTGCGGCGAGTTTTCTAAACTTGTACGCGTGCGCTAAAAACGTGTTATGGAATAAGTGCTTTATAATACTAATTGAATTGAATAAATTAAAAAAAATTAAATAACTACCATTTTTCCTTTATTTAATTAAAAAAAATCATCGAAAATTCAAATACTATATTAAAGTACTAGTTTCGTAACATTTAGCGCACGCGTACAAGTTTAGAAAACTCGCCGCAAGCGGCTTGTTTTCTAAACCTGTACGCGTGAGCTAAAAACGTGTTATGGAATAAGTGCTTTATAATACTAATTGAATTGAATTTTTGATGCAAAAAAACGTTGCAAACTTTAGCTTCATGGCCTTTGCATGAGATTCAGGGGTAATCTTTTTTCCGAGGTGAGGACCTTTTTTTTTTAGTCGTCAAAATTATCTTTTTTTTGGTGGTCACAAATCTTTTATCTTTTTAAATGTTTTTTTTTTGTAGGGGCGACAGGTCAAAAGCTTGCTTCAGGGTGCCGAAATGCAAAGGCCGGCCCTGAATAGGTGGGTCCTAACCCCAGCACAGACAACTTTATTTTTGGTAGGCCTGTGTTATTATTACAATTTTAACAATTTTATAAATTGAAATGAGCCCTCAAAAACTGTATTACTGCAGTAAGCAATTACTTATCTTAAACGACAAAAGTTTTGATGCAATGGAGTTCCGTGTACTGGTGTTAGTTTTGTTTAAAGAGAACAATGGTTAGTTTGTTTTAGTTTTAACTGAACCTAATTACGATTACGAAACAAACACTTTTTTATACTCCTCGCAGGCTTCGGCAGAATATTTTATAGTTAAAATTATTATGCCTTTTTTTATAATTATAAAATTAATCCTTTTTTTAACTTTTTTGTGTTATAACTCCTAAATAACCCCAAAACAAAAAAGTTAGCGTGGACAAACTTTTACAAAAAATTAAAAAAATAGACACAATAAATTGTAGAGTTGAAATAAATAATGTGCTAACCCCCCAGGAGGGTTTTAAACTATATTTTTTTTAATTTTCTGAACTTCCTGATTAGAAAAAATTTAAATCAAGCGAAACGTATATGACTGTAATCTTATAATTATACAATATGTATTATGATAGTTTTGTTTGTACAGGGTTCCTACATATCCTTGAATTTGTTGTAAAATTAAGAATAATAAAACTGTTCAAAAATTAAAATTGACCATCAAGTTTTCAAAAAAATTGCCTGTGGCACTGGCTTTCTTACGTTTTTCTCTATTTAGGATTGTAGAACTTAGGCGTGAAAGAAAAGTTTCCTGTATTTTTGTAAACTTTTTAATTTAATTAATTTAAATTTAAAAGACTAAAATTAAAATAGACCATTCAATTTGTAAAAAAATTCACCTGCGGCGCTAGGGCTTTCTTACGTTCTTTTATTTAAATTGTAGAATTTGATAAAACCCCTCCCACTAGCAGATCCTGCGCATGGGCCTGGTTGCAATTAAGTTGATATTTTCTTATAATAGGTATTACATTATTACTTAAGCTGTTATGATTTCATAAAACTTGTGAAATGGTGTTCTCGAATTTGTATGGTGTTTTCGATAGCGAAAAGCTACCGTCTTTATGGTTACGCCTTGTTTGTTACTGGTTGAAACCGAAATTATGATAGTTAAAATTGGATCACAATTTTTAATCTAAAAGCCATTTTTTAAAATATAACAACGGAAAAAGTCTCTTCTGATAACACCATTATTCCTACACACTAAATTTAAATATTAAACAGTTATAGAAAAAATATTTATATATTTATATTTATTGTAATGTACCAAGACCATAATGTACCATTGATCACATCCTAGTGTACCTTGGATCATCAACGTTATGTACCAACAAGGAAGATAATATGTAAATAAATAAACTTAAGACGATATTATCTCTCCAAAACGGTTTTTATTATTATTATGACTTGTATACGTGTAATGTAATTGTTGTTGTTTGTTTTTAATTTTAATTATTAGCCTGATGACGTTAAAAGGGCAGAAACATGTCGATATTATTTATATAATAATAATAATAATAAAAACAGTTTTGGAGAGATAATATCGTCTTAAGTTTATTTAAAACTACCTCCAATATGAGCAAGGATCATCATAAATATAATTTTTTAAGATATGTATAAAAAACAGCATTTTTATACAGAAATTTGTATTTTATTGTTTCATTACAAAAAGAAATAAGGTTGCAATGTTTACAAGAAGTTACAATATATGAAATTTTTAACTTAAAATTAATAGGCAATAGAAAAATTAGGTATGTAAATTAAATTTTACTTAAAATTATTTAACTAAATCATTTAATTTTAAAGCTAGAAAAGTCTACCTATAATCATCGATCCAAAGTTTGGACATTTTTCATTTTTTCGATTTTAGGTTTCTTCCAAAAGTAAGCTTCTCAACATTCTATCTTATGTTTAAAACTGAAATATGGCATAACAAATTACTTACCATTAAGCAGTGATTCAGATAGAATGTGATTTAAAACACAAAACACAATCGTCAACTTGTAAAAAAATAAACAATAAAACCAAAATTGTTACTTTTTGAGCTGAAAAATTGTATTTCTACTTTACTCGAAAACAATAGCACATGGACAACCACTCTCCCGCTTGCTTACACTCTACTCAGAAAAACATTGTCTTAGTACAGTTTTGTCACGTAGATAGCAGCATCTGACAAGAAATTGAAGGGTGATCCAAGGTACACTATTCGATACCCCCAAACAACAAAGCTGTAACTCATATATTGTCATTTTTCACGACAGCTAAATTTCGAAAATATTTTTTTTTTGTTATTGAAGGGTGGGGAAATGATTGAAGTGGAAAAGGAAGCCATGTGGTACATCATTTGAAAGCTTATAAAATTTTCTATTTAACTGTTCTCTATTTAACTGTATAAGTATTTATTGTTTATTTATTGTTTGTTTCTGATAATATTTAAGTTTAGAATTTCTTACTTTAATGTTTTTAGGTAAACTTTTGGTTAAAATAGCTTGTGGATAAATCTGAGTAGTACCACCATGTGTGTCTTTCTTTTTTCAAGGCCTTTATCTATGAGTATAACTCAAAAAGGGTCTAACTTGAGTTACATCCTTGTTGCATGGAAGTGTCGTATTATCAAGGTACAACAGTCTCCCCTGCCGATAAAAACGCAATACACCATCCACTGTGGAGACCATACAATGGAATGCAAAGCATTACGTAAATTCACGGGTTGTTTCATTTTATTTTGCGTCCAATCTAGAAGATGAGATAATTATTTTAATTATTTTAAATCGTGCAGTAGATAATGATTTTTTTTTAAATAACCCACTACATGCGATGTAATTTTAAAATCAGGTAATTATCGACTCAATTTAAACTAAATCACTAGTTACAGAATTAAATTATTTGTATTAAAATTCCACGCAGGTAATTTTTAAATTTAGGTTATTGCTTTTCCATTTTGAAAATTTTCAAAATTTCGGAAAGCCTTGTATTCTCGCAAATATTTTCAAATTTTATTTTTGTGTATTTTTGCGTCTTATGACGTTTTATGTCGATATAAATCAATTTCGAGCAAAAATCGATCGATCGGTCGGTCGATCGGCCTGTCCGGGAAATATTGTGGGCACGATAACTTAAGAACGCTTTAAGCTAGAGACTTGAAATTTGGCATACAGGTATTTTACCAAAATTTCTCGCTCGGGATTGTTTTTGGTAAACATTGGGGTGAGGCAAGGGGGGCAAGTGGGGAAAAATTTGAAAATTACTAAGTATATATGGATTTTCAAGGTTGCTAAAATTGAATCTGATAAAAAAACTTTTCTAATTCCACCCCATTTTACAGGCGGAGGTGAAAATGGGAAAGCTCTTTTACTGGGCGTAGTATTTTTAAATTAATACAGGGTTATTCACGGAAGTGGCCTATTAAACGTTTATGGAGAAACAATAACTTTAAAAGTCTGCTAATTTGCACTTTGGGGTTTTTGAATATGGCCTATCGATTAAAAATATTTTCATGATTGTGCCACTTCCGGTTGTACCGGAAGTGGCACTTAACTTTGAGTTTTTAAATGGAACACCTCATATATTTTTTAATTTTTAAAATTTGCATTAAATTTGCTTTATTTTGATGTATAATACTTCATGTCTATCTTCAGTAGTTTTTGTGTTATTCAAGTTTTTAGCGAAAAATAAGTAAATTCAAGCACCCCTAAAAACAATAATTTCTCCTTGATTTTTTCAATTGGAGAAAATATGTTTTGTGTTTTGCTCAATGATGCTTAAACGAATTATCCTATGCTAAAATGGAACCCAAAAATTATACAGGGTGTCTGAAAAAGCAGGTCAAATCTAACAAATTTAATATAGCCATAACTCATTTTTTTTAAATGGCACCCTACATTTTTTTTTATTTGGTTAAATAGAGAATTCAATTTGCTTTAAAATAAGTATAGGATACCCTATACCTAACTTTAACCGTTTTTGAGCTATTTGCAAATTATTGTGAAACAGCCGTATTTCTGTTAAAATTTGTTATATTTTATAAAATAGGCCAGAAAAATTAATCGATTTTTATTTATTTACCTCAAAGATCATTATATTTACCTTAAAACTGGATTTTCATGTGCCCAGTAGTGTACATTTCTTCTGTTAAAAATACCCTGTTGAGAAAATTTAGCCTCGTCCGTCCAAATTATTCTTTTTAAAAAGTTTGGTTTTTCTTGAATATTTATCAAAAGATTTTCACAAAAGTCCACTCTATTTTGAAAATCATTAGGTTTTAAGGCCTGTATTTTTTGCTTTTTGTAATCGTGCATCTTGTGGTTTTTTAAAATTCTTTGGATGCTTGAATAGGAAATTCCCAAGTCGTAACTAGCTGCAGGAATTGAGGCATGTGGATATGCATAAAAGTAACCCAAAACATTGACTTCGTTATTTTCGTTGTTTGTAATTGGTTTCGTAAGAGATTTCACTGCATTTTCTTTTCCAAATTGAGAAATTTTTTTGTGTATTCTTCTAAATTTTTTACATGACATTCTTGGTAAATCAGGATATTTTGTATTAAAGTTTCTGCAGGTTCTACTAATTATTTTATCATTTTCACCAAAAATAGCAAATAAATCCAAAATAACAGGGTAAGAATAAGCCTCTGCCATTATTTTACACTAATTTATCACGATAAGAACGATAACATTTAGGTTAAAAGAAATAAAAACACAATACAATTTTAAAAATTTACGTAATTGCAGAAATACTGCAAAATACTTCTTTTTCACATTAATTTGCAAATAGCTCGAAAACGGTTAAAGTTAGGTATAGGGTATCCTATACTTATTTTAAAGAAAATTGAATTCTCTATTTAAAAAAATAAAAAAAAATGTAGGGTGTCATTTAAAAAAAAAGAGTTATGGCTATTTTAATTTTGTTAAGTTTGACCTGCTTTTTCAGACACCCTGTATAAATTTTGGATTCCATTTTAGCTTAGAATGATTCGCTTAACCATCATTGAGCAAAATACAAAACAAATTTTCTTCAATTTAAAAAATCAAGGAGAAATTATTGTTTTTAGGGGTGCTTGAATTTGCTTATTTTTCGCTAAAAACTTGAATAACTTAAAAACTACTGGAGATAGACATAACGTGTTATACATTAAAATAAAGCAAATTTTATGCAAATTTTAAAAATTAAAAGATATATGGGGTGTTCCATTTAAAAAATTAAAGTTGAGTGCCACTTCCGGTACAACCGGAAGTGGCACAAGCATGAAAACATTTTTAATCGATTGCCCATATTCAAAAACCCCAAAGTGCAAATTAGCAGACTTTCAAAGTTATTGGTTCTCCATAAACGTTTAATAGGCCACTTCCGTGAATAACCCTGTATAGGCTACCATTAGAAATACTGCTGTAAAAAAAATACTTTTTCCTACGAGCGTGCGGAAAGATCACTCATATCACGCATATGGGTGTGGAAAGAAAGCCTTTTCCGCACGCATAAATATTGTTTAATTTCTTAATTGCGTAATGTTATTCTTGTTATATTTATTCATAATATTATAAAAATGTTTAAATTTTTTACCTGTTAATCGATTTTCTTATTGAAAAATTATAAAAATAAGATTTATTTCGATTTATTTGTTAAAATATAAAAGTATATTTTATTTTAACCCTGCTCGTAGGAAAAGTATTGTTCCTAACGCATGCGTAAAGAGGCTTTTCCGCACTTGTTATGAAAATAGCTATTCCCAGTTCATAAAAAAAAACAAAAAGAAAAATAAAGAATTTTTTTTTGAAAAAAAAAATAAAAAATTGAAAAAAAAATTTAAAAAAAAATGAAAAAATTTTCAAATTTTTTTTTTGTCGAAAAACGAAAATATTTGGGAAAAAATGAAAAAAGAAAAATTGTTTTCACCCTCTTACCCCCACCCCGATTTAGAACAGTTTTAATACACTATGAAAAAATCCACAAAATTTCTGTCATCAGTAGAGGAGTAGTTAATTTTCTAAATTTTAGAAAAATATTGCAACAATTTTTCTCCACAAAAAATAAATACGGGATGAATCAGTCAACTATAAACGGCAAGCAAACGCCTTTTCTTATGCACGCGGTCATTTAAATAAAAATTAATTAAAAAAAATGTGATAAACAAATTATAATAATTAATTTTAATTATTTTAAGTTCGTGGCTATTTTATTTTCGATTTTATTTAATTTGTTTGTGCGGTTTTACACATCCAACTATTATTTTTTTTTCAGTGTAATTTAAAGTTTAAGAAAAACATGTTTACTACTCACAGCGTCTGGAAATACAGATTTAGTTCAACTTTTAAATGACTCAAATATTATTCTCCAATTTTGACCAATTAAAAAAAAAGCGCTCTTTATTTATGTATATTTTTTAAAACGCCTGTCTAGTCTTAAAATATTCTAAATATTCTCGATGTGTCTAGATAGAAACCATGAAGAAGGGAACTATGACATAATATTTGGGTTATTCAGAGGCAAAACTAAATCTTCATTCCCAGACACCGTGCACCACACTGTGCCTGAACAAGTTTAATGAGCAGCACTCGGCGAATTTCCAGTACTCGCATGGGCGCCGGGTCGACTCTAGCGTTGACGCGAGGTTTTAAATATTTACATTTCTTTTTATCTTGATTTTTTTTAATGATTCCATTTAAACGAGTAAGTGGAAAAAAAGTTATCCATAAATAAAAATTAAAAACAATCGTATTCTTAAGAGATAAAAATCGAATGACGGTTTTTTTATAATGACTTTTTTTATTTTAGCCTTTTAGGCCAGGCTCTGAAGTCATAAAAGGTGGCTTGCGCTACATAAAGTCAAGGCAAGTTCTGATTTGGTAGATTTGTACAGCTTAGTTTTCTTATTAATATTCCGAGTTTTCGACCTTGAGCGACCGCCGCTCGCGCCGCCATATTGGAAAAATGGTACCGAAAACCAGTTTTTCGATAATATCTACTCTCCAGCGCCACCTAGGTTAAAAATAGCTATTACAAAAATTACATTACATTTTCTGCAACTTTCGTAGGAAACAGAGTCAATCTCAGCAAATTTCTACAATATTTACTAAAAGAGTCTAGCAGAGTCTTGATTTTAATTAATATAATGCCCTTTACCTAAAAGACAACTGACCATAATTTCAAACCCTTATCCTCCCCCCCATTGATTGATTAAAAAATGTCTCCTACAAAAGTTGCAGGAAATTTCATGCTCTATAATTTATGTAATAGCTATTTTTAACCTAGGTGGCGCTGGAGAGAAGATATTCTCGAAAAACTTGTTTTCGGTTGCATTTTTCCAATATAGCGGCGCGAGCGGCGGTCGCTCAAGGTCGAAAACTCGGAATATTAATGAGGACACCAAACTGTTCAAACATACCAAATTAGAACTCTCCTTGGCCTTTTGTAAGTCAGAACCTACCCACTGCCTGGACTATTTGGACAAATATAAAGTTATTTAATATAGTTAAACATAGTATGGTTTATATGTATCACAGTGGTTACTTTGATATTTTAAATTAATATATTAGGTTTAGTAGAACAATAGTGGAATTTCTAAGACTTGTTTGTGGAAAAAATAACAATAGTTTTTATAAACACCTGTATTCTGTCAAACTAAATTTCAATTTTGATAATATCCAGTGATATTATGAAGCTAAAGTTTGCAACGTTTTCTTGCAACGAAAATTCAAATAGTATATTAAAGTACTAGTTTCATAACATACGTTTTTAGCGCACCAGTACAAGTTTAGAAAACGAGCCGCTTGCGGCGAGTTTTTTAAAGTACTAGTGCGCTAAAAGCGTTTTATGCTTTAATATACTATTTGAATTTTCGATACAAAAAAACGTTGCAAACTTCAGCTTCATGTGATATTGAGCTTTGCCATGCTCACCTAACTTAAAATTTGTTTAGGCCCTGTGTGTACAATGTTTAACTTTTAAGTTTAAGTTTAAAAACTATAGAGATATATTTATACCTCGCAAAAGGACCCCCTTCCTTGGTGAATAGATAACATATGGAGTGTAGGTAAATTAAAGTAAATAAAGCAATAGATAGTCAAGTAAATTCACAACTATTCCGACTAACGGACTTCATTACAAAATAGTACCTAAACACATACCAATACTAGTAGGTAATATAATATTATTATCCATTTTGCCATGGAAATTTGGTATAACGCATTATCAAAAACAGCAAATTACCATGTTAAAATTAATTATCTCAAACCAACAAAATATCTGGTTTGAGATATTAAGTTAAAATGGGCGAAATTCAAATCACGTATTTAAGTATTATTCTGTGATGACGTAAGTTGGAATAGCTGTAAATTTGACTATCATGATATTACAACTAAAACTACTGCAACTACTTACGTGTCACTAATAAAGCTGCTAAATTTACAAAAAGAAAATTTCATACCAACAATTTTGTTTTTAAATATTTTCCTTGAAAAGTTTTAGATTAACTTTTTTAGTAGAAAAGAAAAAAAATTTCTTTGGGGCCACACTTTAAATACGAAACGCAAGAATTTGCAATTAAAAAAAATAATGCCACGTGACAAGGAAAGGGGGAGGTCAAAATGGCAAAAAATCTGCCGTGCTAAGCTGAAAGGTCCATCTACATAGGTTTAACATATACAGATAGGACCTTCACGGTTCACCTGGGCGATTTTAAATAAAAATTTCGTGGACCCCTACATTTTTTGGACTAAAACATAACTGATGACATAAGAAATCAATTCCCATTTGAAAGAAAATCGTAAAAGATACACTTTTTTAGACAGATAAAAAAACGTTTTTTTGAGTAATAAGGCGTGAAAAAAAATCGCGATTTTCAAAATCAAAAACGCTCTCTGGCTTAAAAGTTGCTCCTTAGTAAAAAACAGTGGCCACTCAAAAATGAGCCAAATCGATAAATGTTTAGAGGTAGCTCAAAGTACTCAAACTTAAAAAAAAAAAATCGGTACCTGTTTTTCGGATAAAAACTAATACCGATAAAAATTGAGGAAATTTTGGAGGGTTTCTTTGGTAATATTTAGAAAAAATCTAAATGTAAGAACTAATCCCCCCTCCCCTTAAGTTAGAACATAAAAAAAATTGCCAATTATTTGAAGATTTCGCGAAAATTTTATTTTTGCAAGTTTTTAAAAGTGCATAAAAAATAGTTTTAAATAAAAAATCTGCAAAATTATATATTAGTATAAAAGCATATATACATGTTAACCTACATATACAGAAAACATAATTTTTTTCCTCAAGTTGAGTAAAAAAAAATAATTTCGATTAGAAACCGGTTGGATTTTCTGTTTTTTGCCTAAAACTTTTTTCGGTGTACTTTTTTTTGATTTCTTGGTTGGAATACTTTTTTATGTAAAAATACACAAAAAAGTTTCTGTGGTTTAACATCGCAGGTTTAACCGTTTTAAAGATAAATGCATTTAAAAGTACATTTTTACGCATGAAGAACCAAAAATAAAAAAATTAAAAAATATAAAGCAAAAAACAAATATTTTAGTAATGAGTGGTTATTTAAATTAAAAACATAGAAAAAGTTTATATGCACCTTGGTCAAAAAATCATTCCTAAGGAAGTTATGTCCTTTTAAATATGCCCATTTTTAATAAATTTTCGAGAAATCTTCAAATAATTGACGTTTTTTTTTATGTTCTAACTTAAGGCGAGGAGGAACATAATTTTTTTATTTTTCTCACAATTAGTATTGTTTCTAAATATTACCAAAGAAACCCTCCAAAATTTCCTTAATTTTATATACAATCACTTTTTATCCGAAAAACAGATATTTTTCAAAGTTTGAGTGTTTTGAGTTATCTCTAAACATTAATCGATTTGGCTTATTTTTGAGTGGCCACAGTTTTTTACTAAGGAGCAACTTTTGAGCCAGAGAGCGTTTTCGATTTCGCAAATCGGAACTTTTTGACACACAAAAAAACGTGTTTTTTATCTTTCTAAAAAAGTGTATCTTTTACGATTTTCTTTCAAATGGAAATTGATTTCTTATGTCATCAGGTATGTTTTAGTCCAAGAAATGTAGGGGTCCAGGAAATTTTTATTTAAAATCACCCAGGTGAACCGTGCCTTTCAGCTTAGGAAGGCAGAAATAACGTCCGCATATGCGATATTATAAGATCTTGAGTATTTAAGGAGCAAAAATTGTTTAAAGAAGAGTAGGAGTGTAGAAAAAAAACCATGGTTGTGGAGATTAATCATACACAACTAAAAAAACAAATCTATAATAAAAAACTGTCTGCAATTAAAATTGTAATTGAATTTAGTTATTATCAAAGTATTTGGTAAAAATGAAGCCCCTAAAGGGACTTAATTCGCGCCTATAAATAGAACAAATGTACCTACGTGTAGTGTAGTACATGTGCTATACATAGGCGTACGTATAAAAAAATGTTACGGCCTTACATTTTCCATTTCTTATGAAACTGTATAAACGTGTAAACGTTGATGGTGGTAACATCAAGCACTATTAAATGGTAAAGGAGACTACCGAGATTGGAAACGTTCCAGTATTACGTAACGCAAAATTTGGCCATTTTTGACCGACATGTAACGCGGCGTAATATTTTCGAGACCCCCACCCCCCCTATTTGTTACGTAACATTTTACAAAAAGTAAAAATAAATAAAAGGAAATTTTGCTTTATGGTTTAAACCGGTTTTTAACCGGTTATTGCTTCCGTGTTTTAACCCAAAACCGGTCTGATGTAATTTCCGAAACCGGTTAACCGAAAACCGGTTTATGGCTATGGTTTTCCATCTCTAATTGTTTTTGTTTAGAGGATTTAGTTAACTGTTAACCACGCCGTGTGCAATAAAATTTGCAAGGAATCCGTCTCTTTAAGCCTAGATCATTGTTAAAAACGTGATCCAATAAACATTTTTTAAGTTTATAATTTTTTAGTGTAACATTTTTATTGCGCACAGATTGCTTTATGCCCCTTGAAAGCTCACATGATGATCCATCTAAAACCATCAGTGGTTTTAACATTGTTGTAACATATCTTCAACCTGTTTCGAATAAAAAATATCCAGTCTGATTGAACTTTATACCCCAGTTAAATCATGTTCCCATCATCCTATGGAACTCAAATTAAGTGCATACTAATCAGTTTAAAGTACAGTTTAACCCACCACAAGGTGGTGTTTATCCTCCTACAGGCCACTACATATAGGGAGATCTCGGTAGTCTCCTTTAAAGAAATGCAAAATTTAATTTCGGGAAGATTTATAGAATTAGGTAAGCTAGTAGATAAATTTGATTTTATCTAACGGTAAGTTTAAGATGGAAAATAGCTTGGTTTTACCAAACTAAGTCAACTGTCTCAACCAATAAATTAATTGATTAATATTATTTTACTTTGATTTATCAGTTTTTGGTGGGACAAATGCATATTTGGATCGTATTATGCATAATATGTGAACCCAAATTTCAGTAAGTTGTTGAACTTCTTCCTTAATATATTTCAAACGTTTTGACTATAACACTTAAAATTATGCATTTGCTTTAATTGTTCATGTGTCATAACATGTATAAAATTAAAATCGTTTAAAAGGAATTAGGTAAAATGTTCTCCAACCTACATTTATTTCAAAATGTGGGTTAACATGTTATTACAAAACACAGGTGTTTCGGCAAATGAAGCAAAGTTATAACCGTAGAAAAAGATTTACGTAAAACCCTTAAGCGCATAGTTTTATCAAGTGAATCACTTGCCCCCACCAGCGAAAAGCTCCCTGTCACGGGCGGAAAAAACTACATAACTGTGCCCTATAATACGCCACTGGTTTTAGTTTCATTAAGTAAATATGACTAATACTTCCCTCTCACTTGGTTATTTTTAATGAGTTCATATTAAATCCTTGTTGATTCATGCAATAAAAGATACGGGCATAGTTAACCGCAACTTGTATTCAAACTAAAGTCTACAATATTAAAAACATAGTAAAAATTATAGTAGTAACATAGTAGATATGAATCATTTAAGCATTTGGAGAAAATTTAATAAAATAAAATGTAGGGATAGTAAAGCTATGCTTAGTGTGCAAGTCCAAACCAGAAAAAAATGTAGAGTAGGGGGGGCTCAGCCCCCAGGGTGACACCCTCAAAAAATAAATCTTTGTCCCTGACGGTTTTAACCAAAACTTGGCACCCCTACAAAAAAAGAAAAAAGATTGGCGCCAAAAAAAATACCTTCATGAAAAAAAGTTTTGTCCCTGACGGGTTCTACCAAACTTAGCGCCCCTACAAAAAAAATTGGCGCCCCAAAAATTACCTTCACTTCAAGAAAGAAAACCTTTGTCCCTGACGATTTCTACCAAACTTGCAGCCCCCAGGGTGGCACCCTCAAAAAAAAATCTTTGTCCCTGACGGTTTTAACCAAAACTTGGGACCCCTGCAAAAAAAGAAAAAAGATTGGCGCCAAAAAAAATACCTTCATGAAAAAAAGTTTTGTTCCTGACGGGTTTTACCAAACTTAGCGCCCCTGCAAAAAAAATTAGCGCCCCAAAAATTACCTTTAGGAAAAAAAGCTTTTTCCCTGGCGGTTTCTACCGAACTTGGCACCCCTACAAAAAAAATTGGCGCCCAAACGTATTACTTTCCAATTTTACTTTCCCCAAGGAAAGTCTTGCGCAAAAAAAATCGAAAAATTTGTATTGCTTTTTTTTAAAAAAAGGCTCCGCCTTGTAAAAAATAAGCATTCTCGTGCACTGAAAACTAGGTTCGCGTACTCGGTGCGTAATATACTATTATTACCCACTTTCCCATAGTAATTTGTTATTATTTAGGTACTATTTGTTGATGACGTCAGTCCGCATAGCAGTTAATTTGAATCTAACTATTGCAATTTGAGTAATGCAGTCGGAATTTACTATTCATTTAATGCAGAAAATATATTGTTTTTTTCATAAAAAATACGTAAAAACCATTCAGCACTTGAGATATTTAATATTGTACTAAACCAATTTCTTTTTTACTTAATTCAATTATATTTATAAATAAACCTGCCTGATTCTGTATTTTCACTGAAAATTTCTGTATTTTCAATGAAAATTACCTCTAAAATTGTTGGTATGAAGTTAATTTTTTGTAAAAGAAAAGAAAATGTACTAACATAAAAAGCAGTCATGCAAAAAAGGCAACTAAACGAAAAAATAAAAATAAAAAAACAAGCTAAAAACTTACTGCACAAAAAACAACGTGTCTCAGTATATGGGGAACGAGAGCAACAAAAAATAATAAGTTTTTCAGTCAATTGTTTTTCTTCTAAATTATAATTTGTGTGTTTACGTATGGAAAATAATTGGAAATTAGTCCCGTTTGAAGAAATTCCATATTCCATATGTTTTCGAGCGTACCTTGTCGACGTTATCCTTCGGGGAAGACGTGACCGTCGAGTTCGACCACTTTGAAGTCGATTTTTTCAAAGTACCTCTGTTACTCCCAAAACTGGGCGATTTGTTTAAAGAATCTTTCTTGTTACTCAACGAATCTTTAGCCGAAACTAGAGACGAGTTTCTAGACTTTTGCAACGACGCCGGTTTGTTATTTAAGCTGGTGCTCTCGCTTTTATTCCTCCACGAGTGTGCAGAATGTGATCTATGAGGTGATTCCCCGCTACGTGAACGTGAGGTTGGTGCCGGACTCTTATTACCTCCCACGGGCGGCTTGGGGGCCGTGTAACTTTTCAAAGGAATTTTACTCGGTTTCCTTTTGGTTTCGATAATGCCCCTGCTACCTTCGTGATGGTCGTGGGCCGACTCTGTGCTGCTGTTGTGGTCCATCTGCAGATTTAATGGCAGCGGACTCATGGCTTTCATACTGGGGGTGCTGATTTCGGTTCGGGATAGGTTTAGGTTTGGCGGCGTCGAGTCTAGGTTTAGTGGAATTATGTCGGGGGATGTGCTGATAGCATTTAAAGGTTTCTGACGGTTTTCTAGCACTCGGACTCTAGCTCTCGTGCCTTCTAGTTCAATGTTTTTGTCCTCGAGCTGGAATAGAAATTAGCAAATTAGCATTTCTACTAGCTACCTACAAATTACATATGTATTTACTAATATTAATAATAATATAGTAATACTACTTAGTATTAGTTTCAAAATTACAAAATTGAGCATATTTAAAAATAAAAAGTTTATGTTACCAATAAATAATTTTTTAAGACCAAGTAAAACATACCAGATACCGGGTCAGTTTTATTTATATCCACCCCCAAAATTAAGATTAATCTTCATTCCATAAAAACGAAGCTTTTGTGATTTATGTAATTTTACATTGGCTATAAAATGGAGGATTCAATTTTTTTGTTTCACTTCCGGTTTCGCTGGAAGTGGTATAAATATGTTTTTTTTACATTTTTTAATTCAGTCGAAAATTCTATGTATAAAAAATGAAATGTAAAATTTTATAAATCATCAAAGTTTCGTTTTTATCGAATGAAAATTAATCATAATTTTAGGGATGTACATAAATAAAACTCACCCCCCGGTATATCCTTTAAAATGTAGAATTTCCCTTTAAATTTAAAGCCTTGTGGACCGAGATGTTTATATTCAAAATTTCAGCTAATTTTTGAATTTAAATAACTTGTCTCACCTGTTACACTGTTTAAAGGGAAATTTTACAAGTTTTTGGTTCCTACAAAAATGGGTTAAGGTTTCTGTTTTCTGTTATTCCATAAATTTACTAAAACTCACGTATTTTTCTACAATAAATAACTATTATAGCCCAATGCAAAAAGGAATAATGTTTAACTGCTCCTAATTTCACTCCAGATCTCGTCACTCCCATTTGTAATACAGGAAGAATAGTAGACCTGATTTGTAAATAATTTCAAATTATTTTGCAACTATCATTAAATTCAAATACCACCATTATACCAAGATTATCTTGTATAATTAACAAAATTCCCCATCAATTTTAACTGTAACTTCCTAGCGAGTGAAATAAGTGAATATCATCATCAGGTCGGCTGCTACAACCTTAAACACAGTATCTGCTTGTTTTACGGGTGGAAATCATAGAGAAGGAAAGAGAACCATTAGTCCAGCCTGCGCAAGATTATTTTGTGACAGAACGGGGCAGCAAAATGACGTAACGCAATATATCTGACCTTGCGCAGTACGCATCTCTATCAGCTGTGAAATGCTGTCGGTCGTAAAACAATTCATCACCCCAGTATTCATTTGTCTTATCTCCAAAAATCCCCCAGTAAAAATCTTAAAATGTCCAAAAAATAGAGATATGGCAAACCAATACTGGGGTGACGAATTATTAGTACTTTGTTTATACTGTCAGTACTGTCAGATCGTCGTTTATTTCTGTTCATTTTTCGACTTCTACTGTGTTTTAATTGTTTTTTTGCTGCTTTTTTTTATAACTTTAAAATAACCTGTATTGTTGCTTTAGGAAGAGCAAAGGGTCAATCCCTGGTGTACTCAAAGTAGGTGTACAAAATCCCGAAACTCAAACACACATCGAAAAATTCTTATAAAATAATTAAAAAAAAAAAACTATTTCGACGTTTCTTCGTAGATAATTATGTTTTTTTGTTGAATTTTTTACAATTTTTACTTGACACACAAAACTAAGGTTAAAAATACTCGTCAAAAAGAACAATAGTAGTGCGCATGTGCAAGTTTCCTTGTTTCCTTGTGTATGGTGGAAACACTCGTTATTCCGTTATTAAAAATAATAAAAAAAACCGTCTCGAATGAGCGAGAGTACTTTCTCAGAAAAAATAAAATTAATAATGATTGTTATTTTATTTTCTATTATATGACTGTGAGATTTTTTTTACATTTTGGGCCCCGACATGGAAAAAATATACAATAATTTTTTTGTGTATTTTTTTCGACTTTGTGGTTTTTAAACTTTTATTCTATTGTGAATAGAAACCATTTCTTAGATTTTGGGGACAGCGAGGAGCATTAAAAGAAATGGTAATAATATTTTTTGTGTAATTTTTATTTTAGGTGGTTTTTAAATTTTTCTTCTATTGTCAATAATAACAAAGTTATGGCCAAAACAAAAATTTTCCCCCTCCCTCTGAACCGATTTAGCTCAAATACGAACTTGTTCAAGATAATATAAAAATACATTTGCATACACAATCTAGCTTTATCGTGAATAAAGACAGAGAGACCGACCAACCGACAGACAGACATTTATTTGCTTAGTTCGATTTTTCTCGACGTTTCAAGAAAAAAACAAGATGATTTAAGCAAAAAATAATCTGATTTTTCACAATACTTAAATAAATAAAAACGAAGTGTCATTAATTTAACTAGAGTAAACCGACAACTTTAAAAAAATCTGATTACAGATTCGAAATGTACGACTCAAAATTAGTTGGTCCGATGCCAGAAATTTTTTTACTGTCGTACCGTGTATTTTTATTGAAAGATTCTTTAAACAATTTTTGAACCTTAATGTCCAAAAAACAAGATGGAGAGATAGAGAAACGCTCCAATATTATAAAAATATCATTCATTTTTGAAAATGATTATGGTTTCTGTGTTTTTTAATGTAGCAGCCGAGGTGTAACCGATATGTGTAACTAATTTTCCAAGATCGTGGCCGCTATGCGTAATTAAACTGTGTTATGTAATAAGATGGCAACCCACACCTATTTGATTATACGTGATTTTTTTTTATTTGACCTTTATTTTGCGATATATCTAGATAAGCTTATACCGGGTTCCTTTATTTTAAAAGTTGGTGATTTGAAATTGGAAACAACCTTTATTGCTATAAAACCTCAACTTTTAACATAAAAAGTACATTTAAGTCACTTCCGGTTTAACCGAATTTGACAGATAAAATTCTCATTTTTTTTTTGTTTTCCATCTTTATTACTAGAATCAAAAAAATATAATTTTTACCATTTATTTTCATTTATACAAACGGCTATATTTATCATAAATAAAAATAAAAGATATTGTTAGATTTCCTAAAGATTATGCTTTTAAATGACTCCAATATACCAATATGGTTATCAAAACTAAAAATTAAATTAAAAAAACTTTCACATTTAAAATGTCACTTTTTTGGTATCATTGTACTCAGAATGAAGCGTAGACTTGAAATCAACGAACTAATAACTCTTCTCTCTAGAATAGGCATTTCATTCGTAAAAACTTACAAAAACGTAGCCAACATATATATTCCTCTGTCTTACTCGCATAGCTTTGTTCTAATAGAGACAACAATAACAGTTACTAGTTATTGTTATTGTTCAGGCCTGAATATACCTACTATTTGTTTACAAACAAACCGAGATGTTGGTGATAATTTATATTAACGGTATGCGTATTTTAGAGAGAAGAGTTATTAGTTCGTTGATCAAATCCAACGAACTAATAACTCTTCTTTCTAGAATAGGGATATCATTCGTAAAAAAACTGACAAAAACGTATCCAACATATACATTCCTCTGTCTTACTCGCACAGCTTTGTTCTAACAGAGACAACAATAACAGTTACTGGTTATTGTTATTGTTCAGGCCTGAATATACCTACTATTTGTTTACAAACAAACCGAGATGTTGGCGATAATTTATATTAACGGTATGCGTATTCTAGAGAGAAGAGTTACTAGTTCGTTGCTTGAAATATATAAAAATATATAGGGTGTCCCGTATAAAAATTAAAAGTTGGTGTCTTTTCCGGCTAAACCAAAAGAAAAGTAAATTTAAGTCACTTTCAACATAAAAGTAAATTTATGTTGAAAGTTGCCGTGTTATGGCAATAAAGGATGTTTCAAATATGAAATCTCTAACTTTTAAAATAATTGGTCTTGTTATACTCGATAGATCTGTTGCGCGTGACATAGGGTAATATCAATGGTTTTAACATCCTTGCGCCTATAAAAAGTAGCATAACCTCAAATAATTGTAGAAGGCTGCTTGAATCTCAGCGTAACAAAAAATCTGCATGCAAGTCAGGCTAAGCTAAAATTTTTAATTTTAAAATAATCTTGGGTACAATCAACTGTTTTTTTCGCGCTGTCGTTGCAACAGATCTATAGTGACTAGTTTTGCAGAAAAATTACATTTTAATTACATAATATGCAAAACAGTATTTTGTTTTATTGGAAGACACTATTTGTCAGTCCTAGTTTGACAGCCGAGCTGCCAAAGCCGTGGTGTTACGCCAAGACCAAAGGTGCCAAAAGGGAAAGAGCCAAACGAAGTAACTCTTGTCCAAATATTCTTAAAACATAAAATAATTTTTGTAGAATTTTTGTAGGTTTGTAACCTTACCTGAAACTTTAGTTCTTCATTTTCTTCTCGCGCCTTGTCCAGTTTTTCTTTCAGTCGGGTCGCTGAATCAAGCTGATGTAGCAAAAACTGAAAATAAAGATATACGTATTTGAAATTAAAATTTTAAATCAGTTATTATGAAAGGGCATTTAAAAAAGTGTTATTGTTTCGAAATAATCTTTTTCTATTTTGCGACTCTTATAAGCTCATAATCACACGCATTTTGCGTGTTCTTATAGGCCCATAAGGGGTCTGTACTTTTTGTTCTTTTGGGTTGGCAACACACCTGGCCTATCGCCTGACGTTTTCCGTGCAAATTTCAATGTCGCTTTAAAGTTGAATTTTCTACAAAATTTTGTGTTTAGGTTATTTTTACCATGTTAAAATTGTGGCTTGGTTAATTGCAGTAAAAAAGAGAAGAGATGACTATAAAATATATCAAAATATCATTTGTTCTTAGAATTTTAAGCATGGTGTAAACTGTAATGCCAATTCAAAACAAAAATCCCTAAATCAGTCATCAATTTAAATGTAAGTTTTTTTAAATTTTAGAGCAAAATAGAAAAAATTGTATAAAGCACTCGTTTCATAACACGTTTTTAGCGCATTAGTACTTTAGAAAACTCGCCGCAAGCGACAAGTCCAAACTTGTACTCGTGCGCTAAAAACGTATGTTATGAAACTAGTACTTTAATATACTATAATCCTAGCCATACCACATACTTTTTAGAAGTGCTGACTAGTAGTATTCAAGAAAAACAAAATAGGGCCGCTAATTTAAAAAAGAAATGTTAAAAACATATTGTCCAAAATCTTTAAAATTATTTACCATGCGAACTCCCTTTTCACTTAAAAAAAATCACCTCTACCGTGTCCCCTAAAAATATGAAATATATACAAAAAAATAATATGGGTTGTATTGTTTAATTGATATCTTACGGAGTGTAAAAGTTAAAGTGGGGGGGACAGACTTTAGACACGCACTGTATACATTATGGAATGAGGGTATTTAATGTATTGCTAATTTTGGCAAATCCTTAATTGAGCGTAGTTTATGTTTATGTTTGTTTTTAACCTCGTACTATTCTACTTAATTAAGCATCCCCTAAGTCCAGGACTTGTGTGGGCTAGTAGTAGAGGGAACCACCGGCTTTAATTGACTTTCGAACCAATATATCTAGGGAGTACGCCTTCGCCAAATTTCAATTATTAATTAACTGAAAAAGGCAATCGGCGCCAGTGAGGTTATTTTTATTAATTAGATATAACATTGAAACAACTAAAATCAAGGATGTTGCTTCACTTGTTAAATTAAAGGTTAAAATGTTTTTAAAATACCACTTTTGATTTAAATTTAAATTAAAAAAAATAAATTATTTAAAACAATGGTATAGTCCAGTTAAATAACGAGATATTCCTATGTTAAATTGCAATAAATGTACACGGGCTGATATTTTAAAGGGTGGTAGTGGATAGTAACAGAACACTCCTGTTAGGTTTTCACCGTGTGATTTGCGTAAGGGGTGTCCGCTATCTTAAATTTTAGGGGTGAGTGCGGTTATCTCGCTAAATATGCATCTTACGATAAAAACACATATAACCAATTTTGTTAAGGAGAAAATTTCCAACAATTTTTGTTCAAATTATTTTTTTAATATATTAATAACAATTGTTACGAATTGTTATAAATATTCAAAAATGTCCATGTTGGGGGTAACATTGTTTTTTTCGAGTTTTCAGCCAAATTATTTATTGGATGATAAAAGTGGTTATGATCAAACTTGTAGCTCTTAACCTTTTCTATAATTTTCATATATTATGAATTTTTATAAGTAGTTTGGCACGATTACAGTCGAGTTGCGCCCTCCGTACCAAAGTACCTATGAAAATTTTTAATATATAAAACTTATAGAGAATTTCAAGTGCTACAAGTTTGCTCATCCTCCGAGGAATAATTTGGCTGAAAAATGAAAAAAAAAAACAGTTTACCTCCAATATGGCTAATTTTAAATTAACTCGATTGTTTATATAAATTAAAAAAATAACAAAACAAAAATTGTTGGAAATTTCCTCCTTAAGAAAATTGGTTATATGCATTTTTATCGTAAGATGCATATTAAGAACTCACCCCTAAAATTTAAGATAGCGGACACCCCTTAGGCAAATCACCGATGAAAAACTACAGGAGTGTTCTGTTACCATCCACTAATAGGAGGGGAGGGGGTCTAGAAAAATGTCACGTAACGGACGTTGATTTAAGCGAATGTTCACCAGAAATTGAAGAAATAAAGAGATCTGTAATGCCGTTTGTCAAAAATTTTGAAAAATTGCGTTAGGTAATATATAGACAGCCCCTAATATTACTTTAACGATTTTAAAATATGAAACATATTTGGTCGGTCTAAAACCAAAGGGAACTAAGCGCCACTTTTTCAAAAAATTTGGTTTTTATTGCAGACCGTAGGATATCAAAATCTGCACCATGGACTACCAATAGTAAAAAAAAAATTGGCGCTTAGTTCACTTTGGCTTTGGACCGACCGTTTGAGGCAATAATATTCATAATTTGTATGCCGTCATTTATGGAAAGCCCCTTGGTAATAATTAATTAAATTCGAGTTTAAAGATACTTTTATCTATGCTATAACAAGTAGTCGGCGTAAACTCAGTTATGACTCATCAACGTTAAAAATAAACACAAAAACATAGGCTTACGGAATAATTTTGTCAAATTATGAGGGAAGTTTTTATAAAGGTCACTAAATCGAAACATTTGACGACTAACTTCTTAAACACCTCGATATTGACTATACATATTAACTACACATATGTATATATATATTGGGGTTTTTCAAAGAAAAAACCAACATTCGATTTTTACCTTTTAAGAATACGATAGTTTTTAATTTTTATTTATTGATAACTTTTTTTCCCACCTTACTCGTTTAAATGGAATCATTAAAAAAATCAAGATAAAAAGAAATAAAAATGTAAATAATTAAAACCTCGCGCCAGCGCTACAGTCGACGCGGTGCCTATGTGAGCACTGGAAATTCGCCGAGGACTGGCTATAACATCGTTAATTATTTTAAATTTAGATATGATAAAATTTTACAATTTAGTGTGAAAATATACATAAAATATACCTTATAAATTACATCCTTGTAATATTATCTTATTATTTATTGTTATTACGATATTATCACAATATCATATCAAGGTTAAGTGCATATTAATTTTTTTAACATGCATAAATAACTGTATAAAATAGTATATTGTTTTACTAAGAGGAAAAGTGAAGATTTTTTTTACTAGTCTGTAGAATTTACGGACGACGCGAAGCGGAGTCCAGAAACTACTTCGTGTCGTCAAAAAAAAACTTAATTCTCGTGCACTAAGAACAAAAGTCGCTTACTCGTTACGAAAACTACTATTAAAACGGAATAGTAAGCGAGCTAGTGCAGAAATAATAGATATTTCTCCACTTGACAGCCTCGTTTTATTCAGATTATGTACCAAACACAATCTTAACCGAGAACTCTTGGTAACAAACCTGTTTTCCAAATTTTCTAGCTTAAAACACAAGTTTTTCCGAACAGACCGACCAACTGATTTTTTTTTGCTGGGTGCCACCCCCATCACTTTTGAGCCAGAAAAATCCACTGTCGAAATAATGGAAGATACTTTTTTTAATTTTTAAGTTAAGTTATTCAGTTTCAGTTGAGAAATTTTCGTTGTTGAGCCACATACTATGCCGCCGGCATAGCTGCTCGACATATTATTTTTTTCGACATTAAATAGTAAGAAAACGGAAAAAGCCCAACAAGCATTTTGTAGTATTGTTAACACCTAAAGTTCTATAAAGGTGTTATAAGGGTAACATAAATACCTAAATTTCTATACAGATGATTTAAATTAGTGTTATAAAAGTCATATAAGGGTGTTGTAAAGGTTACCGTCACCGTGATCGGTTACTAAAAGTGTTATAAGGAAGATCTTTTTAGGTTTCGGCAACCTTTATAGAACTTAAATTGTTAGTTGGGTGGCTTTCTCTATTTTTAAAAATAACAAACAGTACTTTTATATGTAGAGTCTACATCGTAGAACCACATAATGGAGATACATTTATATCCCCTGAGCAAAGTATTTTTAGTTTTAATAGTGGTCAGTGTTTGTACACACATCGATAAATTCAAATAAAAAGTTTATTTTTAGCTCTCTATAATACATAGTTTGGCAAGGTCAGTATTCTTATTAATTGTGACTTTCTACAATTTAAATAGAATAGATTAAAATACAAATTAAGTTGAATAAAATTTAACACTTTTGCTTTTGCGTTTTTGCCTAAGACCGTAAAATCTTTTAGGTATAAACAATTAAATCGGTTAACCGCGGTTATTGTATAAAATATTTGATCAAAGTATTACAAAACTGCAACAAATCTGTTTAAACAACGATTTTCCGTAAAAAAATCGTTAAATACATATACATATGTATATTTTCTTAATATTATATAGAAAAAATTCGGTTCATTCAGGGAAGGAATGGAAAAGCCCATCCCAGTGGGATGATCCCACAGTGAGCCAAAAATAAATACACTGAAAAAAGAGCTTTCCCATTTTACACCTCCGCGCGTAAAATGGATTTTTTATTATTAGATTTACTTTTAACAACCTTAAAAATATAACAATTTTCACGAAAACTACCCCCCGCCTCTTAGGGGATGCAGTTAGAACTTGTTATTATCAGATTCTCTTTCAGCAACCTTAAAAACCCCAATACACCAATTTTCAGAAAAACTAACCCCACCCATCAGGAGGTGACATTAGAAAAAATTTATTAAAAGATTCAGTTTTAGCGACCTCAAAAACTCCAATATATAAATTTTCAAGATAACTACTCCCTGCCCTTCAGGGGGTGGAGTAAGATTTTTATTGTAATTATCAGATTCACTTTCAGCAACCAAAAAAACCCCTTTATACCAATTTTCACGAAAACTAGCCCCCACCCCTCGAGTGGATTTAGAATTTTTTTATTATCAGATTCACTTTCAGCAACCTCGAACACCCCAATATACCAGTTTTCACGAAAACAACCCCGCACCCCTGAGGGGATGAAATTAGAAAAAAATTATTGTCAGATTCATATTCGCCAACCCCAAAAACCTCTATATAGCAAAAAAATTATTATTAGGTTCAATTTCAGCAACCTCAAAAGCCCCTATATAGCAATTTTCAAATTTTTCTAAAAAAAATGTATTTTTCCCCATTTGCCCCCCTTGGCGCACCCCAATGTTCACCAAAAACCATCCCGAGCTAGAACTTTTGGTAACATTATGTTAACAAAAGTTCTATCTCGGGTATTACCCGTATGTCAAATTTCAAGTCTCTAGCTTAAAGCGTTCTTAAGTTATCGTGCCCAAAAGATGTCCCGGACAGACCGATCGACCGACCGACAATTTTTTTTGCTTGAAATTGATTTATATCGACATAAAACGTCATAAAACGCAAAAATACGCAAAACAAATTAGAAAATTTTTGCACGAATACAAGGCTTTCCGAAATTTTGAAAATTTTCAAAATGGAAAGCAAAATAAATTGGCAAAACTCCGAATTTTTGTGTACTTATATTTTCGATACCGCTGATTTCGAATATAATATTGAAAAATCTAAAAAAAAAACATTTTCTGCGCACTAGGGTGGATCATATTTTATTTTATATTTTCGATTTTGCTGAAATTTGGTATGGGTGCTTCATTTAAGGTCCTTTATATGAATCAGTATCTAAAACTTTTAAAAGTTCAATATAGAGAAAAAGTTAGGGTGGTTCGACTTTTAAGATGTTGTCGCAACTGATCTTAATTAAGTTTGATGGTTAAGTTTATATTATTTATCACTAACATCTGTTCACAATTAAGACTCTGAATATGATAACGCTTATACTAAGGTGACCCACCAAAATTTTAAATTGAAAATTTTGGAGATCTCACATTCCAAATTTATTCATTGGGGTAAGAGTATCATCCCTATTTTTTTTAGAATTTTAGAATTTTACACACAAGGATTTTTTTTTTTTTTAACACAGTACGGTATAAAGGGATAGTAAATGGATAACCTCAAAAAAATCAGATTTTTTTCTTTTAAAATGGCGGTGCTGTGCTGTGCTCTTTTAAGTTTTAAAATTCACTACTGCTTCAATTGGCGAAATGACAGGCACAATATTTTTTTTTATTATCTAAAATAATTGTGCGTATAGCCCAATATATCCCCACATCAAAACTACTATCTTTTTTATTGGTATTAATTTTTTTGAGATATAAATTCGGTTTTTAGTCAATTTAATTTCATTTTTTAAGGTTTTTTCTCTTTGGATAAAGAAATATTCACACATAAAATCTGTAGTAACTTTTTTATTGCGTATACTAGGTGCCCAGAAAAAAACTTAATTGTCTAAATCCGAATTTATCTTTCAAAAAAACTAAAAAAATACACTGCCCAGTAAAAGAGCTTTCCCATTTTCACCTCTGCGCGTGAAATGAAGAAATGAATTTTTTATTATCATATTCACCTTTAGCAACCTTAAAAATATACTAATTTTCACGAAAACTACCCCCCGCCCCTTACGTGGTGGAGTTTGGACTTTTTAGCTCGTCTCGCAAATGAGACTCGTCCAGCCAAGACATTCTGTCATTTGCGCTTATCGCAACAAAAACATTAGTTTAAATACGTTTTCTCAGTAAGGTCATTTAATTAAGCAAAAGTTTAACGAAAAAAATAATATAATAATATATGTACTACTCAAAAAAATTAATTATTTTGAGCCGCAGCTCACGGTAGCTCACAAAATTTTCGGTCAAAGCATCTAGAAACTTGAAGCTTTAATATTCTTTTTCTCTATCTCGATACGACAATTTTTCAAAAAACACTAAAAAAACAATTTGTTTCCTTAATTTTTTGGAGTAGCGTAGCTTTGGTAAATTTATTATAGATAAAACTATTCAAGGTCCTCTAGAAGGACTACCTTATATTCCTTTTATGTAACTAATTGGTGTTATTTAAAATTTTGAAGTTCCGTGTTATCGCAGTTCATGCATGACGCAAAGTTGACGTCATTCTCTATTTGATAAAAACAATCTAAAGAATTCGTATTACCTACATGAAAATAATTACTATGACTCGTAAAATTATACCTATAACACAGGCCAACAAATTTACAAGTTTTGAAAGTTTATTTGGATCTGACAGCTGATTTTCGGTAATTTAGCTATGTTGATTTCGGATACACCTTCCGTTTTTGTCCATCACCAGTATTCGGCTTAAACTCAGTTATGACTCATCAACGTTGAAAATAAGCACAGAAACATAGGCTTACGGAATAATTTTGCCGAATTATGAGGGAAATTTTTATAAATCGAAACATTTGACGACTAATTTGTTACCCACAACAATATTAACTATACATATTAACTATACATACGTATATATATCGGTGTTTTTCAAAATAAAACGACATTCGATTTTTATCTTTTAAGAATACGAAAGTTTTTAACTTTTATTTGTCGATAACTTTTTTCCCACCTTACTCGGAATCATTAAAAAAAATCAAGATAAAAAGAAATAAAAATGTAAATATTTAAAACCTTGCCTCAACGCTAGAGTCGGCGCGGCGCCTATGCGAGTACTGGAAATTCGCCGAGTACTGTCCATCACGTAAGGGTTTTGATCAACCGCACAGTGGGCCAGGAAAAAAAAAACGGAAAAAATTCTGAATTTTTGCATACGACTATTTTTGATACCGCATATTTCGAATAAAATAAAGAGAAATAATAAAAAAAATCGCGCCATTAGGGTGGTCCAAAATTTTATTTTTGTTTCGATTTTTATAAAAATGTGTCAAATGGCTTCTTTTGATTATGCTGATGTAGACCAATGTCCATATCTTAAAAATTCTACACTTCATGTTAAAGAATGAGATTTTTGGCATGGCTTATAGCTGAAAAAAATTATACGTCATGGAAACAAAAAAAATTACTTGTTTGGCAGTCAGTGGGTCTTAACTAAGCTAGGAAATAAAAAAACATCCGATCACAAAATCCTTGTTGACCGGTGTAATTATAGATATTCAAAAAAGATTATTTTAAAATTTAACATGTTCAATGAATAAAAAACATTTAATTGTTTATTATTGGTTTTGATAATTAATTGTATAAAATATGATTGGTTTTGCATAAATTTAAAAAAAAAATCTGAACCGGCAATATTTTTAAATCGCTATACAAAAACTTATAGACAAAAATGATAATTTTTTTTGCACGACATTTAAAATGTTGGAAGGGAGTGAAGGGACGTCAGGTAAAAAGTAAGTAAGTCACTTTTTTGTAGTTTTTTTTTATTTTTTCCGAAGTCTTGCGTTGGTAAAAAACAAATGAAAACAATTTATTTATTGGGCAGATGTTTTTTTTAGTCGTAGAACAATGCATGTCCTCCAAACCCCCCGCAACTTTTGAACGAAATGAGATATGAACTTTAAATTTAGAATATGTAAATGACACAAAAAAATTATCATTTGACATATTTTATAATTTTTTATTCGGTAAGGTGGCACCAGGGGGGGCAATGGGGAACAATATTTCAAATGGCATCCTAGGTCTTGTGATAAGTCATTTTAAAGAGCTTTAAATTATCTATTAATTTTTTAATATTTTTTTTGAAGGTTTTTTTTTTCTTCAAAATTATTCAAATGATTTTAATATTTTGTGCATAAATATTGAAAATTTTACATGAAAAAAGTCTTAACATAATAATACACCATGTATTAACTTCTTGGACCTTTTTGCTCAAAATTTCCAAAATTAATTTTTTAAATACTGAAAATTTCACAATTTTAAAGAAAAAAAATCTTCAAAAATAATATTAAAAAATAAATACTTGCATGGATACATATTAAGCTCTTCAAAATAACGTATCACAAGACCTAGGTTGCCATTTAAGATAATGTTCACCATTGCCCCACGGGGCCACTTTACCGAATAAAAAATTGAAAAATATGGCAAATGATAATTTTTTATTACATATTCTAAATTTAAAGTTTATATCTCATTTTGTTCAAAAGTTACGGGGTGTACCATTTAAAAGAACAACTCTGTATATTTAAAGCTTTTTATTAAATAAGCAAAATGCTAGTTTTAGTATATATAATCAGAATATTTTGGAAAATTGAGTTTTTCATTAAAAATTGTCTAAATTTCGGTGACGTTATTGTCTAAGTAAGAGTGTCTTAATGTGACTTTTTTTGACAGTAAACGTCACATTTAGGCGCTCTGGCGACAAG
Source organism: Brachypterus glaber (assembly GCA_958510825.1). NCBI lineage: Eukaryota > Metazoa > Arthropoda > Insecta > Coleoptera > Kateretidae > Brachypterus > Brachypterus glaber. The sequence continues at coordinate 11,207,616 of OY294046.1, forward strand.
GTACAGTGCGTTCGGCTAGACGATTCTTTTAACTCTTTACGCTCTTAAAGCCCCTTTTTCCGTTCGGGTAAGTACATATGAAGTAAAAAGTGTCAGGTCTGCATCGTTCGACTAAAAAAAAATTTCACTTGGAGTTCACTCTCTATGCACAACCTTCCGAGGTTGGACTCGCAGAGCACGTTGCTTCTTCTTCTTCTTCTCCAATGTAATTTATTATAAAAAATAATCTTAGGTACTGTGTTGTAAATATTTTGCATACATTTTTTGATAAATAATATTCAGTATTGGATTGCAACCCCCTTGGACGGCCGTACGGTCTTAACTTTTTGGTTTGGACTATAACTCTAGCGACAGCTTTTCTCCTCTCTTCTTTGTTCATTTTAACGCGAGAACAAAAACAAAAATCGTGGTTTGTGGTCGATTCACATAAAATGAAAGGTTATGTTTACGTGCACCATAGATAAACTAAATGCACTTTTAGCTCTACTTCGTTCGGGTAGGTCCAATTTGCACCTTAAACTCTGTTCCTGCCCTGCAAACTCCCTACTCCATTTACTCCGTTCCCGGGGCTTTCTAGCCGAACGCACTGATAATAGATAAAGATCGCCACCTCCCCTCAATTTACCTAAGGCTCTAGATCTCTAGACCTTTAAATTTACCCACAGTACGCAGGTCGCCGAATTTTTATTTTCGTTATTAAAGTACCGCAAATTGGAATCTAAACTCAGGACGGAGAAGCTCTCATTATTTGTATTTTTTCTTGACATATGTAAGTATACAAATAAATATTTTAGTCACAAGCATACAGAAAAACGTTCTTTATATGCACGATGCAAAATTTTCAAAATCTATAATTTTTGTCTGTTTCTTTAAAAGTTAAAAAAGCTTTTGTTTTTTAACCCAGGTTAGATATGAATCCATATAAAACCTGTTTTTTGGCTTTTGGTTATACCTCATAGATGGCTAAACTATCGCCTTGTCTGTAAACTGCTGTGGTTTGCGAATAAAAAAAAACTAACTTCTTTGATTATTTCTACGAAAAACAATAAGAAATAATATTTATTATATATTATATGGTTCATACCGAGACTAATAATAGAAAATAACAACGAGCCACTTATTTAAATTATTATTTAGTTGATATTTACAGGGACGTTAGAAATCTGCAAAATTTCTGTAGATCATTTAAAATGGCGAATTTAACGAGGTAATGTGTTATTTATTTATGCTTGTGAATAAAATTCTGTTCTAACCACATAACAAAAAATGACATTTAGGACTCGAGAGATGCTATTTGGCCAAGGCGTAGCCTAGGCCAAATTAGCATCTCTCTTATTAGGTTAGAAATACACGGTGTATTTGAAATAGCATCGGAAATTTTAACAGATGATTCTACATCATAAAATATGGCAAAAAGTTCCTATAAACATATGTCTAAAAATGCATCATAAGGGAGCAACGCCCCTTTGAAAGTGGCTAAAAAATCGGTTTTTATTTAATAACTCAGGAACCCTTTAAGATGTATCAACGAGGTTTTGCACGTCAACTAATCCTACCAAGGCCCGTTTTTATGTGTTATTTTCATGTACTTATTTTAACCAGGGGTATGCGAAACGGCGGGGGGGGGGGGGGGGGTTATCAGTTTTTTGTCCCAAGCTTTTTTCTGTGTAACTTTTTTGCAATTTTATTTTTGAAATATGATTCCTCAGGTCAAAATACATAAAAAAGGTACTCTTGTTGTAATAATGTAGGATTAACCGTTTTCGAGAAAAATTCATTTGAAGGTGAAATTCCACGGTTCGAGGACGAAAAATTAAATACTAAAATGTTGAAAACCAAAATTTTAATGATGCAGGGCGAATGTACATTAAAAACTAAGAAAAAAACCTCATATACAGGTACTTCCAAAAATCAATCCTAATGGAGCTATGGTCTCCTAAATATGCACCATTTTTAAAGGGCTATGGTAGCTTTAAAAGCGTTTTTTCGACCTACATGTATGGAAACTTTCTTTTCTTAGTTTTTGATGTAGAATAACATTGCATCATTAAAATTTTGGTTTTCGACATTTTAGTATTTAATTTTTCGTCCTCGAACCGTGAAATTTCACCTTCAAATGAACTTTTCTCGAAAACGGTTAATCCTACAGTATTACAACAAGAGTACCTTTTTTATGTATTTTGACCTGAGGAATCATATTTCAAAAATAAAACTGCAAAAAAGTTACACAGAAAAAAATTTGGGACAAAAAACTGATAAGGTCCCCCCGTTGCGCACACCCCTGGTTTAAATAAGTACGTAAAAATGACATACAAAGATGGGCCTTATTAGGATTAATTCACGTGCAAAACCTCGTTAACATATCTCAAAGGGTTCCTGAGTTATTAAATAAAAAACGATTTTTTAGCCAATTTCAAAGGGGCGTAGCTCCGTTATGACGCATTTTTAGACATATGTTTATAGGAACTTTTTGTCATATTTTATCATGTAGAATCACCTGTTAAAATTTCCTACGCTATTTTAAATACACCCTGTATACTATTTTTTCATGTGCCCTTTACAGTTTTTTATATCAAAACTATAGAATCATATCCAATTTACCCAAACATGAGTGTTTTAGAACAGATACCGCCTGGTCTATACGTAAATGGCCTCTAATACTTAAGGCCTAAGCTTACATAAAAACATAAAACATAAGAATGCGATGCCGTGTTTGGCTTACAAGATACACGGCATCGCATTGTTATGTAATATGTTGTTATGCGAGCCTGTGGATATGCCCTTACTCTTCTTTTATATAAAAACCAAGAGTACAAAAAAATATTAAATAGCTAATTTCAAAATTTATTTAATTTAGTTTTATAAATAAATATCCGCTGGTACAGACTGGTGCTCATATCGATTTTTATTCGTTGAAATCTTACGACCCTGGTAGAAATTACTAAAATACAACTTCACGCAACGTTGTGTTTTGCTATAATTTTCAGTGATTTTTAACGTTATACAGTAACGTTGAAATCAAAAATATTTTAAAATTAGATTTTAACGTTACATGTCAACGTTAAAATAAAAAATATTCTAACATTAAATTTTCACAAATGTTAAAATACAACGTTGTGCAACGTTAGAGTATAACGTTAGTGTCTCACGTTGTGAAGCGGAACATTTATACATTGTGACTTTTCTTGGAAGTTGATTTTGATCTGACAGCTGATTTGGGGTAATTTTGTTATGTTGATTTCGAGAATACAATTTATATATATGTAGTATGCTGTACTGATAAGTGAAAATACCTTACCCATACGATGTTTTTTTACCCCTCTTTTCTCTAATCTAAAATCGTGCTTATTGTTTGCTTTTTAATTTATAAAATATAATTCATTTGTGGATTAATACGTTATAATTAAGAGGTATGTGTATTAAATATAAATTATATTTTCTCCCTAAATATCAATTCGTGATACTAGGTTAGGTACCGGTGCTTTTTTTTTAAATTTTACTCATATTAATCCCAATTTTTGGAAAATGCAACTCCTGCTAAAGCAGTCGTTGCATTTTCGTCATTGGGATTAATATTCGTAAAATTTATGTAAAAAAACACCGATACCTAACCTAGTATCACTTATGATATTACCTCTGAAAATAACTTCCGTTTTTGTCCATCACGTTTTGAAAAACCGCACAGTGGGCCAGGAAAAAAAAACAAGGACAAAACTTTTTTTGATACCGCTGATTTTTGAATAAAATAACGAAATATTCAAAAACAATTTTCCGCGCCATTAGGGTGGTCCAAAATTTTATTTTTGTTTCGATTTTTCTAAAAATGTGTCAAATGGCTTCTTTTGATTATTTTGATGTACACCAAAGTCCAAAACAATGTCCATAACTTAAAAATTCTACACTTCATGCTAATGAATAAGATTTTTGGCACGGCTCATAGCTAAAAAAAATTATACGTGATGAAAACAAAAAAATGCTTGTTTGGCAGTCAGTGAGTCTTAACTAAGCCAGAAAATAAAAAAAAAACATCCACAAAAACCTTGTTGGCCTGTGTAATATTAAAAAATGTTTTATCCAATACATACAGATAATGAGACAATTACCAGCTTTATTTTAAATAGATAAACTCAATAATAACCCCCGCGTGGCTTTTACTTTATTGAGTGGATAATTATTTATTTTACCCACTCAAATGTCACTTGTCAAATTATTTTCTTTATTTATTAAAACCGAGGTTAATTTTCTCATGGGCAATATCTTTCTTTACCCACTAGTACCATAAATAATTATTACTAACGCAAGATTTTTTGAGTTCAAGGAAAGTCTATCACTAATGGGGAAATAAAAACGGTGCAGTTTAAATAAATATGGCGAAATCATATGTTCGAATCATGTTTTATTTTAATATTATCGCTGTTAATAGTTTCACTTCTCTAGTAACATGTTGAAGTAAATAATTGACGAAATTGTTAATGATAACATGTATTATGTAGTATTTATAATTGTATTTTTACATGTTCACAGTTTTATGAAAAATTTAAAAATCTAGAAAACACATAATTTACTGACTTTTATTAAGAGATAAGAAATAGTAAATATTCCATAACTTAATAAAATTAATAATAAATTAAATATTTCTATTTTATTTCAATCAGTAAAACGAGATAACAAATATAAATAAAAATCGCATCATAGACAGACAATTTATAAATGTGAATGAACATTATTTATGCATTTACAAGTCATAAATATACATATGAAGGGTATAGAATCAAATGATAGAATGTCCGCTCCGAGGTCCGCTCATGTGAATTTTACACAAGAAGCAAAAAAGAAATTAAAACACACTTGGCAAACTTGTATTGTTTTGTATAATTTGATATTCTTTGACGTAATATTTCTTAATTTTAATAAGATTTTGATTAAGTACGTAATGGTTTTTTAATTATGGTTAATAAATAAATGGACATTGCACCTATTAAAACTTACTAGGTCGGACATAGTCGAGGACATAGTACTATTTGAAATTGAAATCTATCAAGAAGAGTCCTATTTATGTGTAGAATTAAAAAACAAATAACCTAACAGTATTGGAAACTTTATTAAGAAGAAATAATTATTAAACGAGCTTGTCCGGAAACTCTTCCGTCAATTCACAAAATACATCATTTTCATTCATTTTTGGATCCTCAACGTCTTCTTCGGGCTCTATGATTCCAAGATAGAAGATTAAATCTTCGTAAGTTCGCCACTACTGTCCATAATGAAAAACAAGTAATGCATTAACATCTACTTTTTTTCGGTTTTAACACTATTCTGACTAACTGATGACTGGACATTGTACTCTTTGAAACTGAATCGCATATTTTAACCCTATCTTATACCCTTACATTGCTAGTTTAGATCCAAAGTTTATAACGTTGGATAGAGCGGAAAAAACTGATTTGAACGCCATCTCTAACTCAATTCGATAAAAATTTGGACATTGTACCATTTGATTCTATACTCCTTATATAATAAGTTATAACTATGTTTTGGTTATAAATAACTGTTTTATTATAATTATATTATCAATTATATAAGAATAAAAATTTTCTATGACAAGTTTGGACTTTTATATAGTTAGTTATATAGTTAGTTTTTCTTAAAATTTTACAAGTTTTTAATCATTTTATATGATATGCGCCATCTATTGGTTATTCTTTAAACCAAGTTATCGGCTACAACAATCTGGCATAAACTTCATTTTCAGCAATTTTTAAGTAAGTACTGGAATTGAAAAAGTTTTTAATCATTTTATATGATATGCGCCATCTATTGGTTATTCTTTAAACCAAGTTATCTGCCACAACAATCTGGCATAAACTTCATTTTCAGCAATTTTTAAGTAAGTACTGGAATTGAAATTGGCGGAAACGTTTCACATCGCCAAGAAAAAAGAGAATAAGAAGAAGAAGTAGTGGAATTCAATAAAAATATTTGATAAAATTATAAAATAATATTAAGTGCTTTATGTGTTCTGTTACACTCACAATGTACAGTGACAAGAGACATTTTCTTTAATCTTCTCCGCAGGTTTAAAAGTCACCCAGTGCCCTATGTTTGCAGTCGAAGAAAACATATAGTCTATAAGCGTATGGAATTTTCATTCCGCGCTTGCGGAAACGTTAAATTAAAAAGGGAATAGTATAAACTCACCTGATTTTGTACCGTCGAATTCAACAAGCACTTTTGCAACACTAGCGGATCTCGCTCCTTCAAAATGGCCGCGAACCTGTCCTTATCCTTAATACTATCCACTTTTATTACCGTATCACCGAATACCCTGTCCAACTCACTGTTTCTCCTCGTCCTATGACTAGACACTCCCGAAATACCCCCCGAAACGGCCCCCCTGCTCGACCTACGCGACGACTTTTCCCCGCCGTCGGGGGAACAGGGGGCACTTTTCGCCACGAACTGCAGATGTAGATCATGGATGCGCGAGTTCACTTCTCCACGCTGGGAGACGACGGATCGCAATTGTTCCTCCAGGTCTTGTTTTGTGGTAAGGAGGTTCTCTAGGTCTTCCTGTAGTCTGGAAAAGAATACAAGACTTGCTTATTTTCATAATTTGGACTTTTTTGGAATTTTTTATACTTTTATGCAGATCAAAAAAAAAAAAAAAACAAAACTGTGGCCTTAAACTCGAACTTTAAAACTTAATTTTAAAGTATTTTAAATATCATTGATTTTAAATCTTTCTATTATGGACCGGATATTTTTGATAAGACCCCTAAATAAAATCGACTTTTAACTAATAAATTTAGTGTCATTACATTCAGGGTCCTGAGTTTTCTTTTATTTAACCCTTACCCTCCCGAGACTAAACTAATGAAACTGGAGCGAAGAAAAGAAGAAAAAAAATACACCATTTTTTTTTGTTTTTGATCGAGTTTTTGTTTCCTGAATTAAACTTCCTATTTTTTGCATACATAGAAAGTCTATAAAAGTATTTTGGATTAATATTGCCTTAAAAAAAATAAAGAAGTAAAGTCACAATTGTGACACCCTGGAGGGTAAGGGTTAACAGGATCTTTTGATGCAGAATTCCCATTATGCACAGGATATTTTTCATAAGAACCCTAAATAAGATCGACTGTTTGCTGCTAAACTCAGTGTCACATCGTTTAGGGTCTCTGAGTTTTTGGGAGTCTAGATTTTTCCAAAAATACAACCTATTATTTAATGATGAATGGTTCTATGCCAATACAACAAACAAAAAGAATTAATTTTCTAGCTAATATTAAATTATTATTTCTAGATTAAATTGCCCATGTGAAAGAAATGTCTAAATGTATCCCTAAGTATATATCTAAAATTAGAAATTATGTATAAGAAAAATCCATATATCTATGAGCATAGTTTTGGTAAATTCTGTGGAGAAAGTCAAAAATGTTTGCTATTTTCTTACCTAGAAGTATGCACTCTCCCGGCCAAAACTTCAGCCTCCATTTCGGCCAGTCTGTCCAGAAGCAAATCTCTTTCTTGCCTGAGTTGCCGCACATCGTCTGCCGACGCGTGGAACAGCGCCCTCTGGAAGTTGCCTTCGGAACTTTGTATCGCATTGTGATCTCGTATTGTGCCTTGCAACGCTTCGACTTCGTCTTTTAAGCGGGTTCCCTTCCGGTGGATGACGTCCAGAAGGTTCCAGAGCTCGTCTTCGGTTTCGTCTATATCAATAGCCCCTGAAAAAGGAACCAATCATAAATTGTTGATTTATAAACTACAATATTAAAGAAAGCCATTTTGAAGTTGCAACGCGGGGGGAGTCATCTATTAATTATAGGTAGATATGTCTTTAAAAATAATACAGTTACAAATCTTTAAAATGCTTGTGAAGATTCCTACGGTAAATAGATAATAGTCCTTACTATACAGGGTGATCCAGAAATAAGTTACAAAATGTTAAGGGCGATTCTAGGTCCAAAAATATGAAAAAAAGCTTCTATAAAGGTTGGTCCGGAAATGAGCCCTAAGGGAGTTACGACCCTCCTAAGGGTGCATCTGAAAAGTAGTTTTTATTTAATATCTCTGGAACCCTATGAACCACAGTAACGAATTTTGCACAAGCTTTAATATTGATAAAGGTTATTTTTATGTAATTTTTATTTGGTAATTTTAACCAGGGACGTGCAAAATGGGGGTGACCTTTATGCCCCCGAACTTTTTTATCTGTAAATTTTTTGACATTTTTTCAATAAAATATTAATCTTTGATTAAAAATACATAAAAAAGGTACTTTTTATGTAACACGATAGGACCAACCGTTTTCTAAGCATAAAAAATGGTAACTAACGAAAATTTCAATACTGCTGGGTGATTCTACATTAAAAACTATGAAAAAAAGTGTTGAGTATGTAATTTATTATGTGTCTATTAGGGACCCTATATATAATGACATTAAACTTAACAGTTAAATGTCACTTTATTTAGGGTCCCTAGTGTCTATTAGTCTACGTAATAGTGTACTTGTTTATAAATTTAATTAATACTATTAAAGGTAGATCAAGGTATGACAGTAATTGTCAAGAAGTTGTCATGAGTTGTTAATTTTATATTGAAATAAAGAAAACTCTTTTGGAATCTATTGCATCATTTCCTGAAGCTATTTACAAGAACTGCAAATCTCATTAAAAAGCTCCTATACATCTAGGTTCGAAAATCAGTTTAAAAGGTCGTAGCTCTAACACTTAGCTCCCTTAAAAGGGATTTGTAGATATTTGTGTATGGGAACTTTTTATATAATTTCTGATGTAGAATCGCCCTGCAGTATTGAAATTTGTATTGTTGCATTTTTTAGTTCCTTTTTTTGATGCTCAGAATGTGAAATTGCCTCCTCGATTGCTTCTTTAATTGCAAATTTCTCGAAAACGGTTGGCCCTACGGTGTTACACAAAGAGTACCTTTTTTATGTATTTTTAATTAAAGAATAATATTCTATTGAGAAAATGTCAAAAAATCTACAGATAAAAAAGTTTGGGCAAAAAAAGTGAAATCACGCCCTTGTTTAAAATTACCAAATAAAAATGAAATAAAATGATAACTATCAATGTTAAGGCATGTGCAAAAACTCTGTTGTTACTGTGGTTTGGACTTTTACCAGAGATATTAAATAAAAACTACATTTCAAATGAACCCTTAGGGGGGTCGTAGCTCCCTTAGGGCTCATTTCCGAACAAACCTTTGCAGGATTATTTTTTATATTTTTGGACCGAATTGACTTGTTGAGAGTAAGACGGCACAATTACAAAAGGGCTTATAAATCAAGAAAAAATAGAAAATTGAGGGCCATAAATGAGCGATATAGATCTATAAAATAAAGGTCTGCTGAGTGACCAGTAAAACCAAAGAACTTTTACCTCAAGAAGGAACATGATCAAATCTACCGTATGCTTTGTTTGAAGCGTGAACCAACTACGGCGAGGGACTGGTGGGGAGTGACTATTGTTTACACTTAGTACGCGTAAAGAGAGAGAAAGAATGTGTAAACTTACAGTCTAATGTCGTAAAATGACTGACAGGGGTACAGTGTTGTCGATTGGAAACATATACTTTGGATATTTTATTGTAAATTTTAAGAAAAATTAGTTCTGTATGAGTTTTATATGAACTAGTAGTTTAATTTTAATAGATTTAAATATACTATATTATTAAACATAATTATAGTATACACAATAAAGTTTTTTACATTTTTAATTTAAGTATAATGATTTGAATTCATGATAAGGTGGAAACTACGCAACATCGCTACTAGGTAACCTGAAAGTCGACTAGCGACATCTACATTTTACACCACAAAGCTTATCGCGTTTCTGTTAGTAAATAAACAAACAAAAATATGACACCTTCATAAACATTGGTCTGAAATTACTTCTTGAGGTAAAAGTTCTTTGAGTAAAACATTAGCAAAATTTTACTTACCAGCTGCAGAAGACGGCGCGGGCGCCGTACTCGACGCACTGTGCGTTTCCTTACTTGACGTCTCCGTACTGAACCCCGAATCCTGGATGGCAATATCTCCGGCTTTCTTGTTCCTGGACTCCTCCTTGCTGTTCAACTTTTTCCGGACCCGGACTCCCGGCGTCCAGTCGCCTGGATGCCGGATGCTGACCGGTATGTTGGAGGAGGAGTGTTGGAGGGGCGAGGTGGAGGCCGTCGTCATAGTGGCCGGTGTGGAGGAGGCCAGTTTAGTGCGCAGGTTCGGGAAGGTTTCCATGACAAGGTCGCGGAATTCGAGCAAGGCACCCACCTGGAATACAAAAAAAATTATAGACTAGGCTTTTATATTATTATTTTTGAAGGAACTAGCCAAACTAGGATTCTCTAAAGAGAATGTCCAGACCTTAACCAGGCGCGAAGTACAATAAAGAAACCTCTGTTGAGTAAAACACAGAGAGAAAACGACTTGCGAAGCCAAGTGAAACATCGATCGAGACTGGAGCAAGGTAATTTTTACCGATCAAGCTGCCTTTTGGGATTACGTTATCACCCCCCGGGCCTGGACATCCTCCACTAACCGATTGGTCCAGCGAACCGCGAAACACCCTGTAAAGATTCATGTTTGGGGGTGTCTCTCGGAACGCTGAAAAAATGGTCGAGATTTACAAAAAAGCTCTTGTACCGACTGACAAACGTTGGTATGGCGATAAAAATAAGCAGTGGATCCTCCAAGAGGACAACGACCCCAAAAATCGGAGCAAGTTGTGTAGCCAGTGGAAGACATCCGACATCATCACGCTGAATTGGCCGTTCCAATCGCCCGACGCAAACCCCATTGAGAATGTGTGTTCATTCATTGAGCACAAGCTTCGCGGGAAAAAGGTAAATTAAAGCATCACGAGAAATTCGGACAATATGGAGGTCTTTTGAATATGCAAAAAATCTGGACTGGACTGGACAAATTACTAAGTTATTTGCATTGATCTATCATTCATTAACTGTAATTGTATGTAAAATGTTAAACTTTTGATTACTTTTTAAAAGAGGCGATGTGGATAGTTTATTTAATTTATAGTATATTCAACTTCAAAATGCTGTAAGTGTAAACAAACGCACAACGGATTTAGTGACAGGGTAGGACTCAAAACAAAATATTTCTATATAACGGTCCATTGCAATGCATTGTACGCTTCATCGCAAGTACTCACGTACTGACCTGTTTAATTTTCTACATTCCTACTCTCGCAACATTCGAGTGTTTTAACCAATGAAACCACGCGCCAGCTGCCTTGTGTGCGATTCTTTTGTTTACTTCTACTGAATCTTGAAGTTGAATATACTATAGTTTTCAGATCATTTATAATTTCTTCGCTATTGAGCACAATTTCCCCTTAAGGTAAATATAAAGTGTAATACACCGTTAAATTCAGAATATATAGTGCTTTTAAAATCACTAAAAAAACTATGCGGGTGCTATTTGAAAAAAAAAAGTTTGGGGTGGTTCCAAGAGAGTGAGTTAATAAGGGGTGTGTTTTGGTGTGGGATTTAAAAGTACTTTTGATCACACCTAATGTTTTTTAAATTATGTTTATATCTTTTAAAATAACGGAGATATTGACCGGGAAGTAAAATTTGGGACACCCGGTATAAATAAATTAATAGTAAAAAACATTTTTAAGAACAAGCTTTTATTTAAGTGCTCTAAAAAAAGACAATACATTTTCAAGTAAATTAAACCCTATAAAGAACTTTCACTTTCGGGTTTAGACCGTGTTAATGGATTTTCACTTTCCGACGTTTCGTCTCTTACTACTAGAGACATCTTCAGGGATTAATCTGAAACTAAGTTTCGAATCAACTTGTGTCACTATTTATGACGAGTTGTGGTTATTCACCCGTGACGAGGTTTTTCCTATCAAAGACTTCCATATTGCAGGTAAGTGGTAACCAGTGTCCCGATTGATATTGTTAGGATGCTTGATGATTTCTATCGATTCCCGTATCTTCCTTGGCATTTTTCTGTTTTCTGTTAATATTTGTTTTGTTTCAGACAAATTGATTTTATGACCTGTTTCATGTACATGTTCGGCTACTGCCGATAAGGAAATTTGTTTCTTTCTTATATTGCGCTCATGCTCTTGAAGTCTTGTAGAAATTTTTCTCTTAGTTTCACCTATGTAAACCGTACCACAGGAGCAGGGTATTTTATATACGCCTTCTGAACTCAGGGGTATTTTGTCTTTTGTTGAAGTCAAACATTGACCTAATTTTTGGTTGGACCGAAATATAGGCTTAATATTTGACTTCTTCAAAAGTTTACCTATTTTATCCGTGATACCGCTTACATAGGGAAGTATAACTTGTGTCTGTCTGTCATTGTCACTATTGTCCTGTTGTTTGGGTCTGGGATTTCTGTATTTGTATATGGTCTTATTAATGTCTTTTTTGGTATAACCGTTCATGGTCAAGGCTTTGGTTAGTTTAAGGAGTTCTGTGTCTAGGGAATTCTTGTCTGAAATCATGAAAGCCCTATGAACAAGTGAATTAACTACCGAGCGTTTTTGAGAGAGATGGTGATGTGAAAATGCGTTTAGGTATCTGTCAGTGTGGGTTTTCTTCCTGTATACGGAGTGTCCTATTGAGCCATTTTCCGTTTTGTAAACCAAAACGTCCAAAAAGGGAAGTGATCCGTTGTTCTCAATTTCCATCGTAAACCGTATAGATTTATGTTGGGAATTGAGGTGATTCAGAAAACCTTGAAAGTGAAAATCCATTAACACGGTCTAAACCCGAAAGTGAAAGTTCTTTATATCTTAATGGCCGTGAAAGCTTAAAATCTAAATTAAACCCATCATTTTATTACATCATACAATTTTATATGATTTAAATCTCAATATAAAAGATTGTATGAAGGTGAAGTTTGCAACGTTTTTTTGCATCGAAAATTCAAATAGTATATTCCATAACACGTTTTTAGCGCACTAGTACTTTATAAAACTCGCCGCAAGCGGTTTGTTTTCTAAACTTGTACTCGTGCGTTAAAAACGTATGTTATGAAACTAGTGTTGTGTGACGTCGAAAGGTCCCATTCGGTGATATGGGATTGCCTCCGTAACATCGCCTTTATGATATTAATTAAGTGGACTGCGAATAGGTATTATTGATTGAAAAGAATATTAAAGACAAAACGACAGTTCCAATAATATATATGGTAATCTTACCTTAGTTATAGCATTCAGCACGACAGGTCATGACCGCCATTTCTTCACAGGAGAAAAAACCACATAATTGGAAACTGATGTACGCGAATTAAAGTTTGTTTGACCAGTGTAGGTATACACTACTAATTATTTAAATACATATGTGTATATGGAACTTATTTCTATAGTTTGCAGCCGTAAAATATGGTAAATTCTAACGAATGCCCGCGCGTGGTATATTCGTCAGCGGATTTGAGTATATTTTTATTGACACGCATCGAGCGCTCTCGAGTGTCAAATTGCTACTGCCGGAAGGCTGGTCCCGAACTCGCGCAGAAAAGCTAGGAGGTTTTCAGCGCGTTACTTACAAAAATACAATTAATTTAAAAAAAATATTATTTTTGAATTATAACTAAGTAAAGAAATTAAATGAAATTATGTATAATAAAACCCAAATTAAAAATAAATACAAACACAGAAATGTGGTTGTAACAACTAGTACTTTAATATACTATTTGAATTTTCGTTGCAAAAAAACGTTGCAAACTTCAGCTTCATAAGATTGTCGCGAGATTTTCCTGTGTAAATCTCTTTTACAAAAAATACATCAATTTCTAGTAAGAATTACTTGTGTCAACATACAGGGTTATTCACGGAAGTGGCCTATTAAACGTTTATGGAGAACCAACAACTTTGAAAGTCTGCTAATTTGCACTTTGGGGTTTTTGAATATGGGCAATCGATTAAAAATGTTTTCATGCTTGTGCCACTTCCGGTTGTACCGGAAGTGGCACTCAACTTTAATTTTTTAAATGGAACACCCCATATATTTTTTAATTTTTAAAATTTGCATAAAATTTGCTTTATTTTAATGCATAACACGTTATGTCTATCTCCAGTAGTTTTTGAGTTATTCAAGTTTTTAGCGAAAAATAAGCAAATTCAAGCACCCCTAAAAACAATAATTTCTCCTTGATTTTTTAAATTGAAGAAAAGTTGTTTTGTATTTTGCTCAATGATGGTTAAGCGAATCATTCTAAGCTAAAATGGAATCCAAAATTTATACAGGGTGTCTGAAAAAGCAGGTCAAACTTAACAAAATTAAAATAGCCATAACTCTTTTTTTTTAAATGACACCCTACATTTTTTTTTATTTGTTTAAATAGAGAATTCAATTTTCTTTAAAATAAGTATAGGATACCCTATACCTAACTTTAACCGTTTTCGAGCTATTTGCAAATTAATGTGAAAAAGAAGTATTTTGCAGTATTTCTGCAATTACGTAAATTTTTAAAATTATATTGTGTTTTTATTTCTTTTAACCTAAATGTTATCGTTCTTATCGTGATAAATTAGTGTAAAATAATGGCAGAGGCTTATTCTTACCCTGTTATTTTGGATTTATTTTCTATTTTTGGTGAAAATGATAAAATAATTAGTAGAACCTGCAGAAACTTTAATACAAAATATCCTGATTTACCAAGAATGTCATGTAAAAAATTTAGAAGAATACACAAAAATTTTTCGCAATTTGGAAAAGAAAATGCAGTGAAATCTCTTACGAAACCAATTACAAACAACGAAGATAACGAAGTCAATGTTTTGGGTTACTTTTATGCATATCCACATGCCTCAATTCCTGCAGCTAGTTACGACTTGGGAATTTCCTATTCAAGCATCCAAAGAATTTTAAAAAACCACAAGATGCACGATTACAAAAAGCAAAAAATACAGGCCTTAAAACCTAATGATTTTCAAAATAGAGTGGACTTTTGTGAAAATCTTTTGATAAATATTCAAGAAAAACAAAACTTTTTAAAAAGAATAATTTGGACGGACGAGGCTAAATTTTCTCAACAGGGTATTTTTAACAGAAGAAATGTACACTACTGGGCGCATGAAAATCCAGTTTTAAGGTAAATATAATGATCTTTGAGGTAAATAAATAAAAATCGATTAATTTTTCTGGCCTATTTTATAAAATATAACAAATTTTAACAGAAATACGGCTTTTTCACAATAATTTGCAAATAGCTCAAAAACGGTTAAAGTTAGGTATAGGGTATCCTATACTTATTTTAAAGCAAATTTAATTCTCTATTTAACCAAATAAAAAAAAATGTAGGGTGCCATTTAAAAAAAATGAGTTATGGCTATATTAAATTTGTTAGATTTGACCTGCTTTTTCAGACACCCTGTATAATTTTTGGGTTCCATTTTAGCATAGGATAATTCGTTTAAGCATCATTGAGCAAAACACAAAACATCTTTTCTCCAATTGAAAAAATCAAGGAGAAATTATTGTTTTTAGGGGTGCTTGAATTTACTTATTTTTCACTAAAAACTTGAATAACTCAAAAACTACTGAAGATAGACATGAAGTATTATACATCAAAATAAAGCAAATTTAATGCAAATTTAAAAAATCAAAAAATATATGAGGTGTTCCATTTAAAAACTCAAAGTTAAGTGCCACTTCCGGTACAACCGGAAGTGGCACAAGCATGAAAATATTTTTAATCGATAGGCCATATTCAAAAACCCCAAAGTGCAAATTAGCAGACTTTTAAAGTTATTGGTTCTCCATAAACGTTTAATAGGCCACTTCCGTGAATAACCCTGTATATTCTGGCGACAAGCTTTTATATCATATAAAATTGTATAATGTAACAAAATGATGGGTTTGATTTACTTGAAAATTTACTTTCTTCTTTTTAGAGCACTTAAATAAAAGCTTGTTCTTAAAAATGTTTTTTTACTATTAATTTATTTTTGTCTTTTTTTAGTCGTCAAAGTTTTGTAGCATACAAACTTGTTTTTTCAAATAGGGGCGCCGAGCCAGAAGCTTGCTTCAGGGCGCCGAAATGCAAAGGCCGGCCCTGTGTATTATTCAATGCATGGTAATCCTTACATGAATATTTGACAGAAATCACACATCTCACATCTAAAAAGATGTGGGTAAGAAAGGAATTTTTTAATTTTAGGGGTGGGGAGGTTGGGGGTAAATTTAATATAAAATTGTATTCTTATCAGAGATAAGCATATGTACCGAATTTCAGCTCTCTACGTTTATTCTAAGTGGGTGAAACAGAGAGGGTTAAACTTAGCCTTAAACGCGTATGGAGGGTAATGGGGAGATAAGGGGGAATGTAAAATTTATTTTAAAATTTTATTATCACTGTATTTGAGTATGTACCCTAATTTTAGTTTTAAATTATCTCATGTGGGTAAAAAATGTAATTTGTTCAATTTTAGGGGTGGGGGATGGGGGGGCATTTTATATGTAAAATTGTTTTGTCAACCGAATTAAGCATGTGTACCAAATTTTAACTTTCTAAGTATATTCTAAGTGGGTGAAACAGTTGGGGGGGGGGGAAACTTTGCCTTATACGCGTATGGAGGTGATGGGGAGACGAGGGGGGATGTAAAATTTATTGTAAAATTTTATTATCACTATGTAACCTAATTTTAGTTTTAAATTATCTTGTGTTGGTAATTTTTTTTTATTTTAGGGGTGGGGGCTTGGGGGGTAGGTTTTATATAAAATTGTATTGTCAGCCGAGTTAAGCATGTGTACCAAATTTTAGCTTTCTAAGTATAATCTACGTGGTTTGGCCTTTGGCAGATTTGCCCTAAGCAAACATACATACATACTAATAATAACAAAAATTGCAAGTTAAGTAAAAGCTTGTAAAAATAAATCGTACCTCATGCTGAAGCTCCTGTAGGGCCACAAGCGACTTGGCTTGTTCGCTGATGAGATAGTGGAACGGCCCGACAGCTGGTTGTTGGCGCAGTTGCAGGCAGTCCATGCCCCCCGGGCCCTCTGACTCACTGCCCTGAAACAAACATTGAAAATATTAGTAAAATAATAAAAAAAAATAAGCCGTGAAGATATGGGAGGATTGGTGTAGTGGACTACCGCGTCGTACTTGGCGAGTTTACTACCCAAAATAGCGTGAGTTCGATTCTCACCGGCGCCGATTTGCCTTTTTCAGTTAATTAATAATTGAAATTTGGCGAAGGCGTAAGTGAAGCGGACACTCCCTATAAATTGGTTCGAAAGTCAATTAAAGTCGGTGGTTCCCTCTACTACTAGCCCACACAAGTCCTGGACTTAGGGGATGCTTAATTAAGTAGAATAGTACGAGGTTAAACAAAAAAAAATGTAAAATATGTAATAACGCATTCCATTATATATTATTCGCGGTAAAAAAAATAACAAAAAAAATACATTTTTTTAAAAAAAGATATTTTTTGTAAAAAAAAATTATTGAAAAAAAAAATAAAAAAAAGTTTTCAAATAAACTTTAAAAAAAAATAATAAAAATTTTCAATTTTATTTATTAAATTTTGTTTTCGTGAAAAACAAAAAATTAAAAAAAAAATTCAAAAATTAAAAAATTTTCATTTTTTTTTGTAGAATTACCTTAATCGGAATTTTCTTTCAGTTTTTCGATATTTTTAAAAGTTTACCCCCATAACTTTTTTGTTTTTGAGGGGGATTACTTTCAAACACAATAGGGATCTTCCCCTCGTAGAACTTGAATTTTCCTGAAAATTTCAAGTCGATCGGATTATTCGTTCTTGAGTTATCGTGTTTTCAAAAATCGTGACATCAGACGGACAGACAGACGGACGGACATTTGAAAAAAAAAAGTTGCTTATTTTTTCACGAAACAAATTTATATCCAAGAATTTTTTGTCTAGGACGATTTTTATTTATTTTTTCTATTTTGCGACTCTTATAAGCTCATAATCACACGCATTTTGTGTGTTCTTATAGGCCCTGTATAAGGTCTGTACTTTTTGTTCTTTTGGGTTGGCAATAGACCTGGCCTATCTTTGACGTTTTCCGTGCAAATGTCAATGTCGCTTTAAAGTTGAATTTTCTACAAAATTTTGTGTTTAGGTTATGTTTACCATGTTAAAATTGTGGCTTGGTTAATTGCAGTAAAAAAGAGAAGAGATGACTATATCAAAATATCATTTGTTCTTAGAATTTTAAACATGGTGTAAACTGTAATGCCAATCCAAAACAAAAATCCCTATATCAGTTATCAATTTAAATGTAAGTTTTTTTAATTTTAGAGCAAAATAGAAAAAAATGTATAAAGCACTCGTTTCATAACACGTTTTTAGCGCACTAGTACTTTAGAAAACTCGCCGCAAGCGGCTCGTTTTCCCAACTTGTACTCGTGCGCTAAAAACGTATGTTATGAAACTAGTACTTTAATATACTATTTGAAAATTCGAAACTATATAATATATATTCTAGCATAAAAATATTTTTTAATTATAAAAGTTATAAATACTTTTTTTTTGCCACACCTGGGACTGGTTAATAATAACGCCAAAAATCAAATTTTCTGTTATTACTATGCACCAGGTATACCAGGTGTTGTCGTGTTCCGCACCGTGGGTGGTTACAGTGGACACCTCCTAGTAGGAGCTAGCACATCGAAACGTGGTTATCCTACAGCCTAATGACATTGCTGATTGCCATCGCTACACACGAACAAATACTTCGGTTTCTAGAATCTTGCTCAAATAATTGCTGTTACGTGAATAAAATTATTCAAAATAAACATAGACTAGTAGTACTATTATAGTTGCGAAAGTACCTGATAATACAGGGTGATCAGTAACTGGCATGTCAAAATTTAAAAGGCGATTCTGCATCCAAAAGGGGCAATTCTCTCCCCATTATTATTCTTAATTTTTAGTAATGACCTTTTAAAATTTTTATTAAATGGCATTCCCGACAGGTTTAAGAAGAGGTTTAAGCTTTGCCAATATGCAGACGATACTTCATTAATATCATGTTGTACAAGGGAGGACTTCTTGGACTTTTAAAAATTCTAACAGATTTAATGGCCACATGGTCAAGGCAGAATTCTCTTATTTTAAACCCAAAAAATCAGCAATCCTAAAATTTAATAAATTAAACAATGACAGTAGTATCCTTATTTACTGTGACAAAAAGTCAGTACCACAAGTAACAGATTTTAAACTACTTGGAATTTCGCTAGAAGAAAAAGTAGCGTGGAATGTCCACGTAAACCATATTGCAAAAAAATTAAACAGCTGTCATTATGCACTATATAATTTAAAACAAAACGTCTCCAGAAGTCTTCTCCTGTCTTTTTACAATGCAAGCATAAAAAGCCACATTGAATATGGTCTAATTATCTGGGGGGGCTCGACACTTCTAGATCGTATTTTCATTATTCAAAAGAAAATTGTCAGAACGCTCTGTGGTGCAAAACACAGAAGTCACTGTAAACAATTATTTATAGATAACAAAATAATGACGGTTTATTCACTGTACTTATACAATTTGATACTTTTTGTTCACCAAAATAAGGAAAAATTTGTGGCAAATAGGGATCTAAACTCTATTAACACTAGGCAACCTCATGCTCTTAGCATACCTAGGCATAAAACGGCCGGATTTGAAAAGGGACCCAGGTATCTAGGAATCAAAACCTACAATAAGTTACCTCGTTCTTTTACTGATCTGGGCCCTCGGAAATTTAAAGAAAAAATTAAACGTTATTTTTCGAATAACCCGTTTTACACACTTGAAGAATTTTTGAACTGTAATGTAAATTCTATTAATGTTTAACGTTAGGTACTTATATGTACCAGTGTATAATTTAATAATCTCATTTTTTAATTGACGTTTGCTGGACATTTTTTCATGTAAAAACGAAGGAGCAATAAACATATCTTTATCTTTATCTTTAAAAATATAAAAAAAAAGTTCATATAAAGGTTGGTCCGGAATTAAGCCCTAAGGGAGCCACGGGCCTTCGAAGATGGACATTGAATGGGGAACAAAAAAAGCACCAATAAAATTTTAATGCTGCAGGGTGACTCTTCATTTAAAACTAAGCAAAAAAATATTCTTGTTCTAATAATTTGATGGCTCGAAAACATCACCAAAGTTGCCTGAAGGCATGCGCAGTGACTGAATCATTCTTGCAACAGACTTGCATAGCATCAAACTTGCGCACAAATTGCTCCGTGTAAAGTGGTCTTTAGTAACACTGTGTTACACTATATAACATTTTTATAACATTTTTTATGTGTCAATTCATGGAATCTATTTTTTTTACAAAACATCCAAAAAAAGGTAACAGAGTTATTTTTATTACAATTTTAAAGGGCCGCAGCTCCCTTAGGGCTCATTTCTGGGCCAACCTTTATAGGAACTTTTTTAAATATTTCTGGATGTAGAATCTACTCAACTAAACAATAAATGGCGACTGGTGTCCTAAAGGCAGAACGATTGATACCGATTTCATCCGAGAGTAGGCCAGTACGACCACACTAGCATAAAAATAACAAGCCGTGAAGATATGTAATGATACGGATTCCATTATACATCATTCACAGTAAATGGTATATTACATTTTTCAAATACTTAAAAAAAATAATAAAAAAAAAAATAAAAAATTACATTTAAAAAAAAAGAAAAATTACTAAAAAAATTTTCAAAAAAAAAGTTTTTCAAAAATTTTTTTTTTAATTTTTCAATTTTTTTCTATTAAATTTTCTTTTTGCGAAAAACGAAAAATAAAAAAAAAATTGTTTCAAAAAAAAATTTCAAAAAATACAAAAAAAAAATTCAAAATTTTTCAATTTATTTGTTTATTTTTTTTATATAGAATTAATCCTTATAATAAAAGTAATTTTTCCTAAAAAAATTACGTTAATCAGATTTTTCTTTTAGCTTTTTTCGATTTATTTTAAAGTTTAACCCCCCATGACTTTTTTGTTTTTGGGGGGAATATTTTCAAAGACTCTTCCCCTTGTAGAACTTGATTTATCCTGAAAATTTCAAGTCAATCCAATTATTCTTTCTTGAGTTATCGTGCACACAAAATCGTGACATCAGACGGACGGACAGAACGACATTTGAAAAAAAAAGTTGTTTACCAGGCGGACTTATATTGTAGAAAATAAAGTTTGTTTATTTTTTTTTCAACATTAGAGAACGTTGGTCCCCCCCTGTAACGCTATTTTCCTATACCATTAACATGGACGTAACACTCCAAAATGACCCCCCCCCAGGAGCGTTACGTAATACTTGAACGTTCCCTTACTTGTTATTCAGTTTAGACTAGACTAATTAAGAAAAAAAAATTGGTGAAAAATTAACCACTTTTCTGAAAAAGTGTTGGGTTAAGGGGTTAAGTTTTAGCATAAAACTTTACAAGGAAAAATCTATATGCAATTGCGATGAGCATATTGTAGAATGGAAAGCATCTTTACGGCTTGTTTTGTAGTTAGGATTCAGTTAAAAATAAAGATTGAAGACTTCTCATACGCCCACCAGGTTTCGACTGATTTAATAACTACAAGCTATAAAGGTGCCTTGAACTTCGCCTCTGCAGAAACATCAATTTTCAACACAACTAAGACAAATTAATTGGATTAGCACCATGTGTGGACAGTTGGACCCACAAAAAATGCAGGTTTTAAATATGCCAAAATGTCAATTTTATAATTTATTTTATGGTTTAAGTGAGATTTTAAAAAAGGTTAGAATAATTTGACATATTGTCGGTTTTTCTTTAAGTTTTTTAGTAGTCTCTAATAATTTATTACAGATAATGCGTGAATGCGAATAATGTTAAATAACAGTAACTGCTCTTATTATATGAAGCTGGAAGAAATGGAAAACTAGCAAATAAAGACGTTCCAGATCTGCAGACGCAAGAAGTCTTTCTTTTTTACAAAATTAATGGAGAGCCCCTAGAACAAGCTCGAAGCTTTTTTGGGACTCTCCATGAATCTATATACCAAATAATTAAATAAATAAATGTCGAATATTAAAATATTTAAAAAAATATATAATAAATGTGGAGGTGAATATCAAAATGCAGTTTTTGACTTTGTGACATAGCAGCTTGTCAATTACTTGACAATCAAATTGTATTGTTTACTAAGTGACAAGCTGCTATGTCACAAAGTCAAAAACTGCGTTTTGAAGTTCACCTTCTCAAATAATAAACTGAAAAAACATTTACAATATTTAATCATATAAAAGATTTAAACACAATATTTAGTAAATCTTATGGGAAATAAAACTTCGAACTCCGTAGTAATGAAATATATAATTTATGAAAATTATAATTTTCGTTTAAAAAAGGTTTTTTTGCTACATAAAAGTTTCCAATCTTGGAATTATCAATGGCGGGCGGTGGTTTTCGACCCAAGAAAATTTGTATCGTTTATAGCCTGCACCGCGTCTCGTAAAGGGTGTTCTTTTAAATAATTAACTAAATTTTTACTTCATTCTTCCCGAGCCTTCACGCTTTTTAACCGTTTCCTCCTGTATCCAGTTTTTCTTCAATCTTAACAAAACTCTCCGAATCATTAAACTTTGCCAAGTCCACTTGCTCATATCCTGCTTCCAATAACCCAATAGATTGAGCTTTCTTAACATCATTTAATTGATGCATTTCTAATTATGTACTTAATTAAATTAAATCCTTTATCGATTGTGTACTTTATAATTATTATAAATAATTTTGACAAATATTGTCAACATTGACAACTGCATTTTTGTAAAGAATTATTCAATTTACACAACTAGATTTTCTATCTTTTTTTTGTTTCGGATCCAACTGTACCAGTGTAATTTTTTTAAGGTAACTTGTCATTAAACACGGCATTCCTGAAAGATTAATGAGATGAAGTAGCTCTAGAGAAAAATGTGATTTTGGATCATGGTAGCAGAAGGTCTACACATTACAGAACCATTTACAGCTAAATCCAGAAACTTGTTTTTGGTAAATAATGTTAAATGATCTTCTGCTGAATCTTTGACAATAAACTGAATATTTTGTTAAACGATTCCGATATTTTTTTACCCGATTCTGAATATCGCTATGTTTTTCCGTTTTCGAGAAAAATCCTCTTGAAAATATTTTTTCCGTTTTTTTTTTCAGTTTTTCAAGTACTTGTAGAAAAATTATCATAGTACCTGAAAGCTTTTATCCAGGCTTCATTTAGGGCGGGGTTCTTACTCTTTAAAATCGTTTAAGAAAAACTTAGTGGTAAATTTGAAAAAAGTTTTAAAATACCGCTAAAAACACATTTTATGCAAACTGTTTTTCTTTGTTACATAGTGTCATTATGTTAGCAGCGAATTTTGCCTCTAAAAATCTAAAATACAGAACGTCTATAATAGTACAATAATTTGCAATTACTGTCAAAAATGAAAGTCGTACAAAAACCGAGTAAACTCGGAAAAATTCGGCAAAAACACTATGTAGCAAAGAAAAATATAGTTTGGATAAAATGTTTTTTCAGCGGTATTTTTAAACTGTTTTCAAACTTACCACTAAACATTGTACACTTAGCACAATGTTTAGTGGTAAGTGTTTCTTGTACGATTTTAAAGAGTAAGTACCCCGCTTTAAATGAAGCCTGGATAAAAGCTTTCAGGTACTATGATAATTTTTCTACAAGCACTTGAAAAACGAAAAAAAAAACGTAATGTAATGTGTAGACCTTCTGCTACCATGATCCATAATCAGATTTTTCTGTAGAGCTACTTCATCTCATTAGTCATTCAGGAATGCCGTGTAAAGTGTCAAATATGACAATAATTATTATATACTTATAAACGCAACGACTTTATTCCGCTAAGGAAAAATCATCTTTAAATATTGAGCAAGTACGTAGTGCAGAGTAGAAGTTGATGTGGAGTAGAGATATTATGGAGTAGAGATGTTGTGGAGTAAAAATAAAAAGGCCAACATTTTGTGGAGCCCCGTATTTAAATTAAAACTAGATGAAACGTTGCAAGCACCCTGTCAAAACATCGGCACTATTGTACACTAGAGCCATCTAGTTTGCAAATTTAAAACTAGGCGTTTTGTTTTATTTTAAATTCTGTATCTTTAAAACATTATATTCTAGCAAAAAACTGTATATAACATTTTTTATAGGGCTTAAAAAGAGCTTTTATTTAAAATATAATTTTTTGAAATCGGATTATAAATATGTGAGATATGCTAAAAAAACTTTTACTGCTTTAAACGCCAATATCTCGAAAACAATGCGTTTTAGGAAAACGTTGTTTATAATATTTTTTGATCAATTTAAAATTATCATTTATACACGGTGTATTTGAAATAGCATCGGAAATTTTAACAGATGATTCTACATCATAAAATATGACAAAAAGTTCCTGTAAACATATGTCTAAAAATGTGTCATAAGGGAGCTACGCCCCTTTGAAAGTGGCTAAAAAAATCGGTTTTTATTTAATAACTCAGGAACCCTTTGAGATATATCAACGAGGTTTTGCACGTCAACTAATCCTACCAAGGCCCGTTTTAGTGTGTTATTTTCATGTATTTATTTCAACCAGGGGTGTGAAAACGGGGGGGGGGGTTATCAGTTTTTTGTCCCAAACTTTTTTCTGTTTAACTTTTTTGCAATTTTATTTTTGAAATATGATTCCTCAGGTCAAAATACATAAAAAAGGTACTCTTGTTGTAATACTGTAGGATTAACCGTTTTCGAGAAAAATTAATTTGAAGGTGAAATTTCACGGTTCGAGGACGAAAAATTAAATACTAAAATATTGAAAACCAAAATTTTAATGATGCAGGACGAATGTACATTAAAAATTAAGAAAAAAACTTCATATACAGGTACTTCCAAAAATCAATACTAATGGAGCTATGGTCTCCTAAATACGCACCATTTTTAAAGGGCCATGGTAGCTTTAAAAGCTTTTTTTCGACCTACATGTATGGAAACTTTTTTTATTAGTTTTTGATGTAGAATAACATTGCATCATTAAAATTTTTTTTCGACATTTTAGTATTTAATTTTTCGTCCTCGAACCGTGGAATTTCACCTTCAAATTAATTTTTCTCGAAAACGGTTAATCCTACAGTATTACAACAAGAGTACCTTTTTTATGTATTTTGACCTGAGGAATCATATTTCAAAAATAAAATTGCAAAAAAGTTACACAGAAAAAAGTTTGGGACAAAAAACTGATAAGGCCCCCCCGTTTCGCACACCCCTGGTTTAAATAAGTAAGTGAAAATTACATACAAAGATGGGCCTTATTAGGATCTATTCACGTGCAAAACCTCGTTAATATATCTTTAAGGGTTCCTGACTTATTAAATAAAAAACGATTTTTTTAGCCAATTTCAAAGGGGCGTAGCTCCCTTATGACGCATTTTTAGACATATGTTTATAGGAACTTTTTGTCATATTTTATCATGTAGAATCACCTGTTAAAATTTCCGACGCTATTTCAAATACACCCTGTATAAGTGCTAAATTAACCAAATACAATTGCCTTAATTATAAACAAAAAACGCTAAAAATAGGAGTTTTACCCTATTTTTACCCCCTTACCCCCAATTGTTTACCCCCAAAATCTAATCAGCTCTTCGGAATACGATAAGAAACAATATGCAAAAAACCGCAAGTCGATATCTCATGTAGAAATGGAGTTAAAGAGTTTACACCCAGACAGACAGACGGACGGACGCAAAATTTGTTTTTACTGATTTCGACTCAGAATGGTCTAAAACGTCGAGAAATGTGAAAAAAACGTGGTCAAAGATTTTGACTTTTCGGCGAATATTTCAATACATCGGCACTCATAGCACTAAGTGCCGATGTAATTTGTCATTATCCGACACGTTCGTATGTCACTCAAGACGTGGGTGATTGCTTGTAAATTATGCGTTTAATATTTAAATTAATCGATCGAAAAATAGAAAGTAAATATCGGTCACCCACAACTGGTGGGCTACAATTAATTGCATCTAAAAACACTTTTCATTGGCTGACATTTTTTGATTAATTGAGGAATGTAGGATAAAAGGTGATAAGTCCAAATTCTTTAATAAAAAAAATCGATGTTAAATTAAAAGGTATTAAGTTAGAAAATCTGTTTCGGCGCAGCAGCACGCTGCAGCGCGTCAGTGGCAGCGAACGTGTTAAGCGAATTTTAGAATTAATCTTACCAAACAAATATTTATCAAAGACCATGGCTTACCTAGAATAAATAAAAATAATATTAGTTAAGTATTTTCGAATTACTGGTATGCTAGTACAAATTATTTTTACCATAATAACTTTATATCAAAGAACTTTTACCTCAAAAAGTAATTTCAGACCAATGTTTATGAAGGAGTCATCTTTGTTTATTTACTAACAGAAACGCGATACAGCTTTGTGGTGTAAAATGTAGATGTCGCTAGTCGACTTTCAGGCTACCTAGTAGCGAGGTTGCGTAGTTTCCACCTTATCATTAATTCAAATTATTATACTTAAATTAAAAATGTAAAAAACTTGTGTATACTATAATTATGTTTAATAATATAGTATATTTAAATCTATTAAAATTAAACTACTAGTTCATATAAAACTCATACAGAACTAATGTTTCTTAAAATTTACAATAAAATATCCAAAGTATGTTTCCAATCGGCAACACTGTACTAAGTGTAAACTGAAAAAAAGTGCTGCCGCCAGTGGTGGTTTTGTAACTAACTTTTTTCTACGGCGTACCACAATTAACTTATTTTTTTACTGTAAAAAAATAGATCACTTCTAACTAGTGTGTTCAGTTATAAAATATGTACATTTTAGAACGCTTGAAGAAAAAATAAGTTTTTTCAATTATAATTTTTGCGAGCCCCCGGTATATGAATACTTCGATCCAACCACTAATTAGTACACATAAACTTGGATTAAGTACCTTCAGGTCATAGATCCCGATACTCATACTCTAGTAGTTACGCAACAACTATTAATATGCAATTTACCATTTTGATTTATTTATTTATTAATAAATGCAGAAAATAATTACGAAAAACACGATAATTTCTAGATGTTTGGGCATAGAAACCGCATGAATTTTTCATAAACAAACTAGCCGTGAAGAAACATAAGCTTCGCGATTCATATAATGCTCTTCAACATCCAATTAGTCTAAGAGCTGGTCACCATTTTTAATTCATCATTTTCTCCCAGCTGTATTTTATATGTGTGTTATTAGTCGTCAAATGTTTCGATTTAGTGACCTTTATAAAAATTTCCCTCATAATTCGGCAAAATTATTCCGTAAGCCTATGTTTATTTTCAACGTTGATGAGTCATAACTGAGTTTACGCCGAATACTGATTATAATTATTTATATAATAAAAAAATGATTCAAACTAAAATTGTTGGAAATTTCTTTCTTAACAAAATTGTTAATATGCATTTTTATCTTAAGATGCATATTTAGCGAGATAATAATAATAATAATATTTATTGAATAAAAAGGTAAACGTAATAAAATAAGAAAATATATCAATAAATATGCTACAATGCACTTAAATGTATAAAATAGTACATAACCGCACTCATCCCTTTAATCCAAGATGGCGGACAGTTCCCATATCAAATTAATGGGCAAGAATGTCATTTCTTCATCTACTGCGTCAAAAGGTTTAACTTGTAATTCTTTTCGTGAAAAAATTTAAAATGATTGGGTTATCTACACAACATATCGTCGGCTTACAAGTAAAGAGCACTAAGTCCAAAAACATGATTTTGAGATATTGACAAATTTAACTTTCATTGTTGTTTTTTAATTTTTGTAATAATTGTTTTTGGAAACAAACTACCGCAAATTGCAGTGACATGTTTGGACATAATAAAGTCCCATTTGCAGTTAAATAAAAAAAAATTGAAGTAGTTTAATTAAACTAAATTTGAAAAAAGACATGGACTTAGTGCCTTTTACTTGTAGGCCCACGAAGTAGGCTTACAAGTAAAGAGCACTAAGTCGATAGAATAATATAAAAAACAACTATTTAAAATTAAAACCCTTCTATTAATTAAACGTAATGTCTAACTATAAAGTAGAAAACAAGTTGTTTACATAAATTTTCAAAAACTAGATTTTAAAAGAAGGGTTTGGACTTTTTGATTGTTTAAAGAACGTTTCCAAAATTAATAATAATACTTAATTAGTATTAATTATATGAAACTGCTCACTACGCCAAAACTAAGACAGTTTTCAGAGGCCATCGGCTGTGCCGGCAAAAAAGCATCTCCTAAAGTCAATAATTATAATGAATCATTATTAATGATAAAACACTTCACGGTGCAATCCTAAGGCCTGTTTTCCGAAATTGCCGCGAACTTTAGTTTTATTTTATATTCTTGTTATTTATGTAGTAACCAAGGATTTAAGAGCAAAATTTAAAAAATCTATCAGTTAGTTTTTTTTTATTTATATTTTTTTATAAAAATCTGCACCCATTCAATTATTTGTCTATATCTAGGCTATTTCTAATTATAATAAAAATATTATTATAAATAAAACAAAGTTTGCTTAATTTTCTTAATCATATTTTTATAAATTAACTCTTTTTAGAAAGTCGCTTAGTGCAGAAACATTTAAAATAATCTATAATTAAAACGCACTAAGTGACTTAGATAAAATTTTAATCAAAATCGAATTAAAATCATATTTTTGCAAAAAAGTGACTTAGTGCCTTTTACTTGTAAGCCGACGATATTTTTTGAACGCAAACATAATGCACTTTTCTAGCTAGATGCATAGCTGGGAAGAGAACAATTATGATCGCTTCAATTATTAAAGAAAGTAGTCAAATTGTAAGCCATTGTGTAATGAGATACGCAAACACTTTCTTTCGAATTATAATAGGCACTGATAATAACATAATAAGCCACGAGAAAGGCAAAAATTACAATAAAATTAATTTAATTAGTTAAAAATTATTATTAATACAGTTAATTCATTAAAAACAGAAGATAAAAAACTGTATAAAATAACTAGCAAATACATTTTAAGGTGCTCCAAAAATTTGGATTTTATTTAAAGAATCAGGACTCAGGGGTGACTGGGGCTAATTGTCGCACTTTTCATTCAAAGTCAGTTTTTTTCCTCGGTTTTTTCCTTTATTTTTGTCTTTTTTTTTAATTGACCAAATGGTAATTTTAGCTGCACGTTTCAGTAATATTATTATAAGATAAAACATGAAAAAAATTATGGGGTATTAGAGTTATAATTTTTTTTGTGAAGTCTCGACAAATGAGACAACGTATATAAAGGCATTTATAAAAATCATAAATAAGTAATAAGACATGTACCTTCCCAAAAGCCGATGGTACCAAAATTGTCAACTTTATAATTAAATAATATTTTTTCAATTTTTTTTTATTTAATTTAATTTAATAAACGATTTTATTTGCTATCCTACAAAGTTTCCATTTTTAACGCAGTTTTGAATAAAAAAATGCGAAAAAGGAAATTTATACCATGAGCATATCTCCAGATCATGCGACAACTAGCCGCAGTGGTCAATTTTACTCACTCCTGGATGACAATATATTGCAATGTCAACAAATAATATACACCTTAAACTATTAATATACATATAATTTTCTTATCTTAATATTTTAAATCTCTCACAATAAGAAAAAATATTTACCACAAAAAAATTACTGGACGCTTTAATTTTGACATTTTTTGGATTATCTTGCTGCTCTTTTAACTTATTGCTTTTAAGTTTAAAAATTATAAATGGCGCTTTTGTAACGTAGAGGTTAATCTCGGTTTGGGGCAGAAAACTATTTTGCTTTTTGAGATACAAACACTTTGACATCTTACCCCTGCGACAACTAGCCCCGGTCACGTTTTTCTTCAAGCGTACTAAAATGTTCACATTTTATAACTGAACACACTAGTTAGAAGTGATCTATTTTTTTACAGTAAAAAAATGAGTTCATTGTTGTACGCCGTAAAAAAAAGTTAGTTAGCAAAACCACCACTGGCGGCAGCACTCTTTGACTTTGATGACATCCATACTTCAAACTTGTTTGTTTATTATGTAAACAGGTGGTTGACTCGAGATTTGAGTGAAATTGATTCAAAATAATTGAAGAAGAATATATGGTTTATACACCTACAAATCTCTCCGAAATTGCAAATGCTACATTAGACAAGTGTGCGATTTAGCCTACGAAAACAAATTTAAATGAGCTAAGGAAGGTTTAAGTTTATTTAGAAAGGGTTTTATTGGCCTATTTTAATAAAAAAAAAACATACTTTATTACTGAATAAATTCAAAAATTAATATTTAAAAGAAATATATAGGATGCTTGAAGGAAAAATAGTATGTTTCACTCAGAGGAAAAGTGCTTTTTTTTCTCATCTGTAGTTTCCGGACTCCGCTTCGCGTCGTCCGTAAATTCTACAGACTAGTAAAAAAAGCTTCACTTTTCCTCTTAGTAAAACAATATACTATTTTATGTATTTATTCTAACCAGAGGCGTGCAAACCAGATGACCTTATTTCTTTATTGTTCCAAACTTTTTTCTGCGTAACTGTTTTGATATGATTCCTCAGGTAAAAATACACAATAAAGGCTTTCTTGTTGTAATACCGTAGGATTAAAAGTTTTTGAGAAAAAAAGAGTAATATTTCACATATCGAGGACCAAAAATGAAACACCGAAATGTTAAAAACCAACATGGATACATCAAAAACTAAAAAAATGTTCCTGTACATGAAGATACTCTAGATAATTAGTTATATTAAAAAATAATTATGCATAAGCGAATCTTAAAAAAATTAATTAGCTTAACAACACAACAGATTATAAATATATATATACATATATCAAGATAAAAGTTCAGATGATGATCTCTTTTCAGATCTCCGTTGCAAAAAAAGTAGGCCATACCACATATCACACACACACACACATTCTAAATTTATACACATACGATATCACTTTATAAGATTGTAAGAAAACCGATATTTCTGAAATGTGTTTATCGAATAGGGCTTCTTAAAAATAACGTAATGAAAATAAACTTTGAAATTACTCTTCGAGACATTGCTTAGTCTTGGTCTTGTAACGAAAAATAAAAAATACTGCTGCAAATAAAATAATAATTTCCCCTGTTCGTCAGAAAAAAAAAAAATGAAAAACGAAAAAATTTTGAAAATAAAAAAAAATAAAAACTAAAATATTTTGAAAAAAAAAAAAAAATTTTAATTTTTTTTTCAACAAAAGGAATTTAGAACTAAAAATTTATTTTTAAACGTAGAAAAAGCAATAAAAAAACTTTTCCACACGCATATGTGGAAAGAATGCCTTTTCCGCACGCATAAATATGTTTTAATTTCTTACTTGTGTAGTGTTATATTTATTCATAATATTATAAAAATGTTTAAATTTCTTACCTGTTAATTGATTTTTTTGTTAAAAAATTATAAAAATAAGATTTATTTTGATTAATTTTATATAATATAAAAGTATATTTTATTTTAACCCTGCTCGTAGGAAAAGTTATGTTCCAAATGCATGCGTAAAAAGGCTTTTCCGCACTCGGTTGCTTGCTTGAACTCCGCTACGCGTCGTTCTGGCAAATGCAATCGAGTGCGGAAAAGGGCCTCTTTCCGCACTTGTTAGGAAAATAGCATTTTGCGTGTTCTTATAGGCCCATAAGAGGTCTCTGCTTTTTTTCTGTTGGGTTGGCAACATACAAAAGCCTATCTCTTGACATTTTGCGTGCAAATGTCAATGTCGATTTAAAGTTTAATTTTTTACAAAATTTTGTTTTTGGGTTATTTTTTACCGTGTTAAAATTGTGGACTGGTTAATTGCAGTGAAAAAAGAAGAGATGACTATAAAATATATCAAAATATCATTTGTTCTTAGAATTTTAAACATAGTGTAAACTGTAATGCCAACCCAAAACAAAGGTCCCTAAATCAGTCATCAATTTAAAGTAAGTTTTTTAAATTTTAGAGCAAAATAGAAAAAATTGTATAAAGCACTCTTTTCATAACACGTTTTTAGAGCACTAGTACTTTAGAAAACTCGCCGCAAGCGGCTCGTTTTCTAAACTTGTACTCATGCGCTAAAAACGTATGTTATGAAACTAGTACTATAATATACTAAATTACACATCAGAATAAACGTGTTTTGAGTGTAAATAAAAATCAATAAACATAAATAAAAATAAATTTAATTGTTTATTGTATGTATTACATAAATAAACAAGAATAAACATAAAAAATAATCAATATAAACAATATAATAATGTTTTGGTATCAACAGAATTAAGTGATTGATTATAATTAAGCATCCTGTATATGATAATGAAGAGGATACAATTTAATTTTAGAAACTATCGACAAATTAAATTTTCCATATACGGATAAATTTAAAAGTATTAACCTACATTTTAAGCGGCGGTGTTTTTTATTTTAATGAAAATTATTCAAATTTTTAGATGCAACCTCGGATGCAACTTAATATAATCTCAATAGTTTTAAATCCGCGCTCTTCATTCAAGGACACTGACTGATTCAAACAAATTCTAGCCTTGAAACAAAAGAAAATTACTTTGAACATATCGAAAGACAGGTGTCCTTGGTTCAAAGAATTCGTTTTTTTTTTTGTGTATGTATAGATAAAATAAACTTTTAGATAGGTAGTATGTTCTCATCTTATATTGGACAGATCAAAACAGAACATGAAAGTATTGACCTCGTCTGCGACCCACAAGTACGACTCGATCGGCGTAGGCCGCGACCAAACCGCGGCCGCCGCAGATTCAGTTTACCTAGATTTGCCTAAAGATTACGTCTCGGATTATTGTGTGATCATTTTGACATACAATCCGCTAATATACCAATATAAGGTAAAATCTTATCTAAATAAAGGTTTTACGCTCCATTTTGGGGATAACCGAGGGGTTAATTTATCAAACAATCATTGACTGGTCAATCACTGGTCAAAAAATTATTGACAGTCATTTGACAATCGTGAACAATTATGAAAATCATTAACAATGCTTGACAATTATCGGAAACTATGAACAATCATTTACAATCATTAACAATTAACATAGCCAACAAAATACATTAACAATCATGGATAATCATTAACAATATTCCACAATCATAATTAATCTTTGGTATCGACAATCATGAAAAATCCTACAATATTTGACAATCATCAACAATCATAAACAATCACTGACAATCATAAACAAACCTTGGTAATCACGAAAAATAATTTACAATCATTAACAATCACCAACAATCATTACAATTCTTAAAGGGCGGATGTCTGTCAATAGCAACGTTGCTATTGACAAAGTGACATCCGCCCTTTGAGAACCAAGCCACAGAATTATTAACAATCACCGACAACCATAAAAAATCTGGCAAATCCTTACTATCATTTAACAATCTTCCACAATCATGAACAATCATGACAATCATAAACAATTCTTGAAAATCTTTGACAATCATCGACAATAATTGATAATCATGGACCACCATGAACAATCAATCATGACAAACATTGGCAATTATTGGCAGTAGTCGACAATCACGAAAAATTATTTACAATCATTAACAATCACCTACAATCATTGAAATTATCAACAATCATAAACAACTACAATCATTAAAAAAAACTGGAAAACCCTTACAATCATTTAAGAATTTTTCACGGTCATCAACAATCTGTGGCATCGACAATCATGAACAATCATGACAATCATAAACAATCCGTGACAAACTTTGACAATCGACAATCATAAACAATCATTGACAATTATGGACAACTATGAACAATCATGGCAATAATAAAAAAACCTTGCTTATCATTGACAAAAGTCCAAACCAACAATTATTACAATGGAGCTCTCTACAACTAGAATTATGAAACAAAAGACGCCTACCCTATCTCTATCTCATTTGTGCTACACTTTCCAGCCAACCAAATAAATACTGTATTTGTTTTTCATACAACAAATACAGTATTTATTTGGTTGGCCGGAAAGTGTAGCACTGAGCGGCAGGAACGAACATAGCTAATGTGAATCTGTAGAATAAGATAATTCTACTAAAATTTAGATGGCGCCAGTAATTTCTTAAATAAAAATAATACTTTTCGCCCGGCCAAGTAAATATTGTATTTGTTCAAAAAGAACAAATACAGAATTTGTTTGGTTGGGTGGAAGTGGGAGTGTATGTATGTCTTCTATCCTTTTTGGGTAGAACTTTTGTCCCTGTCTAATCTAACGGGAGAAATCGCCAATGGCGAATTGTAAATTTCGAAAAGGGTTCATCTCGGGTTTTCTTCAAATTGATTTTTTTTGTTTGGACTTTTTGTCTTAACTTTTGTAGGTCGTTTATTTTTAGGACATTGAGATGAGAACTTTTCGACCCTTTATTTCAGAAAGTCACATGGCGTTTGGACTTTTAATACGTAACGGGGAATTTTAAAAACTTCTTTTAAGGAACTCTGCAGTGGTCGACTGGACCGTCATCACAGCTGCACGTCGAAGAAGACTTTTAATAAAAACATTATTTTTGTATTTTTTAATAGTATTCTTGTTATTTTCAATAACATTCAGAATATAAAATAACGGTACGCATAATAGGTTATGTTGTTGCCAATATATACAGCCTGTTCCAGAACTCGCGTACCGAAATTTAAGAGGTGATTCTACATCCAAAAATATGAAAAAAAGTTCCTATAAAGGTTGGTCCGGAAATGAGCCCTAATGAATCTAGGGCCCTTTAAAATTGTAATAAAAATAATGTTTTTAATTAATAACTCGGGTACCGTTTAAGCTAGAGCGGCGAGCTTTTGCATGTATACTAGTATTAATAAGGGCAATAAGTTTATGTTAATTTATTTTTTTAATTTATCCAGAGGCGTGCCCAGACGGACAAAATATATGAGGCTTAAAACATTTTTGCCCCAAACTTTTCTATGTGTATGTTTTTTGGATTTGTGGTAAAAAATATAGATTTCTAGAGTAAAAATACATATAAAATATCATATAGTGTAACACTGTAGGAACAACCGTTATCAAAAAAAAATGCAATTAAGAGGAAGTAACATTTTGTGCCACCAAAAACGTTACTTTTTAAAAGGCTATTACTCCTTTAATATTAAATTTAGGTGTTTTGGTGTATAATACTTTTTTGCTCAGTTTTAAATGAAGAATCACCCTGCAACATTAAAATTTTATTGGTGCTTTTTTTTGTTCCCCATTCAATACGTCATCTTCGAAGGGCCGTAGCTCCCTTAGGGCTCATTTCCGGACCAACCTTTATAGAAACTTTTTTTCATATTTTTGGATGTAGAATCACCTCTTAAATTTCGGTACGCGAGTTCTGGAACAGTCTGTATACAGGAAAATTAATTTTTACCATAAAAATACTGGTAAAATTATAAAATTATATTAAGCTTTTCGGAATTTTATCGGTATTAATTGTAGTAACTAAATAACCAATAATACGTTCCAGAATATTTTCTTTCAGTGAAGTTAACTTTGTCATAAATGACATGGCACAATTTATAGGGAATTTTGGCCCTCGGTGAAATTCGCTAAATTTTTTATATGTTTTAGTTTATACTTTTTTAAAAGGAATTAGGAACGTTTCAAGCACTTTGTATGTACAGTTTTTTTTCTATAAGGAAAATAAAAAAATATTTTTGCCCTACACTCCTCATAAAAATATTTTTCTAGTAGGCATTGTTTCGTTTGACAACTTGTCAGTGAAGGATATTCTGACGTATTTTTGAAGTTTTTTAGACTAAATTGTCAGTTTTATTGGGAAAAAGTAATGAAATACATATTGAAATTGGACAGAATAATTAAATAAGATGAAGAAAAGTGCAACAGAAATACTTCTTAAGGACTAAATTAGTGAAATACGTGAAATAAGTTATTTGCTAACCTGGTAAAAAGTACTAAAACGTATATAAAATTGAACTAAAGAATGAAATAAGAAGAAAAGCAGAATAGAAATACGTTTTAAGGGAATCGTTTGTAAAATAATAAGCAATTTTAATGCCGAAAGTGTATCCCTTATTTTTTGTACGGCAAAAAAAAACAATTATTTCCAAAATTCTACATAGAAGAAATTGAATATGTGTTTTTGTAATATAATGTACTGGAACCCATGTTAAAACTCCAGAACTTAATAAAATAATAAAATAAGAAGTAAAACAGAACAGAAAAACTAAGTTGAAAGTGAAATACTGTGTTTCTGCATAGAATAAATTATCCAATATAACTATCATACCGAGGGCTTCATAACAGGGCTGTATCAACCGTGTTAACATGTAGCAGATATGCCCCTTTGCTATTAAGCCCTCGATATGATTTAAAATATGAACACTAAAAAAAAGGATCCATGAATCAAGAAAATGCATCTTTCGATTATATTTTAAGCCAAATTCTCTTATTTTTGGACTAGCATTTCTTATGAACCTAATAACTGGCGCGGGTCTTTGAATGGAAATCCGCGCTCTTCATTTAAGATGTTAGCCTTAAAATAAGAGAATATGGTGTTGTACTTATCAAAAGACATGTGTCCTTGATTCAATTCTTTTTCACAGTATTACATTAGGACATATATAAAAAAATAAATAAAATGTTTACATTTCCTCCCATTCGGGGCATCTGCTGTTGACCACCTTGACGGTTTCATACAAAGCAATTTACTTGAAAAAAGGCTCTAAAAGCCATGCTAAATTAATTTTATATTACTAATAATATATAAAAAAATTGACAGACATCAGTTTGACTTATACCAATCAAGCTTTTTTCTTAATCATTAAGCTAATTAAACTTATTTTTATGAGGAGTTTGAGGCAAAAATATTTTTTTATTTTCGTTATAGAAAAAAAACTGTACATACAAAGTGCTTGAAACGTTTCTAATTCCTTTTTAAAAAGCATAAACTAAAACATATAAAAAATTTAGCGAATTTCACCGAGGGCCAAAATTCCCTATAAATTGTGCCATGTCCTTTGGACTTTGTAGTTTTTTAATATCACTGAAATAAAAATTTTCCGGTACGCATTATTGGTTATTTTGTTGCCACAATTAATAACGATAAAATTCCGAAAAGCTTAATGTAATTTTATAATTTTTAGCACAATTTTTATGTTAAAAATTAATTTTACTATATACATATATATATTGGCAACAAAATAACCTATTATGCGTATCGTAATAATTACGATATCCGCCTTAGCAGAAACGCCGTAAAAGGAGATAATAATAATAATAATAATAATAATCTTTATTAATCTCATAAATAAGAATTAAATACAACAAGTTGTAAAATAATACGAATACACGAGACATGTCTTTTTAAAATAATAAATAAATTATATTAACGACTACAATTATACACATTAAAATTTTTATAAAATGTTCACTAGCCATTGTCGTCTTCAAATTCCTTTATAGAATAATATGCTTTCGATAAGAGTTTGGTCTTGATTAGTTTTTTAAAATTAGGTAAAGGAGTAAGCTTTATTATATTTTCTAATCTATTGTATAATTTAATACCTTTAATGAGGGGACCATTTTGTGATAGAGTTAGCCTATATTTTGGAACCAATATATTTTCTTTGTTCCTAGTATTATGATAATGCAAATCTTTATTCTTAGTTAACGAATTTTTATTTTTATGTATGTATACTAATAAATTTAAAATGTAAAGGCAAGGAACTGTAAGTATTTGAAGTTCAATAAATTTTTTTCTACAACTTTCTCTGCGCTTTAAGTTTGATATAACCCTTAAACACTTCTTTTGCAGCACAAAAATATTATCCACCTCAGTCCCCATTCCCCAAAACTCAATTCCATAACTTATTGATGATTGCACCAGACCGAAATACAGCATTTTCAAGACGTCCACTGAGACCGTAGATTTTAATTTTTTTAGAACAAATAAGTAGCTACTTATTTTTGAATTTAGATGTTCAATATGAGTGTCCCACTTTAGTTTGGAATCTAAATAAATGCCCAAAAATTTGCAGTTGGATACTTGTGGAATAGATTTTTGTTCTGCCCTAATAAGTAAACTAAAATTTTCCTTTTGATTTTTTGTCAAAAATCGTATTGATTGGGTTTTACTAACATTCAGAACTAAACCATTCTCTCTACAGTACCCACTAATAAGTAAAATAATATTTTTGCATTTTTCTAAAAGCTGTTCTAAGTTGTTTGCTCTAATAAGAACATTCAAATCGTCGGCAAACATTATTATTTCACTTATATTAGCAAAGGATGATAAAATTATTTTATATTATATTCTGAATGTTTATTTATTTTACGAAAAAAATACCGAAAATTTATTGTTTTTTTTTCTAATTCTACAGTATGGAACATGTAATTTTATAAAAAAACATAATTTTATACGAGGGTGCTGACCGTGAGGAAATCTTTTGTACAAGCCAAAGGAACTCAGAAGGAACTCTGGAGGAACTCTGGAGCAACTCCGAGGAACTCTGGAGGAACTCCGAAGGAACTCAGAGGAACTCTTTGCAAAAAGGAACTCTTTTGTACAAATTTCTGACGCGGTCAGAAACAATTATTATTTATTACCCATGCGGATTAACGTTTTTACTTTCAAACTAGATGAGCCGTTACAAACACCTTATCAAAACATGTTACGTTTGGGCGCCAATTTTTTTTTTTTTTTAAGGGGTGCCAAGTTTGGTAGAGACCCTCAGGGACAAACCTTTTTTTCCTGAAGGTAATGTTGGGGCGCCAATTTTTGTTTTGAAGCGGTGCCAGGTTTGGTAGAATCCGTCAGGGACAAAGCTTTTTTTGAGGGTGCCTTATTGGCAGTAGTGCTTGCACAGCGGTAATTTCTACGGCTTATTTTCCAAAAATCACCCCTTCCAGAGAGGAACTCTTTAGAAACAGAAGGAACTCTTTAGGAACACAGGAGGAAATTCCAAGGAACTCTGGAGGAACTCCTTGGAACTCTGAAGGAACTCTGAGGAACTCTTTGCAAAAAGGAACTCTTTTGTACAAATTTCAGACGCGGTCAGCCCCTCGATTTTATATTTAAACTTTTCGAAATGTTCGTTTTTTTCATTGTAAATTACTTTACCTAATCCTTTGTAATATATCCTTAAACATCTTGTGTAGACGATTAAATGGTTATCGAACAGGTATGGAAGCCAAAACAATTTTTATTCGCATTAACATAAATTAATAATCTGCCCTAGTTTAAACTGTAAACCTGCATTAACCGAGTACATCGTAAATAAAACATTTTTGGCATAACTTGCGGGTCATTAATCATTCCTGATCAATGAGGCGTTTAGCACAAAAGTACTTATTACACAATATATTGTGTATTAATACTGTTTTAATGCACTTTACAAGAAAACAGAAAATAAAAAATAAAAAAATACAACTAATTTCAGGCGTATAAAACTTTTTCAACAAGAATTTTTACAAAAATTAATTTAAAAAAATTTAAAAAATGTTACTCCCCTTAATTATTTCAAAAAAATAAAAAAAATACATAGGTGGGTAGTTAAATTATTTATCCCGAGGGGTAAACCTCTCTGGAATTCCTTCTATAGTCCCGAGGAATTCATTGGTTTGGACTTTTCGAACGGGGTTTACCTAAGGACTCTAGATTAGTTGAGTCACTCCCCAACAGGAACGGCGAGCAACAAATAAAAAACGACGTTGCCATAGTTTATTTAATACACAAATGTTTACTCACATAATCTTCTAGATTAGTTCAAGTAGACTCAACTAATCTAGTGTCCTTAGGATTACCCCTATTAGGAATTTTTAAGGGCTTTAAAATAATGGGACTATAACTCACTTTATTTATAAAAAGGCCTTCTAAAACTCCCTACCTAAGCGCTTGGAGCTTAAATATATATTTTAAACTCAAAGTTTTCTCCTTGACTTCTCTCACATATTTTTTTTTATTTTTCTTGTTGCGAGATATTTGCCAATTTTTTTCAAAAATAGGTTATTTCACCACCCACAAATTATAACTATAAAAAATAAATGTTTAAACAGGAATTTTCCCCATTTTGAGGTTTTAAGGTCTATAGGAACGTTAAAGTATTACGTAACGCAAAATTTGTCCATTTTTGTAACGCGGCGTAATATTTTCGAGACCCTCCACCCGGGGATTGTTTTTAACCGGTTATTGCTTTCGTGTTTTAACCCAAAACCGGTGTGATGTAATTTCCGAAACCGGTTAACCGAAAACCGGTTATTGGCTATGGTTTTCCATCTCTAATTTGTTTTTGTTTAGAGGATTTAGTGAACTGTGTACCACGCCGTGTGCAATAAAATTTACAAGGAATCCTTCTCTTTAGGCCTAGATTATTGTTAAAAACGTGATCTAATAAACATTTCATAGGTTTATGTAACTTTTTACTGACACCCCCCCCCCACTGTAACGCGGCGTAACGTTTTGGAGACCCCCCCAGTCCGAAAAAACGATTTGATGTAAGGGTGTTAAATATTTTTTCGCAATTTTGTCGAACGCGCCTTAAAATTTACATTTTTCATCACCGAAAATAAATGCATACTGATGAAAATAACAAAATAATCAAAATCTTAAAACTTTTTCGCAAGAAAGTAGGTGCGGTGTCATCTTTTTTAGCTTTTATCATAGATACACTGGCGTTGCGTTGTTGTAGATGGGGAGACGTCTTGCGGTCGCCTCTTATCAGTGCTGAATTTATGCTACGTTCATGAACGAAAGAAATTATGGTTAACTCCGAGGTATGGTGGAGCCATTTCGGCTGCACCACTTTCAAAACACTGTAACTCACATTTGGACTTGGATCTTTTTTCCGCCAATTTAAATTGGAATACTGGGAAAAGGTTCCAAAGTCCAAATGTATGATAAGTTACTGTGTTGTGAAGTAGGGCAGCCGATTTATTTAAACCTGAAAAGTTTTCCTCTTGATAAATCAAATTAATTCCTCTTTTAAAATTTTGTTTTTGTTTACCATATATTTATTTATATATGGTTTATATATTTGTTTTATATATTTTGATACACTATTTTTTTAAAAACACCTCAATTATTCTGGCTAATCCACTTTTGTATCCGGTAGAAAACGGCTAAGCTGAATTGTTTGTTTCACGTTTTTTTTCTTTCAAAAATTTTGGCAAACGACCAAAACGATGTTTCATTTTGCTAGCCTGTCTAATAGACGGTATCTATTTAACTGTTGGCCACCGAAGAGAAAATTAGCAGGTGAATAATTTATTAAAAATATGCCATCATGCTGTTTAATTTCGAAATTTAGTGCAAAAAGCATGCATTAAACTGTAGTTTAATGTGTTTAAAAATATTTTCGGCTAGTGGAGGCGTTTATTCAAATCAGTGTAAAAGAAGTACGGACTATACTGCCTTGCTAAGCTGAAAGGTCCTATCTGTGTATGTTAAACCTATGTAGATAGGACCTTTCAGCTTAGCACGGCAGTATACCGGGTGTTTTATTTATGTGTTCCCCCAAAATTAAGATTAATTTTCATTCGATAAAAACGAAACTTGGGTGATTTATATAATTTTAAATTGGCTATAAAATGTTTTTTTAATGGAACACCCTGTATTTTTTTACAATTTTGAATTCAGTCGTCAATTCTGTGTATAACAAACTGATTGTTTTTTTTAATTTTTTTTTTCGTTTTTGTTTTTTATCGTATAAAAACAAGATACATACCTATAATTTAGCTTCTTTTTACTTAATCTTCAAAGTACATGATAAATTTGGTATAAGAAAAATAGCGGAAAATACTCTACAAATAAAGATTATAGGGACATAAAAAATAGGAGTTCACGGCAAAAAAACGTTTTTTAGGTTTAATTCACTGTCACTAATAAAAATTTTATTTTATTATTAGTTTTATATTTTTTTACATCACAACATCTAGTCTAAGAGTAAGCGTGTTTCTATAGAAACTTTTTATGTACTAAAATTTCTGAATTTAAATATCTTGACTCACATAGCGTCAAATTTAAAGTTTTAAAAAGAAAGGAGGGTATCGTATTTTGGACTAAATCGCCTGCAACGATAAGACTTTACATGCTTATAGTTACATAAAAAATAAATACTTATTCAAAATTTTAGCCTTTTTTACATCCCGGAACATACTTTAATTATCTATTTTAATTACAAATTTTGACATATGTCAATGTACGATTTGGCAACATTGCACCTAACGATGGTACGTGTCAAGTGTCACGTCAAAATAAAAATAACTTCTACTGTGGGGCCAAGGGCTGTGTATTCTGATGTGTTGACTGCGCTTGACTGTAAAATTAAAATATTTTGTTGTTAATTTTTGGTGTAAAATACACCAATGTGTATTGGACTTATCAGACTAGTTTTTCAGTAAGATTATCGTGTTGTTTTTGAGGTATGTATTTATACTAATATTATTGTAAAGCAATCGAGCAGCTCCAACGTTATATTTTAGTAACCTAAAGCCTGCAGTCCCATGGGACAGTGTGGCCCCAGACTAGCAATTTAATTTTGCTTCAACGTGTGAAATACGTTTATTTCCATAAAAAAGTTTTAAGAGACTTTTACACTGTAGTTAACAATAAATACATTTAAATTATATTGTAGTGTTTTTATTATACATTCCAAATGTTATTTTGATGTTCAGATAAACAAAAAAACGTCACTTTTTTTCAAGATAAGATAGAGGTATTTAGTACGTTAGCACTGCACGTTTACGATAACACACAAATTGTTGAGGAATAATTATTTTGATCAAAATTAACAATAAACTTAGTAAACAGTTTTTCATAATTTCTTTTCATCATTTTGCACTTTTTTTTAAACAAAAACATATTTTTCTTATTTAGCCTAAAACTCACCTTTAAAACGATATCCTTCTAGATGGTATTTTAATAATATGTGGGTACCTCACAAAAATTACTACAGTCTACATTGTTTGTGGTTGAATTGCCAGCTTAACCACCGTACTTATTATGCTCGATTTTCTAATCAATTGTAGTTAATTATTTGTTGAAAAATTGGTAAAATTGTGCAGTTTGTCGAGGTGAGAGTGATACAAATCGAAACCACTGTTTTCTTGCTATAAAAATGGAAAGCAAACGAGTTTAAAAACAAACCTTATAGTTAGATAAAAGAAAATATATTTTTCGGCCAAAAGGTTTTAGCAGAGAAATCTTCTTATCTATACCCTTCGTGGGAGCATCCCAATGGGATGCTCCCATTGATGGGTCTGAAAAATCCTTAAAAATGCCTTACGTAAGTTGTGCAAAAGGATATAAACATTTTGTG
The DNA here is from genome assembly GCA_958510825.1 of Brachypterus glaber. Classification (NCBI taxonomy): domain Eukaryota; kingdom Metazoa; phylum Arthropoda; class Insecta; order Coleoptera; family Kateretidae; genus Brachypterus; species Brachypterus glaber. The sequence goes on from OY294046.1 coordinate 11,250,967, forward strand.
TGGTGCTTCTCAATATTGGACGTGAAAAAAACTTTTGTTGTAAAAATATTTATTTCTGGACCCCGGAGGTAAACGACACCATGTCACAAAAACGTAATTTTTCAGGAGAGCACGTTTTCGATTTGTTTTTAACATTAAATGCATGGACATGGGTTTGTTTTCCATTGTATTATTACCGTTATTTATATTAAGTGGATATAGTGCCCTGTACCCAACGAACTAATTACTCTATAGAATACGCATACCGTTAATATAAAGTATCGCCAACATCTCGCTTTGTTTGTAAACAAATAGTAGGTATATTCAGGCCTGAACAATAACAATTACCAGTAACTGTTATTGTTGTCTGTGTTAGAACAAAGCTGTGCGAGTAAGACAGGCGAATGTATTTGTTGGCTACATTTCTGTCTGTTTTTACGAATGAAATGCCTATTCTAGAGAGAAGAGTTATTATATATTATAAAGCGAAAAATACACATCAAGGACCTTAATTTCACAAAAAATGGACATGGTGTCCTTTATCTTCGGTGTCTAGATTTTAAGTATCTTTAGAAGGATTCTTTGAACTGTTAAATTCAACGCCCTGTATATTATGTATATTTTAGTACCGTTAGATAGGAAACCTTATTCCAAACAAAAAGTTAAATTGCACCAATATTCTAAAATTGATAGTCACTGTATTGATAAAAAATGTATATTTCAAATATTGAATTAACAATAGTACCAACATAGTTTCTCCCATTGGCGATTAAATTTAACGAAATACAAGGTCACTAGATGTTAACATTTAAACCTGAACTCGTTTAAACCACTTAAATTATTTATTATAAATCGCACAAGTCTGCTAGAATTCTAGTTTAGACAAAAGCAAAAAATCTCTGGTATGACTCATGCCGTATGAACAGAGTCTTCACATAGAGAAGTAAAGAGAACCATTAGTCCAGCCTGCGCAAGATTATTTTGTGACAGAACGGGGCAGCGAAATGACGTAACGCAATAGATCTGACCTTGCGCAGTACGCATTTCTATCAGCTGTGAAATGCTGTCGGTCGTAAAACAATTCATCACCCCAGTATTCATTTGTCTTATCTCCAAAAATCCCCCAGTAAAAATCTTAAAATGTCCAAAAATAGAGATATGGCAAACCAATACTGGGGTGACGAATTATTAGTAGTTTGTTTATACTGTCAGTACTGTTAGATCGTCGTTTGTTTCTGTTCATTTTTCGACTTCTACTGTGTTTTTATGGTTTTTTTTGCTGCATTTGTTTATAACTTTAAACCTAACCTGTATTGTTGCTTTATGAAGAGCAAAGGGTCAATCCCTGGTGTACTCAAAGTAGGTTACAAAATCCCGAAACTCAAACAACCTCGAAAAAATCTTATAAAATGATTTAAAAAAAACTATTTCGACGTTTCTTTATTGTTTTTTGTTGAATTTTTTACAATTTTTATTTGACACACAAAACTAAGGTTAAAAAATACTCGTCAAAAACAACAATAGTAGTGCGTATGTGCAAGTTTATCTCAGATGCGCTAGGCACATTTATCACAGTATTCCGCAACGGCTTTGGAGGTCTTTCCTTGTCTATGAGTCTTCACTAGTCGTTAGTGCACTAAAGACTTTCCAGTAGGTAGAAAGTGTTTATTTATTTTTTAAAAAATAGGACAGATAAAAGGAACAGGACAAAACGTTAATTTGTTAAAAATTTTAGGACATTTCGAGTTTTTTAGGACAATGGCAAAATTTTAGGATTTTAGGACATTTGAAACCCTAGCATATCGCCAAAACTGCATAATGTAAGACTAGCTTTATCTTAAAGATAGTTTAACATTAGGGTGTTTCAGAAATACATGCATTCATAATTCATTTAGGGTTGATTCTATATCAAAACTTTTGATTTAAATGTCGGTTTTTAACATTTTAAGAAGTAGATTCCAATCAAATAACGAGAAATTCCTATGTTAAATTGCAATAAATGTACACGGGCTGATATTTTAAAGGGTAGTAGTGGATAGTAACAGAACACCGCTATCTTAAATTTTAGCGGTTATATCGTTAAATATGCATCTTACGATAAAAATGCGTATAACCAATTTTTTTAAGCAGAAAATTTCCAACATTTTTTGTTTGAATCATTTTTTGAATATATTAATAACAATCGAGTTATAAATATTCAAAAATGGCCATGTTGGGGGTGAAATTGTTTTTTTCCATTTTTCAGCCAAGTTATTCATCGGAGGATAAAAGTGGTTATAAGCAAATTTGTAGATCTTTCAAAAAGTTTTATATATTAAGCATTTTAATATGATAAGTATTTTGTTACGGTTACATTGGGCGCTGAAAGTCGAGTTGCGCCCTCTATAACCGTACCAAATTACCCATGAACATTTATAATATATGAGACTTATAGAAAATTTCAAGATCTATAACCACTTTTATCGTCCGATGAATAATTTCGCTGAAAAATGGAAAAAAACAATTTCACCTCCAACATGGCTATTTTTAAATTAACTCGACTGTTATTAATATATTAAAAAAAAGATCCAAACAAAAATTGTTGGAAACTTCATCCTTAACAAAAATAGTTATATCCATTTTTATCGTAAGATGCATATTAAGCAACTCACCCCTAAAATTCAAGATAGCGGACACCCCTTACGCAAATCACCCGGTGAAAAAGTAACAGGAGTGTTCTGTTACCATCTACTACTACCCTTTAAAATATCAGCCCGTGTACATTTATTGCAATTTACATTCATTATTTGACTGGACTAAATTTAAAAAGTAAATTTAAATATTCACTTTAAGTAAAAAATTGATTTAAATCAATTTAATCCTAATATTACACTATTTTTACAGTGTATGTTTAAATAAATGACGGATTGCCTTCTTTTAGTTGTCTATGATGTAAACTAACCATTGAATACTAATTTTTCATTCGATGGCCTAGTTAGTTAATTAAATTAATTAAACAGTATATGATGTGTGATAATTCTTTATATAAACTGAGACATGGGTATTTATTTCTACCAAAAATTTGCATTTTCGCTACACCGAGAAAAAATATATTTGTAGCCAATACACTGCCGCGCATTTAATTCCGGACACCTAAAAAATTGACATTTTTTAAATTCAAATATTTCGAAAACTAATTAATGGATTTGACTGATTCTTTTTTTGTTTTAAAGCTTAAACATTCTCTACTTTTGTTTGTTTTAAGAATGATTAAAAATTTTTTTTATAAATTTCTTATATGCCTTATTATGCCACAACAATATGTAAAACAACCAAAATTCACCTAATTACATAAGATGTAATTAGGCATACTTATTCATGTGTAGACTTCTCTTAATTCACCCAAAAATGCAAATTAACAAACGTTTGTTTAAACATAGTTTTTTAAGAGTTGTTAGTTGATGTATTAATAAATCATATATTTATATCAGAATAAACATAATAAATTTCAGAGAGAAAAAATAAAACAAAAGTTTTTTAGAAAGGCAACATTGTGTTAGAAAGGTCACGAAGTGCTTAGACAGTAATGCATTAATACATTATAATGTCTTACTAAAATAAAAAAATAATAGTAGTTTATAATACAAGGGCGAAAAGTTAAGCTTTTCGATTGAGTAGGTTTTTAGAAGCCGAGGGCCGGCCGATAGGGCCGGCCCGAGGGTAATTAACCTACGAAATCGAAATTTAACTTTTCGCCCGTGTATTATACAACGTTTTTTATTCGATTGTAACTATTTTTAAAAAATTATTAAAATATATTTAATTTTAAATTGTCAAAAATATTATATCTAGTTATCCATGACAAATTGCTAGGCAATCAAATAACTAAAAAAAACAATTGAATAGAAGCGCATCGTTTCTTTTGTGTGCTGTTTCGTATTTAAATTAGTGTTTTAACAAAAAAATTGTGAAAAATGGATTCAGATATTGAAAATATGTCATCTACACCACCAGAAATAAGAGAGGCGGCACAAGAGGTGTCAAATAATTTGCTGCCTCAAAAATCAAGAGGTGTATATGAAAATGCATATAAAAGATTTCAAAAATACATGCAAGAGAAAAATGTACATACCATATCTGAAAATGTACTACTTGCATATATGGCAGAGCTTTCAAAAACTTTCAAAGCTTCAACACTATGGTCTATGTATTCTATGTTGAAATCAAAATTGTGTTTGACTAGAAATGTTGATATTTCTAAGTACATGAAGCTTCGAGCATTTTTAAAACAACAAAGTTCTACCTACAAACCAAAAAAATCCAGGGTTTTGACAAAAGAACAATTTGATAAGTTTTTATTAACAGCACCAGACGAGGATTATTTATTACAAAAGGTACCTATATATTTTAAGAGCAATAAGGGTTTTAATTTAACATGGCTGTTTTTTCACAGATTGCATTTTTGTTTGGAATTACTGGAGCGTGTAGGAGGGAGGAGTTAGCTAATATCAAAATTCAAGATATTGATGATATAGGCTCGGCACTGCTTATACGAATCCCACAAACAAAAACAAATAATCCCAGGTCATTTACAATAACAGAAAAAAAATACTTAGATATGTTCAGAAAATTGCAAGCCTAAGACCAACAAATTTTTCTGAAGAAAGATTTTTTCTAGGCTATAGAAAGGGAAAATGTGTTAGGCAAGTAGTTGGAAAAAACAAATTTGGAACAATTCCACAAGAGATAGCTACTTACCTAAAATTAGAAAACCCTAAAGGGTACACTGGCCATTGCTTTCGGCGAACTTCAGCCACAATACTTGTGGATGCTGGAGCAGACCTCACATCCCTCAAAAGGCATGGTGGATGGAAGTCCTCCACAGTTGCCGAAGGCTATATTGCAGACTCTCTCCCGAACAAAATTGAAGTTTCAAATAAAATTTTAAATGTTTCGCCTGTAGATTTTAACTATAATCTTGAGCCCTCAGACTTTACTTTGGAACCTCAACTTAATCAAGCAAGCACTTCCACTGCCTTTGAAACTGAACTACAAAGCACCACATCTAGCACAGTCAGCACCTCTGTTCTAAACGCAACAAATTTAGACGTTTCAAAGCTCCAAAAAATGGATTGCCCCATTATTTTCCAAAATTGTACAAATTGTACTTTCAACATAAACAATTCTTCATAAACAAGAAAATACAATTTTGTAAAAAAAATATTATTTAATGTTCATTCTGTTACGGTAAAAATAAACTTTAAAAACTAAAAACATGTAATTTATTAAGAACCACTTCATAAATAACAGCTGATGAAAACAATATTTTGCGCATGTCTTCCACAGAACAGCCTTCAGTCCAGGGATACCGATTTTTAATCGATTCTTTTGAAGATCGATTCTTTTGTTACAATTAGGGCCACTTGCACCAACGATATTTTAAGTTTAAACTTGGTTTAAATTGGCAGCCTACCAATCAAAACACAGCATTTTTAACTTAAACTCAGTTTAGTCGAGATAATCCCAGTTTAAGAATTTTTTGAATCGATTATTTTACTTTCGATCTTTTTCATAATCGATTCTTTTTCCTTTGAATCGATCCTTGGAATCGATTCTTTTGAAAAAGATCGGCATCCCTGCTTCAGTCTTCACATTTCTCATGATATAAAAAAAACTTACGAATATTTAGCTTTACAAATTAATTTGGGAATCTCTGAGATTTATTTTACAGCTAGAAAGATAATTTATTAGTATCTTTAGCATGAAATTTAATATGATTAAAACATCGAAATGTTTAGATTTATCTGATGAGAATTTAGGCCGTTGGGAACTATTACAGAAGTAAATAATTTTATTCAAGAAGAAGAAGAAGAAGAAGAAGAAGAAGAAGAAGAAGAAGAAGAAGAAGAAGAAGAAGAAGAAGAAGAAGAGCTGGATAATTTTATTCAGAAGGTGTTTTTAAACTAAAAACAATGCATTAAAAGTGAATGTCCTACACGAGGAGTATTTTTCTTTATAAATATTACAGTACAGGTAAAGCATCTTATTTAAAAAAGCTTAAAAACAACAAGTTTTCGCCCGCAAAACATGAACAAAAAGTGTCGCTTTTAGAATCAATCGAATAAAAAATAAATATATGATTATGAGTATAATCGAAAAAGAACTTTTTTATCTAAACTTAAAAAAATACACATCTTAACAAAATTGAAAAAATATTCTTAAATAAAACAAAACAAATATTCTTAAATTAATACAAATAGGTTTAGATCTAAGCAAATCACTTTAATATACATTAGTTAGATCCAGCTATACAGAGCGTGTCAAAAATCCGCCACTTTAACTTTTGAATGGTTTAAGATATCAACTTGAAATTAAGAATACATAAATAACATAACCCTTTTTTTTGTACATAGTTGGTATGCTTAGGAGGCATATTGGAGACAGGGGGCCAAGGGGTGACTTTTTTTTAATGGGGGTCATGTGATACATCATTTTAAAGCTTATAAAATTCTCTATCTGTCCACATATTTTTTTATTTTTTCAGAGCAATTTTTGGGGGTTTGAAATAGGTTTAAAAATGGGAATTTTCCTCGAAATTTCTTAAAAAAAATAAAGAAATTTTTAAAAATGGTTTACTTCATGATGCAAATACATCAGTTATATTTTAAAACTAATTTTGAATATAAATAAAATTTAACAAAAAAAAATTAAAAAATCACATTTTTTAGCAAAAGAAAATGAGAAGTAAAAACCTTAAAAAAAATTTTTACCAAATTAAAAACTATATGGTCGAACAGAGAATTTTATAAGCTTTAAAATTATGTAGCACACGACCCACCTTTCCATTAAAAAAATGTCTTCCCTTGCCCCCTGTCTCCATTGTGCACCCTAAGCATATCAAATATGTACCAAAATTATTTGGTTTATGCTGTTTATGTGTTTCAAATTTCAAATTGATATCTTAAGTCGTTCAAAAGTTAAAGAGGTGGCGGACTTTTGACACGCTGTGTTGAATATACAGGGCCATTATCTGTTTATAAAGTTATCTGTTTGGTAGAGAACCTCGGTCGCCTAGCATCCACCAATGAACAAGCAGTATTCGGCATTTATTCTGCCGCTTACGTTAACATTGACTTTACTTTTAGGTGAATATAATAGCCCTAAGTCTAAAGGCCTATCCAGAAGCTTGCATAAGAACACAAAACATAAGAATACGATGCCGTGATTGGCTTACAAGATACATGGCCGAAAATCAATCCAATCACGGCATCGCATTCTTATGTATTACGTTCTTATGCGAACCTGTGGATATGCCCTAAGATATAAAAATCAAGCCATTTCATTAGCACCAATTTAATTTTTAAACTCTTTTTTCTGAAAGTTTTATTTTTTGAGAAGTCCGAGGAGAAAGCTTACTTCAAAGGCAGATTATACTCGCAAACCCCGCTAAGGTAATTTGCGAATAACGTATAAAATTGAATATTTACGTCATTTAGTTTCTAACTTTGCAAATTAACGGATATATAAAATGGATACTAACTAATGGTATCTAACTTGTATAAACAATCTAGCTGGTTAGCTGAGAAACTTCATCGGTGATACTGGAAATTTTTTGGCATAATCTTTGTATGCGCTTTTTCTCTGTCTTTAACTTTCTCTCCAGTTCTGCTATTCTACATTTCAAATTTAAATTTTCATTTTTTCCATCAAACCTGGGAATTTCTTCTATATTTTGAGAAGAATCGGACGGAGAAGTTTTGGAAACTCTTTGGTTAGGATTTTTTCTTAATTGCCTGTATTTTTTCATATACTCTCTTTTCTGGCGGCGGCGTATTTCCTGTTCCTCTGGAGGAACATCTTTAATAAGCTGTTTGCTTTTGTGGTATCTCTCAAGATTTTTTTGTTTTATGTCTTTATATTTCTCCGGATTAATTGTCCGTGTTTTTTCCAACCACTTTCTTTGTCTTTCTTTTTGTGTCATAGGCATCTTGAACTGAAAATAAATACATTAGTAAGTATTTTTCAGGTTCGTTATAAAGTCTACCAAAACAAACAAAACCGTTTGAAAGTTTACTTTCTGAGAAAGTCTACGGTATTTACGGTTATTTCAAATTTTCTACCATAAATCTTTGTCATATCGGTCTGCAGTTTTGAGGTTAAATTCCTTTAATAAATGCCTAATTGGAAATCAAAATAATTAAAATCAACAAGTTATTAGAGTTAGAAATTTTACAAAGAATAAATTCACGTAAACGTAAATTCGTCAAGTTCTTACTTTTGGGAGAACATAAAAAACTCACGTTTTAATCATGAAAATTTTGCATGTTTTATTTTATATATCACCATGGCAAATCTTGTTTAATTTTTTTCGAGGGCTGAAGATGAGATGGTTACATATACCGTGTTAAAACAAAGTCCCCATAACAATAAAGAAAAATAATAAAGAATATATAAGAAAAAAGACTTGTTTTAATTTATTTAATAACTTTAAAACTCCTACCTGGGTAAATATGGCTTCAAACACTCTTCACAAACTGGCCTCAACAAAATAAAAAACTATGCATGCCAACTGAAACGTCAAACTAAAAAATATGTTCTAAGAACGCTGGTTTTAGAATTTTACGCTCCAGCGTTAGAAAGTCTACGTTAGAAATATGCATATTAAAACTTTCATTTAAAAGCCATGTTTAGTGACTACTCGACAAAAGAAAATCGCAATATCCACAAAAAGATACGGCGTCAAACTGACAAAACGTTAGCGTTCCTAATAATATTCGAAAAACCCCTTTTTTTATTTTAAAAGTTGGCGCTTTTAAATTTAGAGCATATTTATTGCCATGAAACGTCAACTTTTACCATTAAAAGTACATTTAACTAACTTCCGGTTTAACCTGTATGATTTTTAAATTATCGCCTTGTAAATTCCGAAACATCGTATCTCAAAAATGACCACTTGACAGGTATAACAAATTATCCTTTTTTAAACAATTATTAAGGTATTTATTTTGAACTTTATTAATTACATATAAACAAGAATAAGTTCTTATTCATATAAATTAGTCAATTATTAAATTACTACCCTACTAATTCCATAAAAAAGAATAATTTCTAGTCTCTGGCAAGTTCCCATTTTTTAGATACGATGGTTCGGTATTTACAATGCAATATTTGAATTGTAGGTACGCTTCATTCTAAGTACAATGATAGCAAAAAAGTGATATACCAATGTCAAAGTTTTTTTTTTATTTATGTTTAGTTTTATCATGCATGATTACCTAAAATAACTCGAAACCTAGAAAAATTAATTTACGCTGATAGATTCTGCTCCGAGTTTATATTAAGTTGCTAAATTACTATTTTCTATCCGAATGTATTCATGAATAATTTATAATATATCTAATACTATTAAAGATGAATGTATGTACTAGTTGACCATGATTTTTTTTGTATATTAGAATTGAAACACGAATGTCAATTTTAAAGATAAACCTTAACCTGAAATTTGTTATAATTAATGATAATATGAAATTATTAATTTGGCAACTTTGCGCATATATCATAATAATTTGTATACACTGAAAAAACGAAAATTTGTAATAGTTTTAAAATAAAATTACCTTTTATATATCGATTTTGTTTACAGAATTATAAAAAAATATATATATAATTAATTGTTCCATGCCGTAGAATAAGAAAAAAAACAACTACATCCAATAATTTAATTTTTATCTAATTATTTAATATTTTATAGTAAATTTTGTATTTCGTTTTGCTAAAAATATGAAACCTATCACGGAATGTGCCATAAAACGTAATAGGTTTCATCCTCTTACGGAATGTGCTATATACCGTATGAGTTTTCTGTGCGATTTGACTAACATTCTAAGACAGTCGTAAAAAAAGTGTTTAAAATAGTATGTTCTATAACTAGTATGGAATAGACAATATTCTGCGCGAGCGGAAAGTTTGTCATACGAGCCGGCAGGCGAATATGACGGTCCTGCGAGCGCGGAATGACTATTCCATACGTGTTGTAGACTATATTTTTTCTTCGACTGCAAATATGAAACAATGTATGGCTTTAAACTGCGGACAAGGTTTAAGACAATGTTTTTGTGACTCGACATTGTAAATTCAACAAAACACATATTTTTAAATAAAGCAATTAATGTTATTTAATAGTTTTATCAAATTAGTACTTAAAAAAGATTTTTATTTAATTTTAGCACATATTTACAAATTATAATGCAAAAATTGATTGTTGTGACAGATATCAGGTTTAAATATTTAACAATAGATGGAGCAGTTTTAATTTTTTGAACTTAATTGATAAAAAACTGGTCAAATATTAAGAAAAACTAATAAACTTTATGTAATTTTAACGCAAAACTTTAAATTGCATTAACTTATTCAATATTTCATGGTAAAATATATATATTTTTGCTAATTTTGCTACAGTTTTCTTTACTTTTATAATACAAGAAATGGCACTACATGTGCTCATTCAACACTTGATACGGAATATTCATACCGTACCTAGAGCTAGAATGGATTCATTCTGTGTTTGAAAAGTGTGTGTATTTGCTTTCATTCTAAAGCAGCCGTAGAAAAATATATTATTGGTGAATTAAGTCCTAAATGGTTTACTATACACATAAATAACTGTTTCTGAGTCAAGATTGAGTTTTAATATTGAAATGTTTTGGGCAAAAAAGTGAAAGTTTTAGAATTTGGGTTTAAGACAGGAAATTTCTTTTTAGTATGCACATGGGGCTAGTGTAAAGCAATACAATATTGTGTTTATCTCAAAAAGTGAATTTTTGCAGATAGGACAATTTGTCTTAGCAGGGCAGAATAGTTAAAATGAGAATAGTACATAAATATGTAATGATCTTAAAGCCTTCTTCACTGGTAACACTGAATACGGATCTGTCTAAAATTTTATTAAATAGGATTAAAAGTTTTTGCTGTCAGCAATTATTGTTCATTCCACGAACTAAAACTGTTTATTTAACATTTTATGCAGAACTACTTAAGTAGGTTTTTTTCTTAGAATTTTACAATAGTAAAATGAGATAATGCCGAGGATTATGCATACAATAGAATTTACGCTTAGACTGCGAGTGGTTTCTTCGTACAATAAAGGTGTGCGTCACAGCCTAAACAAAATCTTAATTTGTTTGCAAAAACCTAATTATTTATTAGTAAAAACTTAAGGTCGATTCAGGCTATCACTAACTACACTAAACTGAATTAATAAATTAAGAAATTAACAAAATTAAGAAACATAACCTCATATTCTATAATAAATTTTCCGTGGTATGCAATAATAAGGTAACTGCTAAATAGATAATAGGCATGTATAAATACGACTGAATAAGTAAAAAAAAGCAATTATCTATTGCGTAGGACGATTATTACTATATTTGAAGTTGTTGGGTCTAAAAATCGTGTTTTAAAACCTACTTATCTCCAAAAGTACCTCTTATTTTCTTATGTAACTACTGTGTTTTTCCTTAACCCTGAACATGTATCAATTTTTAAAATACAGAGGTGTCGCCATCTTCATTTTTATTTTGATACTTGGATAACGATTGTTTATAAAATGTTGCACTAAAGTTTGTGTATTTCAGAAATTCTTTTTCTATGGTGTATTTTAAGATTCTATTATTATTTTATGCTATATATTTTCTTTTATCTTAATTGTTGCATACCACGGAAAATTAAATTATAGAATTTGAGGTTATGTTTCTTAATTTTCTTAATTTCTTAATTCAGTTTAGTATAGTTAGTGATAATTATGCCTGAATCGACCTTTAATGGTTTTGTTAAGTCAAGAGTGATTAACATGATTAGCTACAATGTAAAAAAATATGTGTTTCCAATTTAGATAAGATAGATAAGTTTTTTTCTACCTTTTGGTAATATTTTTTTTAATTTCGAGCGTCTAGTTTTAGGTATATAAACTCTATGTATCATCTTAAAAATAAACTAAAAATAGTATATTGTTTTACTAAGAGGAAAAGTGAAGCTTTTTTTTACTAGTCTGTAAAATTTACGGACGACGCGAAGCGGAGTCCGGAAACTACAGACGAGTAAAAAAAGCACTTTTCCTCTGAGTGAAACATACTATTTTTTCTTCAAGCATCCTATATATATATATATGTGTGGAAAAATCATTATCAAATAAATATAGTAAAACCATTTTTTATAATGGCTTAGTTTGTTTTAATAAACTGCCTTTAGTTATTAAAAACTGTGATAATTATAATAGATTTAAATTATTGTTAAAAAACTTTGTTATTGAAAATTTTTAAATATTTAAAAAATGTACTATTTTTGTTAAGAATTTATTATATATAGATGTATACAATAGCTTGGCTAAATAAAGATTAGTATTATTATATATATATTTTAAATAAATTTTTGAATTTAATTTATTCAGTAATAAAGTATGTTTTTTTTATTAAAATATGCCAATACAACCCTTTCGAAACAAACTTAAACCTTCCTTAGCTCATTTTAATTTTTTTTCGTAGGCTAAATCGTACACTTTTCGCGATTTCGATGGTAACTTGTCTAATGTAGCATTTGCAATTTCGGAGAGATTTGTAGGTGTATAAACCATATATTCTTCTTCAATCATTTTTAATCGATTTCACACAAGGTTTTTGCACAGAATCTCGAGTCAACCACCTGTTTACATAATAAACAAACAAGTTTGAAGTATGACTGTCATCAAAGTCAAAGAGTGCTGCCGCCAGTGGTGGTTTTGCTAACTAACCTTTTTTACGGCGTACAATAATGAACTCATTTTTTACTGTAAAAAAATAGATCACTTTTAACTAGTGTGTTCAGTTATAAAATATGAAAATTTTAGTACGCTTGAAGAAAAATATTTTTTATCTAGTTTACCGGATGAATCTGATAATTCAGCGACTCAAAAAAAAACACAAACTTTATGAAATTATTATGAAAATTATTAATTTTCAACCCTGGGAGTGGATTTCAAATCATTATTATCAGATTCAGTGTCAGCGACCCCAAAACTCTCGAAAACTCAAAAAACCATTTTCAAAAAAAAACTAACTCTGCAGAAAGTTAAAAAAAAAATTGTATTAAAGGATTAAAGTGGAAAAAGCCATGTTTTTCCCTGTCTTTTTCTAACGGTGGTTTTTTTCACCCAGCCCTGCCCATACGGCATCGATTTTCCCCATTTGGGACCATAACTTCTATGAAGTAATAGCAGTAGTACTTCACAGATGGCACTTAAAAGTGGTGTTCCCAAATAGGAACACAATGCGATATAGGGTTAAATGAGACCCCCTATATAATAATGTGTGGGTGCAAAATTAAAAAGTGCAGTAAAAATACATGTAAAAATTCTAGATGTAATAACTTACTTATGGTATCCCCCACTGTGTTTTTTTTAACTTACCTAAAACAAAAGAAAAACAAAATTAGATATTATTAGAAGAAACAAATCGAACATAATCAAAAGTAAAGATTCAAAATTATTTTATATTTATTAACACTACCGATAGGTGTCTCCACAGAATGTGTCTTACCAATAACAAGATTTTGTATACACGGTATTTTTTTTTCATTTGAAACTTTCAAATATCTCGAATACTATGCATTAGAAAAAAAAAATTGGACAAAAGTTGTTTATTTTAATGGGGGAAACAAAATGGCGTATTTATTTTTACAGATATTTACGTATTCAAAAGCCACACAAAATTAAAAAAGTTGGATCTCCGACGGACTTGACTAGTCAATTTCTATGTATTTTATGCCGCTGAATCCGAATTTAAAGTCGGAATTTAAAAGTTATCTCCCATAAATTTAAATCCGTACGAAGAACGGGTTCGTGGCTCGTTGAACAGAATTTTAGGATAATAAATATACAATGTATATAAATTTGTCGATAAGGAAGTCAGACATCTCGTAAATAATCTAAATTCTAAATCGTGATATAAATTGCATGGAATCTTGTGGTATACTCCTTAAAAACTTGATCACTACATTGAAAAAACGATCTGGTTGGGACAACCAGAACCAGAAACAAAACTTAAATTTTAAGGATCTGGTAAGCACAATAATTTGTCTTGTTGCCCTTACCAGCTTTCTGACTATCCAGATTTTTTTTGATTGTCGGCAAACCTTAGATGAGCATGGAGTCGACAAATTTTCAAATTTTCGAGGAGGTGGCCATTGAACTCTGAAAGATGCAACATCAGTCTAGGCGGAATATCTTCAGTATCGACTAATTTAAGTGAAAATGTGTTTGTTAAAAAAATATTAGTACGATGAAACCGTTTTAACTATTGAAATTGATTTTACAATGAAAAATTTAAGGTTTGTGATGTATTTTAGCAAGGCGTCCTTCACTTCCAGGCCGCACTACTGGACCATCTAGTTGGCTTTGATATGGTCCACTAGGGTCTGACAACGCTGGTACGTCAATATAAAAAAAAATTAGTAAAAATAATACTATGGTCTGTTTCATCAAGCAAGATAGTAAATTAAAAATCGCACAGTGAATATTTTCAAAACAGACTCGAATATTGGATGTGCGAATATACTGCGTAGTTTATTTTATAAAACATAACTATATTCTATACACAAACATATACTATTCAAACCTGTTGTAAAAATATTTACTGTGCGATTTTTAATTTTCTATCTTGCTTGATGAAACAGACCATAAGAATTTGTTATTGTCAGTTTGACAGTTTTATATTATGGGGCTTAACATTTTATTTTAAAGTCATAAGAAAAAAAGAAGAAGGAGAAAATTTCAAAGGTTGTGAGCTTTTTTTTAGACATCAGTTTGAGTCGTCGGCAAAATGTTAAATGTTTATACGTCCATTTTTTCAGGGAGGAGTTTGTTTGGTACTCGACATAACCCCTAGAATGCCCTTGTTTGAATACTATTCCTGTAAAGCTGTAAATCTGAGAAGAGTTTAAATAGCATAGGAAAAAATGTTTCGTTTATCTTTCTATTTACATACAAGACATATTTTAAATTTGATTCAAACATTTCTTAAAAGATTAAACAAGCCGTGAAGATATGTAATGCTACGCATCCATTATATATTATTTACAGTAAATAGTATATTGCATTTCCCAAACTAAAAAATATAATTTTCAAAAAAATAACAAAAAAAATACATTTTTTTAAAAACATCTTTTTTGAAAAACGAAAGATTATTGAAAAATAAAATAAATAAAAAACAGTTTTCAATTTTTTTGTATTAAATTTTCTTTTTGTGAAAAACGAAATATTTTTTTTTTGAGGATTACTTTCAAAAACAGTAGGGATCTTCCTCTTGATTTTTCCTGAAAATTTCAATACGATCGGATTATTCGTTCATGAGTTATCGTGTCTACAAAAATCGTGACATCGGACACACAGACAGACGGACATTTACCATTTCTTAAACTCAAAAATAGCAAGCATAATATACTATTGTATTTGCAAGCTCAAGTTCTATCCAATGCAATGGAAAAATATAGGGGTGCTCTTGGAAAAAATAAAGTTAGGGGTAAGTTGTGAAATGGGGTGTAGGGGAAGATTTCACTTAGCTAATTTTATAGATATTGTTCTTTTGCAGAAATTGATTATCTCTTTTGGTTTTCGGGAAAATCACTGCCAAACGTAGTTGAAATCAGTGGTGGTGGTTTTATAGTATATTAAAGTACTAATGCGCTAAACACGTGTTATGAAACGAGTGCTTTATACAATTTTTTTCTATTTTACTCTAAAATTTAAAAAAACTTACATTTAAATTGATGACTGATTTAGGGATTTTTGTTTTGGATTGGCATTACAGTTTACACCATGTTTAAAATTATAAGAACAAATGATATTTTATAGTCATCTCTTCTCTTTTTTACTGAAATTAACCAAGCCACAATTTTAACATGGTAAAAATAACCCAAACACAAAATTTTGTAGAAAATTCAACTTTAAAGCGACATTGACATTTGCACGGAAAACGTCAAGCGATAGGCCAGGTCTGTTGCCAACCCAAAAGAACAAAAAGTACAGACCTCTTATGGGCCTATAACAACACGCAAAATTCGTGTGATTATGAGCTTATAAGAGTCGTAAAATAGAAAAAATGTTTTTTACAACTTCTCAACTTAAAAATAGCAAGTATATCATTGTATTTAAATACTCAAGGTCTATACAAAACAATCCGAAAATTATAGGGGTGCTATTTTAAAAAATAAAGTTAGGGGGATGATGGGGTGGAGCGTTAAGGGATGGATTTTATATTTAGTTACTTTTTATATGTATTGCTGTCTCATTTAAAACAGTTTTTGCAGAGAAAATCGATGGGTAAATAGAGTTGGGACACCCTGTATAGCCCCACTTCTAAGGACTCTAATTTTAATTATGTTATATATTTTGATTAGTGTGGCCAGTTACCCCATATTGTTTTTTTTTTTGGATATTTTCGCAATAACTTTTGAATGCTTTGACATAGAGACTTTGAATCTGTTAGAAACTTAAAGCCTTTATGTAAAAGCGTTCAAGGCTAGTTCCCTTTGGGATTTCTGCGTGAATTCTGGGACACGCTGTATATCGTGTTTAAATGTATTTTCAGCTCAAAATAAGAAAAAAAAAACATAAGAACAATGTGATTGTTCTTTAAACGGAAACTCTTTGTCAGAAATATGGCCTTTAAAAGGTAAAATTTGATGGGTCATAACGTGATCTATTAGGATTGTTTAACTTGTAAACGACTTGACCTAGAGACTAAACAAACGGCAATAACTAACTATATAGAAGAAGAGTTTGTACCACTTTCGAAGCCGTAATGTTGGAAAGAAGAAAAAACGTATTTACCGATTATTTCCTCTTCGCTAAAATCAGTTATTAATATAGGCCGACGCTTGTGTATTGATTGTCCATTATTTTAGACAATCACGGACAATCATTGACAAGAACAGAAAATGATTGTACACATTTTCTTCAGAAATTACCCCCCTCGGTCGAAAGACAAATTGAGGAGCATCATGTCATAAGTTAACACATCCAATATTATAATCAGTAGCCGGCGTATTTCCAGTTGTAGTACAGTCTTCAGGTCAATAAAAGAGGCTTTACCTGTAAATAATTCAGGGAGTTTTAATTTTCGGTTTATCGGGTAGGGTTCATAGCCGCAAATAAAAAAACAATTTTGCTACGTTGAACTCGATTTGGAACTGTCATTTTTTCAACGTGTTTTTCACAAAAAACGGATTTTTAAAATATCTCCTAAACGTTACACTATAGTGCGATTATAAAGTGCCGAACAGTTTGAAAAGAAAATACTCTTCGTTTGAAACCACGCCTCTGTTAGAGTTGTGCGCGAAAAGCCCATTGCTACGTACAACAGCTCGGTGGCCAGTAAAACGCACACAGCTTTCTTGCATTTTAATCATCGCTAATGCCAGTTTTGCATTAAAAAGTGTTCGGCACTTTATAATCGCACGGTATACGTTTTTAGATTTTTAATGTTTTTTTTCGTCCAAACCAAAATTGTTCTTTATCATCGGTTAGGCATGCCCCTGAGAACATTTTGGGTGAAAATTAAAAAAATCTATCTGGCACTTTCTTTTTAATTTACATAAAATTAATTTTTTTTTAAATAATTTACACATTATTTCGAGTAAATCGATTTTCGACTGAATCACCATTGTATTAAGCATAAAAAAACCTTCCTAACCGAGTCATAAAGAAAAATCTAAAACCCTACAGTGTAACGTTTAAGGCCGTGCCGTGAACTAGCTATAAGTTGTACAAAAAAAATATATGACACAAAAAATGTTGGAGATTTGGTCCTCTTTATTTTCATATCAAAAGTTTTTTGTTCTAGGATGCACCGATCTTGAGATATTTTAAAAAGTCTGTTTTTTGTGAAAAATAAGTTTAAAAAATGACAGTTCCAAATCGAGTTCAATGTCGCAAAATTATTTATTAACTCTACCTAATAAACCAAAAATCTAAACTTCCTGAATTATTTCCAGGTAAAGCCTCTTTTATTATTATTATTATTATTATTTCATATGTCATATAACATAATCAGCTGGGGCTATGGCAGAGAAATTGACAGGGTATTTGTGGCTCAAAAAAGGGTCATTAGAATGATTTTTAACATGCCTTTCCTGCAAACAGATATTTAAAGAAAAGCGTTTGTTAACTATTCATTCATTATTTATTTTTAAGTGTATTTT
This sequence comes from Brachypterus glaber, assembly GCA_958510825.1. Classification (NCBI taxonomy): domain Eukaryota; kingdom Metazoa; phylum Arthropoda; class Insecta; order Coleoptera; family Kateretidae; genus Brachypterus; species Brachypterus glaber. The sequence goes on from OY294046.1 coordinate 11,269,153, forward strand.
ATTTTTGAAAAAAAATTTTAATCTTTTTGTAAACAATTCAAATGTAAATTCGGGTGCCACTCAAAATCATTATCTTCAGACTCCGCGGCATAGAAAATCATTTTACGAGAAATCTCCGAGATACTCTTGTATAACTTTTTATAACAAACTGCCAAAAAACATCAGAAATATAAATAGCTACAACTCATTTAAAAATTCTGTAAAAAACTATCTGATTGATAAAGTTGTTTATAAAATTCAGGATTATTTATCACCCCCTAGTAACTGAACTTATTTTAAATGTTAGTTTTAAGATTGTGTGTTTATTTAAATGCGTGTTTATTTAAATGCGTGTTTATTTAAATGCGTGTTTAAATTTTTATTTCATTTATAATTATATTTTTATTTCAAATCTATTAAGTATATATTGTGTACTTTTTATTACATATTTTGTATTTTTTTATATTTTGTATTTTGACATACCATATATACTGTATGTATCTTTATTGGTGAATAAATTATTATTATATTATTATTATTAATTTGAAGACTGGACTATAACTGGAAATACGCCGAGTACTGTGTATGAACGTCCCCTTACTCCCCATATTACGACTCAAAAAATCCTCATTAGAACATAAATAATATTATGTTTTCAGCTTGTAATGAGCATGTTTATTGTTTTCAGGTTTGACGCTACCGTCTAATTGGCTATTCAACCAGGTATACAATACAGTATTAAAAACAGAGACCGGCATACTCTTCGTTTTTTTTTTTACGCTTTAAAATGTATTGTTGAAATGTAAATACTTGTCGTTTCCTGTATACGAATGGCCCTTAGCCGGATGTTCACTTGGCTTAACTATTTCGAATTTAAAAATGCTTTTCATGTGTTGTTACACTTACTTGTTATTAGCCGTAAAGCCCAATATTCGCACGGGCCTGTGATTTACGTTTGGACCAGTACTGCCAGTATCAGGGGTCCCACCGATTTTTTTTAGATTTTTTTTTATGATTTTATGACAATTTTAGGGATTTTATGACAAATTTTATGACAATATTTGTGCAAAAAAGTGTTACAATTTAAAATTTCATAAAAATGCAAGAAAACTCTAGCACTATAGGCGAAATTTTTTACAAATTTCAAGCTTAAACCTTTAAAAGTCTATTTTTTTTTTAAATGTGACGACTAAAAACATTTTAAATTTAATATTGTTTAACTCTTTTCCAGAGGAGTTCCGAGCCTTTTGTTTTGTCGTGGAGGAGCGTGAAGTAAAATTTGATGACATTTCTTTTTTCACAAGAATTTTTTTACACCAAAATTTCACGCTTAAATCTTACAAACTCGAATTTAAAAAAAATACGACTAAAAACATGATCGTTAGCCATCATCAACCAAATTAGCGCCGTAGGCTGTTTTTTTTTACGGATTTTGTTAACTTTTTTTTTAATTTAATATTTTTTAACTTTTTGCCAAAGAGTCTTCACAGTCTTAAATTAAAGAAAAAATGTTAAAAACAACATCACCGCGGGCGAAAATATTTACCAATTTGATAGTCTATTTTAATTTTAAAACAGTGCACTGCACTACCAGCCTATGGCAGTTCAACACTGCGTGTTTTCCTCATTTAATAATTTTTTATCATATGAAAACAAATGTCGAGACTCGGAAACATCAGAAAAGACAAAAAAATTATCTCCCAGGTCCCTCAAAAGTAAAAAATATGATTATTTTTACAAATGTTTTTGACTTTTATAACAGTGTTTTAATTTTATGACGATTTTAGGGCAAACTGGGTCATTTTATGACATTTTATGACAAGTGGGAGCCCTGCAGTATTGACTGGGAGAAACGAGTTTAACATCATAATAATCATAATTATTATAATATTCATATTTGGATCGTGTTATGGAATATTATGTCAACCCACACTGTTAAAGTACATAAGTTGATGAACTTTTTTCTTAATTACTTCTAAATGTTTTGACTAAAACACTTAAAATTAAGCATTTGCTTCACCTGTACATGTATCACAACATACATGTATACAAAATATAATCTAATATAATCTGCGACCTAATGTCATTTTGCAATGGGGGTTAACATGTTACTTCTAAACACAGATCATTTACTGTCGTCACAATACTAACTGGCACCTGTGAGCTGAGGAAGAGAAGGGGTACAAAATAGCATGTAAAGTATATATATATATATAAGTATAATGTACACAGTAACTATTTATTTTAAATAATTTAAATAAAAATAAAGAAAACTATGTACTTAAAAGCAAATCGGAGCAAAAAAATAAACAACGGTATAACGACGCGAGCCATATCCAGGACGTGGAAATTTACAAATATTAAAGCTTAATTAGTATGTACTTTAAGACATGTCCTAATATGTAAAATTCAGCCAGGAGAAAATAACTGATTATAAATGCTCACTCAGCTCTCCGATCTTAGCCGAGGGGTAAATCTCAATCGAAAAAGTTTACAATGAATTCGGGAATTCCAATGAATAGTAAGGAATTTCTATAGAAAGATCAAGTAATTGGTATATCGTCACTCGAAGTGCAAAAGGTCGTATGTCTAAAAACTGTTTTTTTTAGGAGAGCAAAACATTATATTATATTTATGATATATTATATTTTTTTCCTTGTGATATGATTCTATTATTATATACATTGGGGTACACTGTAAAAAGTAAACTGAATATTCAGTTACAAATGGATAGGAAAGTGAAAGTTATTATCCTATACGATTACACTTTAATTTTTGTTAAAAACAAGCAACATTTCATGTCCGTCCTTAAATATTAAAGTACGGGACTTCAGAACTATAGTGTTTTTAACAAAAATTAAAGTACATTTGTATAGAATCCTGTCCATTTGTAACTGTAATTGTCCCCCCCCTGTGTAACAAACTATCACATTTACCACCCCCCCCCTCTGTGTAACGCGTAACAATATAAAAATTTGTATCTTGATACAGATTTTTTTTTAATATCAATCTCAACAGTTTTTTTACTGATTACAATATTATTTAAATATAGTTTCGTCAATTTTTGTGTAAAAAAGGGAATTTTGGACCACTAAATAGTAATTTATGTTGAAATAAAAACACATCTGCCAAGCTTAGGAAATAAACATTAAATTTATTAAATTCCGTTACGTAACGTTTACCTAGACCCCCTCCCCCTCCCCCTCCCCCTCCCCCTCCCCCTGTCACAAACTGTAACAATTTCTCTGACCCCCCCCCTAGGCGCGTTACGTAATATATGGACAGCCCCTAAAAACTTTTTTTCACTTTTTGACGTAAAATCTGAAAATCATATTTTTTTGTTAAAACATATGAAAATCGCTTTTCTCAAAAACGAATCGATAGATTTGGTCTTAAAAGGATGCCAAAGCAGTAAATAGTTAAATTATGAAAAAAAACTAAATATTGTTTCCAGGCCAGGGGGTCTATTCTGGTTTCGAGCGAATTTTTTCCACCTGATATTTCGATGAATATGGGCGGAACTACATGGTCTAGGCCAATCAGTTTATTAGAAGTACTACTGTGAATAGCCACCCAGTGTGAAAATGTAACTTTGAATAGTATATTCTATAACTAGTATGGAATAGACAATATTTCGCGCGAGCGGAAAGTTTGTCATACGAGCCGGCAGGCGGAATGACTATTCCATACGTGTTGTAGACTATACTTTTTCTTTTTCTAAACTGTGGACAAGGTTTAAAACAATGTTTTTTGTGACTCGACTTTGTAAATGCAACAAAACACGTATTTTTAAATAAAGCAATTAATGTTATTTAATAGTTTTATCAAATCAGTAGTTAAAAAAGATTTTTATTTAATTTTAGCACATATTTGCAAATTATAATGCAAAAATTGAAGGTTATGTCAGATTGTTGTGACAGATATCAGGTTTAAAAATTTAACAATAGATGGAACAGTTTTAATTTTTTGAACTAAATTGATAAAAAACTGGTCAAATATTAAGAAAAACTAATAAACTTTATGTAATATTAACGCAAAACTTTAAATTGCATTAAATTATTCAATATTTCATGGTAAAATATATATATATATATATATATATATATATATATATATATATATATATATATATATATATATATATATTTTTGCTAATTTTGCTACAGTTTTCTTTACTTTTATAAACAAGAGATGGCACTACATGTGCTCATTCTAACACTTGATACGGAATATTCATACCGTATCTAGAGCTAGAATGGATTCATTCTGTGTTTAAAAAGTGTGTGTATTTGCTTACATTCTGAAGCAGTCGTAGAAAATAGTTATTTATGGTAATAGTGGGTAAAGTTAACCTGCTTGGCTTACGCCTCGCAGGTTAATTTTCTCATGGGCAATATCGGTTTACCTATGAGTGCCATACAAGGTTTTATCCAATAAATAGCTTAGGAATTCATATTTTTATTAAAAATTTTAATGACATTTACAAGAAAATAATTTGACATGTGACAGTTGAGTAGGTAAAATAAATAATTATCCACTCAATAAAGTAAAAGCCACGCGGGGGTTATTATTGAGTTTATCTATTTAAAATAATGTTGATAATTGTCTTATTTTCTGTATGTATTGGATAAATAATTTTTAATCGTCGTTGTTTTCTTGATGTAGAGACATTTTCAATTTACTGTTTGATTTTTCAGATGTTGTGAACATTTAATTACTGCTATTGTTTATTATAATTACGATTCTATTATCTTAAAGCTAATAAATAATTAGTTATTATTATTAATAATGTATTCTGTATTATTAATTGTTTTAATACAGGGTAATTCATAAACAGTACTCGAAAAATTAAATTTTACCTTAAAATACATTTTTCTTGAAAACGGTTAATCCTACGTATGGCTTTACAATACCTTTGGCAATACTTTATTTTATGTATTTTTACCTAGGGAATTATATTTTAATAATAAAACCTCAAAAAAAAATAGGCAGAAAAAAGTTTGGAGCCAGAAAGTTTCGCACGCTTGGTTTAAAACAACTAGATGAAAATAACATATATGATCACATGCAAAACCTCGTTGCTATAGCGCAAAGGGTTCCTAAGCTATTAAATAAAAATTTTTAACCACATTTGAAGAGACTTAGCTCCCTTACGGCCCATTTTTTGACATGTTTAGAGAAACTTTTTTTATATTTTTTTTTCGTGTGGTTCCATATATGCAAAAACGTTTAGTATCTACTACGGTAACGCATTCTCAATGTATTTATGCATAACCGTAAAAAGCACGTTGCATGGAACTTTGCAAGCTTATGCGCCTAATCCAATCCAATGGCGATTTCTCCCGTTAGATTAGACAGGGACAAAAGTTCTACCCAAAAAGGATAGAAGACATACATACACTCCCACTTCCACCCAACCAAACAAATTCTGTATTTGTTCTTTGTTGAACAAATACAATATTTACTTGGCCGGGCGAAAAGTGTAACAATTTAATTTTTATTAAAGAAATTACTGGCGCCATCTAAATTTTAGTAGAATTATCTTATTCTACAGATTCACATTAGCTATGTTCGTTCGTACCGCTCAGTGCTACACTTTCCGGCCAACCAAATAAATACTGTATTTGTTGTACGAAAAACAAATACAGTATTTATTTGGTTGGCTGGAAAGTGTAGCACAAATGAGATAGAGATAGGGTAGACGTCTTTTGTTTCATAATTCTAGTTGTAGAGATCTCCATTCAATTCCAGTATGGCTTTTCCCTTTGGGTAGTTGGCCACACAGAACACTAGTTCAACACTGGTTGGCCAGCTCGATCTAGTATAATTTTCGGTCTACGCAAAACCGTCTCACTCTGTAGTGATGTTTGCGCAGACGCCTACTTATAAAAAAATTATCTCTTTGAAATTCATAAAAAAATATCCACGTGTACAACGAAATACATTGAATTTAATTTTAATATCACATATTAATATCACGACTCACTTAAAACTTTACAATTAAGCGAAAAGTCCTGTGCATATCAATGATTGCGATGCAGATGCTGGAATAAATCCGCCAAAGCGGCCATACTCGTCCCTTACAAAGATCACGCTGCGACTGAGGTTATGCCTAAGTGCTTTCATGGGGGTAGATGGGGGGCACCCCCCACCACGCTCGAGTTGGGAAAATCCACTGTTCAGTTGGTAAAACTGAGTGGCAGATTTCGGAAATTGGTAAAATAGTTGGTAAAATTGAGGGTTACATTTGGGAAATTGGTCAGTAAATCCTTCCGTCAGGGTTAAAGCTTTTTTGAGTTGGGAAAATTGGAGTACCTGTTTTTTTTATTTAGTCATTGAAATTTTCTGTCAGGGGTAAAGATTTTTTTTTTTGAGTTGGGAAATTTCTCAATTTTAAGTTGAGAAATATCCCCCCCCCCAAAACAAAAAATGTTTCGAAGAACCACCGTTGATTCTTTTACGTTTTCAAGTAAATTTCTCGGTTTTATGTTTAAAGAATGTGTGAGGTTTGTCAAACTGTTTTATAAATTTAAGGTCTGTCTGTATAATTTTTTTTTTAACCATAATAACTCGAAAACGCTTTAAGATAAAGACTTAAAATTTGGACCATAGGTTCCTTATCCAAAGGGAAAACTTTTTACCATGATAATTCGAGAACGCTCTGAGATAAACTTAAAAAAAATCAAAAAGAACTTTTCTTTAAATCAGTGATTTTTTTTTAGTATAAAATGTTTTTTTTAGGAATTCCTTCTAAAATTTCTAGAACACCTAGTGTACAAAATTTATATTTAATATGTACATTCTATAATAATAATATATGTATGTTTGAATAATAATTATCCATAATAATAGAACTATTGTTTAACTAGTACTAAATTATTAGTTGAAAAGTGGAACAATTAGTTCTGAAAGTGTTTTAGTTTTATTTTTTTCTGAGAACTAGATTGCATTTTTAATAACGTGTAATATGTGTCTTTAGATAAAAGACAATTCTAAATTAAGCTGATGCGATTTACGTCACTGCTTGTAGGTAAAACAATGGACAACAATGCTGCCAACAAAACAACACTTTCCCTTAAAGTTCATTTTCATAAAAACCCTAAAATAATAAATTAAAAAAAATCAAAAAGAAAAGGTAAAAATAAAGGAAGCCGTGAAGATATGTAATGGTACGCATTCCATTGTATATTGCATTTTCCCATATAAAGCAACTTAAAAAACAAAAAAAACAAAAAAAAAATAATTTTTTTTTTAATTTAAAAAAAAAGTTTTCATTTTTTTTTTTATGAAGATTTTTTTTTTATATTTTTGGGTGTAGTATCACCCCTTAACATTTTGTAACCTATTTTTAAATCACTCTGTGTAGATGACTTTATGAATTTAAATATCACGGATCGTCACGGATCAGAGGGACAAAAGTGTGAAACACCGTCTGAAAGGATATCTTTCGTATTTTCTTAACATGTATAATAAATATCCACTTTAAACTTTAAACTTTAGAATATTTTTGACCCTTCGGCACAGTTTCTCCCAAGTCGAGGAACACTGGACATGCGGGTCCTTCAACGAACGAATAACTCTTCTTTCTAGAATACGCATACCGTTAATATAAAGTATCGCCAACATCTCGGTTTGTTCGTAAACAAATAGTAGGTATATTTAGGCCTGAACAATAACAATTACCAGTAACTGGTATTGTTGTCTCTGTTAGAACAAAGATGTGCGAGTAAGACAGACGAATGTTTATGTTGCCGACGTTTTTGTCAGTTTTAACGAATGAAATGCCAATTCTAGAGGGAACAGTTATTAGTTCGTTGGAGTCCTTTGACAGACTAAAAGTTGCACTTTAAGAGAATCTAATGTGAGATGGTTTTTTTCGTGTATTCTTCATAGATTATGACGACTACGCGGAAAAATCCATCTATAAATCATAACATGAAGTTCACATACATCATAATAGCCAATTTTTTGTGTAACACCGGTTAACCTTACGTTTATTATCCCCAACACTAAACTCGTATAACCGACAGCTTCCACGAAAACGCATTGGTTATTTTCTTTGCCACAGGCTTGTGAATTTGCTGCAAATACACAATTTATAGGTTAGGTTTTGTGGTTAACCGTATCTAACCTACCTCCGTACCTAGGTTTAAATATGATCCGTTTATACGTGATAGTGACTCATATTGAAAGTATTTGCCGCGCGGGAAACGAAACGTAGGAGTATAGACGTTGCGGGTAAGGAAGCGTGAAGCAGGAGGACGCTTTAAGCATGAGACACTATCATGTTTAAAGGAATTAGCCTATAGACGCGGTTACTAACAGTTAGTGACGTCATCGCATTCCCTCACTTTGTATGTAACCACTTCCCACAAAAATGAGTTTCAGTAACCCGGATAGTTCCGGTAACCCACAAAAAATTGGTTAATATTTTTTTCTCTCTCTCTCTGTATTTGGTCTTTTTCTTCCGAATAATTAACCAGGGTTTCTCTATATAATCATGAGGTTTCCAGTGCGCAAGTACTAATCGGATATGTATCCTGACTTGCGCACTATCACTGATAAATTACTACTGTAGTAATTTCCACGCTAATATAAAAAGTTATCATTAAAAACACAAAAAAAATTATCTTCAAACGTCCATTATTATTAACTTAAAATTCAACAGTTTACACGATTAATAACCACAAATATATAGTTCACTTTAACTTGTACATAATACATTAATATAAAAATACTCTAGGCACATCATAGAAGACGGTAAAACAAAAATACACAAGGCACATCATAAAAGATGGCAAATTCGCTGCACTGGAATGTGCCAAGAAAGAAACATCCGTACCATTCAAAGGCCACGCTGTAACTGTGGTTAATATTTTAAAAAGGCAAGTTTCGATGACCTTGTTAAAGGTTATTTACCAAATATGATAAATAAGTATAATTTTTAATCAAACTCTTTGGTACCTGTATATTTTACGTTTTATACCTGTAATTATGAGCCCATCATGGTACCGACCTTGCCCATTACCGTTTAAATTTTGTCCAAATTAACATACCCATAAACTATTAAAATATCATACTGAATAGGTGTATTCAGGTATTTGTAAGTAGTGAATACTATACATTTTTTTAAATTTTATCTAAAGTAAGTAGGTATGGTACTAGCTATCTAGGTACTAAAAGTCAGGGGCGCACCGGGGGGAGAGGGGCTGTAGCCGTCCCGTTTCGTGTAGAGGATTCCTTAAACCAAGAACACGTGTCTTTCGATATGTCCAAAGCCATATTCGATTGTTTCAATGCTATAATTTCATTGAACCAAGGACAATGATTCTGGTTCAAAGAATATGGCTTTCAACATATCGAATGACACGTATCCTTGGTTCAAGAAATTGTTTTTTTCTGTGTAATAATTAAAAATTCATAAACGTATTTAGCGACACATCGGCAAATAGAAACACTGGTTGAAAGTCAACAGCAAAGCTTATCTTACCAGTATAAAGGTGTTAAAGTTTCCGTGTTGACAGCGCCGTTTCGACCTCAATTGGTCTCATCAGCTCATCATTGTGATTCACAAACCTTGCTGTTAACATTCAACCAATTTTTATGTTTGTCCCATAAGCTACTAAACACATTTTCAAAAAATAGTTATTTATAATACAAGGGCGAAAAGTTAAATTTTTCGATTGAGTAGGTTTTTAGAAGCCGAGGGCCGGCCGATAGCGCCGGCCCGAAGGTAATAAACCTACCAAATCGAAATTTAACTTTTTGCCCGTGTATTATACAATATTTTTTATTCAATTGTTACTAATTATAATAAATTATTAAAATATACTTAAATTTAAAGTGCAACAAATATTTCTTTTTACTGTCTTATTACTTATCTAGTTATCCATTTTTTCTTGTTTAAAATTCAGTGTAGATAACCTTATAACTACGAATTAATAAAAAATTATTTAACAAATAGATTTCAAAATGTAAAAATTGGAAATTGTTTTAGTAGTAAGTCAGAGATTATTATGGGAGTCCCACAGGGCACGGTCCTGGGCCCGATTCTGTTTTTAATTTATATAAATTCCATAGCTAGCATAAAAAATATGTCTGGTCATATTGTGTCTTTTGCGGATGATACTGCAATGGTTTTTTCTGATAATAGTTGGGAGGGTGTTAGAAATAAAGCGGAAAATGAACTTTCCTTAGTCTGTAACTGGCTCAAAATAAGCAAACTCTCTCTAAATGTAAGTAAAAGTAACTTTTTAGCTTTTTCACCATATATTAACGGTCAACCCGATTTCAATTTTCTATATATTCACAGTAATAACTGCACTAAAAATAATTGTCAGTGCCCAAAAATTGAAAAGACATACCAAGTTAAATATTTAGGTTTGTTATTAGATCAACATTTACGTTGGGACAAACATATACATTACCTTTCGAATAAAATTAGACAAACCTTACCTAAATTTTATATTCTTAGAAATATTTAAAAAAAAAATGAATTAATTCTTATATATAAGGCTCTTGTTGAATCTATTATTAGTTATTGTGTTTCAATTTGGGGTGCGCTTCACAAAAATTCTCTTATTAATCTACAAACTACGCAGAATACAATTCTTAAAGTTATCCTTCATAAAGTAAAGTTATTTAACACTGAATTGCTCTATAATGAAGCTAAAGTACTTACTATTCAAAAATTGTACATTTTTAAGTGCCTTATATGGGCATTTAAAAACAGGATCCCCTATTGCCCTACTACCAACACCAGATTCACATTTAATAATTTAGCAATTCCTTTATTTAAAAAATGTTTTACTCAAAGGTTTATATTATACGCAGCTCCCAAGTTGTATAATCAATTGCCCGATATTATAAAAGAAATTAAAACAATTAAACTTTTTAAAACTAACGTAAAAAATATAATTCTAAATGATATTATTAACTTTAAATATCCATTCTAAGATCCCCTTTTCCCTGTACGCTCGTTTTTGCTTTACTTTTGACCCTTATCTCTTTTTATCTCGCTTGACTAATGTTATTTTATTTTTATGTCTATACCTTAACACTGGTCAGTAGAAGTAGAATTAAGTCAATATTTACTTAGATTAATTTTTAGTACTTAGTATTACGTATAAATTAAGATTATTTTTTGTACATATACATACAAGCATTATGTTGCTTAGGTTATTGTATGAAAAATGTAAAAAATTGTACATCTACAATAAATTATTATTATTATTATTATTAACAGGCTATTAAAATGGTTCTCTTCGAACCACTCGGTATAATAGTATTAACATAAATGCAAAGATAAAAAATCGTTAATGCAGAGAAAACACATAATATCAAAAGATAAAACAAACGAGAACAAAAATGCATAATATGCATATAAAAGTATATTTCAAAACAGTATACTACTGCAGTATCGAATTTATGCTACATAATTAAATGTGTACATAGGTATTTTATACTTACTTGATACGATAATCACAATATTATTACTATTATATGATTATACAGTGCGGTCCAAAAGTCACCCCCCCCCCTTTAACTTTTTAACGAGTTGATATATCGACTTCAAATTTAGAACTCTTAAATAAGACAACTTAAACTATCTTCTAGCATATATTTGATATTTTCAGCTCTTAAAATGTGGGCAGGGGGCATGGGGGGACATTTTTTAAATGAAAAGGGGGGTCGTGTGATACATCATTTTAAAGCTTATAAAATTCTCTATTTAAACTAATATTTTTAAATTTTTTAAAAATGTTTTTTAAGGTTTTGATTTTTTATTTTTTTTGTGCTAAAACATTCGATATTTTAAGTTTTTTTTTTATAAATTTTGATTTATGTCAACTAAAATTAGTTTAAAAGTATAATTAACATTTTTTTATGATGAAATTAGGCATTTTTTAAAAATTATTTGTTCTTTTTTTAGAGGAATTTTGACATTAATACCCATTTTCAACCCCATTTTAAACCCAAAAATATTTTTTTTTTATTTAAAAATATGAAGTTAAATGGAGAATTTTATAAGCTTTAAAATGATGTATTACACGACCCCCCTTTCCATTTAAAAAAATGTGCCCCCATGCCCCCCTGCCCACATTTTAAGAGCTGAAAGTATTAAATATATGCTAAAAGATAGTTTAAGTTGTCTTATTTAAAAGTTCCAAATTTGAAGACGATATCTCAACTGGTTCAAAAGTTAAGAGGGGGGGGGGTGACTTTTGGACCGCTCTGTATGATTATAATATGATAATAATGTGATTATAATTTGATATGAATCAGCGAAAAGTATATTTTGTCAAAATATATTATTTGCTTGTTTTCAATAAAACTTTCTATATTTTTAAAAAACGACTTTCTTTTTTATAAACTAATTCATTAAACTGAAACACAAACAAAAGTGGTCCTAATAATGATCCTTGTGGAACTCTTTATGTTAGTAGTCATGTGGCTGCAAAATAGTAAACTTTAGAATTTATATTTTTAAACTCGCATTAATTCTTGTTTGTTGTACTTTATTAGTAATAATAAATTATTACTCACTAAAACTGTTTTTAAAATAGACTTTAAGACATTTGAAAATGGTTTATTCGATCCATTTAAATTAATTTGGAACGAAAATTTAGGAGAAGTTTTACTTTATTCTCTAGTACACAAGCGGGTCAGCCTATTTACGACATGTTGAAAATTCATAAAAACGACTGTATTGTGCAACCATGCAGTTGTCCAAGAATATATAAGACTTACAAAATTAAATACCTAGGTGTCATGGTCGACCAACATCTTCGTTGGGACGAACACAGCTTCTACTTGAGTAAAAAACTAAGGCAAATGATTCACAAATTTTACATTTTACGTGACTTTTTATCAAAAAATACCGTAATTAATGTTTACAAGGCGCTAGTTGAATCCGTACTCAGCTACTGTATTACAGTATGGGGCGGTATGCACGAAAACTCGTTAGGTCCACTCCAAGTTACACAAAATACATTGCTTAAAATTATATTAAACAAAAATAAACTTTATGAAACAGATCAACTATATACTGAAGCTCAAGTATTTTCAGTTGGGAAATTTTATGTCTATCGTTGCCTATTGTGGGCTTTTAAAACTAAACAAAGTAATATAAAAAATAACACAAGATTTGAAAGTTCTTTAAATATTCCGTTGTTTAAAAAAACTCTTACGCAAAGGTTTATTTTGTATAATGCTCCCACCCTATATAACAAACTTCCTGAGAACTGCAAGTTAATATCAAAATTTAATATATTTAAATTAAACTATTAGTACTGTCAAACTCAATAAATCTTAAAACTTAATTAAGTAATCCAACTGTAATGACTTTTTCTTCATCCAAATTTTCTCATTTTTTTTTATTAAACTCCTTTTTTTTGCTATTATTATTAAAAATTTGTATCGATATAAGTTAAAATTAAATTGCCATATGTATCATATACTGCCACTTACAGCACAAGCATTTATGCTTAGGTAATGGAGATTTCTCCCATTAGATTAAACAGGGACAAAAGTTCTACCCAAAAAGGATAGAAGACATACATACACTCCCACTTCCACCCAACCAAACAAATTCTGTATTTGTTCTTTGTTGAACAAATACAATATTTACTTGGCCGGGCGAAAAGTGTAAAGAAATTACTGGCGCCATCTAAATTTTAGTAGAATTATCTTATTCTACAGATTCACATTAGCTATGTTCGTTCGTGCCGCTCACTGCTACACCTTCCGGCCAACCAAATAAATACTGTATTTGTTGTGTCAAAAACAAATACAGTATTTATTTGGTTGGCTCGAAAGTGTAGCACAAATAAGATAGAGATAGGGTAGACGTCTTTTGTTTCATAATTCTAGTTGTAGAGATCTCCATTGTTGGTATACCTATATTTTTTGTAAAATAATATCTTGACTTGAATAAATTTATTATTATTATTATTATTATTATTATTTATTATTATTTACGTTTATTTAAAATGTTTAGATCGACTGCATTTTACGAGTTTACAAGATTATTATTAAAAGATCAAAAAAATGAGAATAAAAATGCATAAAGTCCTATCCAGAGGCTTGCATAACGTGCATAATACATAACGATACGATGCCGTGATTGGCTTGATGTGCCGTCATGTATCTTGTGCGCAGGCTTATGGACGTTATGTTAGCTCGCATAAGAGCCTGTGGATAGGTCCTTTTTACACATAAAAGTAGGTGCAGGAATATTTTAAAACCGTATAGAATTTATGCTACATAATACAAAATCAGTAAAAAATACTCGGAAAAATAATGAAGCTGAAGTTTGCAACGTTTTTTTACAACGGAAATTAAAATATTATATTAAAGCACTTATTCCATAACACGCTTTAAGCGGACTAGTAATTTAGAAAACTCGCCGCAAGCGGCTTATTTTCTAAACTTGTACTCGTGCTCTAAAAACGTATGTTATAAAACTAGTACTTTAATATACTATTTGAATTTTCGTTTCAAAAAAACGTTGCAAACTTCAGCTTTGTGAAAAATATATTCTGACAAAGTATATTTGTTTTTTTTGTTAAATAATATTTTAATCATTATTAAGGAGACAGACAAAGGCGGCCTTGAGGCACTCTGCATTAGTATGCATTTGGGTGCAAAATAGCAAGTTTTAAAATTTATATTTTTGAACTCGCATTTTGTTTTAAAATTATCAAAGGTAAATTACCATTTCGATTATTGAAAAATCAATTAATAAAACTATTAATTATTGTTTTTCATAACAAAGTTTAGAAAATAGAAAATTAAGTATTAATTCATTTATTATATTGATTTTGTTCGAATTTAAAAGAAGTATGGAATAGTAAGAAACCAAAACAAAAAAACTATAGATGAAGTTCTCAATATGATACGCATCAGTAAAAAATATATTTTGATAAAATATAATCGTTGAATTGAATTGAATTACATCCAAATTAGTGTTTTTTTTTTAATTATAATTATTAATCAATATATTTTGGAAATTAAATAAAACAATTTTATTTTCTTTTTTAGTTTTAAAAGTAAAATGATTATGTTATTTGTGTTAATTTTATAAAAAATAAAAAAAAACTTTTTGGTATTATATGCATGATATATAAAGATGTGTCATAAATTTCCCAAGTAGAAGCTTTATTATAAAACTAAGCATGAAGTTAAGCTATAATAACCCTAAAAACAAAAATTTAGCAAAAAAAATGTTTCTTTTTAATTATTTCTATGCTCATGCAGTAATGGGTTAAATCTGGATCAATAAACTGAAAGAAAAACAAAAGTGGTCCTAACAATGATTCTTGTGGAACTCTTTATATAAGTAGTCAAATGACTGCAAAATAGTAAACTTTAAAAGTTTTATTGTCAAACTCGCATTAATTCCTGTGTTTGTTGTAGTAAACCTGACTAAAACTGTTTTAATTTTATAAAAAATAAAAAAAGTAATTTTTGAACTTTTTGGTTTTCTTTGCATGATATCCTATATAAAGGATGTGTCATAAATTTCCCAAGTAGAAGCTTTATTATAAAACTAAGCATGAAGTTAAGCTAAAATAACCCTAAAAACGAAAATTTAGCAAAAAAAAATGTTTCTTTTTAATTATTTCTATGCTCATGCAGTAATGGGTTAAATCTGGACCAATAAACTGAAAGAAAAACAAAAGCGGTCCTAACGATGATCCTTGTGGAGAAACTTTTTATATAAGTAGTCAAATTACTTCAAAATATTAAACTTTAAAAGTTTTATTGTCAAACTCGCATTAATTCCTGTGTTTGTTGTAGTAAACCTGACTAAAACTGTTTTTTAAAATAGAAATTTGCAAATGATTCATTTGAATTCATTTGAAATTAAGTTCTACTCAACTGAAAATGTTTAGATCGATACGAGTGTGCCAAGTATATTTTTTTATACGATAATCAGAATATGATACGCATCGGCGACAAATATATTTTAAAAAATGTATTTGTTTTTATGTTTATACTATTTTTGAAACTGGATCATTAAACTGAAAGACAAACAAAAGCGGTCCTAACCATGATCCTTGTGGAACTCTTTATATAAGTAGTCAAATGACTGCAAAATAGTAAACTTTAAAATTTATATTGTTGAATTTAAAATAGAAATTTGCAAATGATTAATCTGAATTCATTTGGAATTAAGTTCTATTTAATTGAAAATGTTTAGATAGATACGAGTTTACGAAATATTATCAAAAGGTACAAAGGCTACAAAACCAAAAGTGTATGATACGATTATCAGAATATGTCCAAACCAAATGTGTATCAAGTATATTTGATACAATAATCAGAATATGATACGCATCAGCGACAAATATATTTAAAAAAATGTATTTGTTTTTACGTTTATGCTATTTTTAAAACTGGATCATTAAACTGAAAGACAAACAAAAGTGGACCTAACATTGCTCCTTGTGGAACTCATAATAGTAATCTTATAAAAGCAGCCATAGTATTGTAAATTTTGAAATGTTTAAACTATAAATCATTAATTAATGTTTAAACTATAAATCATTAATTAATCGAGGTTTTAATCGAGTTTAATGGTTTGATTTTGTTTAAGAAGTACTTTTTAAGTATGTACGAATACAAAACAAAAACTATAGAAAAATGAAGTTCACAAACCTTTATAAAATTTAATATCAACCTCGAATCAATCACGTTACTTTTTCAACCTTGTATCTCCAAAAATTAATTTTCGGTTCTTTGCACTAATTAACTCTATGTATGATGAGTCATCATTCATGACTGATATCATGATAATTTATACAAACTGCACTTAATTACTCCAATTATTTATAAGTTACGTTGCACTGGAATAATAAATTAGTAGAGTTTGTTTAAGTTATCAGTCATCATGATGATTAGTGGAAGGAATTGAAAATCGATTATTTGGAGATAGGAGTTTGGGAAACACGAATATATGTACCTATTTTTTGACCAGTTACAAATCGATTTCTACGTATGTGCGTATTCGTTCTGAATGACTAATAAACATATTAATAAGTAATTATATTGAAACTAACCTCATTCCACATTCACAATTCGTGAAAATTTGTATCCAATAAACAGTAATCCGAAAAGGTAGGAATTATATTTGTTTCACATAAAATATCACAACAAAATTGCACAACGTCACAAAATATATTCAAAACTATATCTGTTTAGTTTGTTTAAAATCCAACACATGTTATCTTAAAAATACGCTTTTGTTGTATCTCACACACGCAATTCAACATCACCCCCAAGTCAAACAGATGTCAGATTGAAAAAACAAAAGCGAATCGGTCCATAGTCTCGAAAAACGAGAGGTTGTTGGCCGACAGTCGATTGTTTATACTCGCGTCGACTGTCCCGATTTTACAACGTTGCTACTCGCACGGACGGCAAACAAGCACTGAGCTTGTGGATTGGAGTAAAGGCAACGTCGTGTGGGGACTCCGGAGTAGAGCGTGCTCTCCACGCCATGTCGCAGTCGAACATCGAAGAGGCGACTGTAGTGGAACGGCATGAAATCGTTTCCACGTGTGGTCGAGATCCGGCCCGAAGGACCAAAAACAGCTTACATTTACTTAACCCTTTTGGGTCTCATAGGCGAATTTAAGGTCAGTAAATAAAGTGCGTTACAGCACGCAGTGACACATTTATGCGATAAATGGGCTAAATTTAATATCTGTGACGTGCAGTCATGTTGGTTTGGGAACGAAAGGGATAAAACTAAGTAACTAGATGTACTGTTCATACGTGCTTAAAAACATTATTTAAAAAAAAGAACATTACTGACCTTTATAAGCATAAAACAATAACTTAAAATTTGGCAGTTTGCATTTTGTATATTGGGGTTTTAAGCCCATGTTAATGGTATAGGAAAATAGCGTTACAGGAGTGGGGGTCCAAAATCATAAAAATTTGCGTTACGTAATACTTGAAAGTTCCCTTGTAGGTTTATTTCAATTCATTCACGAAATTATGCATATTATTGTACTAAATTTATAATTTCCTTATCGTAAAGTATATTAGGAAAAATTTACTAGTTTGGATATTGTTAAGTGACACCCTGGGGGGAGGGGTTTTAGTAAATGTGACATTTTGTGACACAGGGGGAGCGGGGAGGAGGAGGTAGGGGGTCAAAAAGTCCAAACGAAAATTTTCATAACGTAATTTATGGAGAGCCCCTTAATCATGCAATAAGAATATTTTTTATATTTATGTAAGTTACTGCAGCTGAACAGTCACATGGTTAAAATACCTCAATTGAGGTCCCAACAATAAACAATAAACTAACTAACTAACTAACTAAAAAGTTCACTTTTTAACAAAAGAATTACACTTGCAACTAGTTTTAAGTAGTAGTAGTAGTAGTAGTAGTAGTTTTAAGTACACTTTTAAGTACCAAAAAGTGCCATAATTCCTTAAGGAAAAAATAAACCACAGTGGTAGAGATTATCAGCCCTAAATAAAAGTGCACCTGGTCGAGACGCTGTTGCTAATATTCCGTGGATATAATTTCTTTGGATAATAAGATAGTGGTACCAAACAATATATCGCCAGTCTGGCAATTACGGCCCTGTAATGTTAAAATTGTCGAATAGGCAATTGTTTAAACAAATAATTCTAATAACGGTGTTTCTGAACAAAAATTTGTGCGACTTTCTATCAATTCACTTTTGTTTCCATGGGTACCTTAAAAATGAAAACCCTATACACGGTGTATTTGAAATAGTGTCCGAAATTTTAAGGGGTGATTCTACATCATAAAATATGATAAAAAGTTCCTATAAACATTAGTCTAAAAATGCGTCGTAGGGGAGCTAAGCCCCTTTGAAAGTGGCTAAAAAATTCGGTTTTTATTTAATAACTCAGGAACCCTTTGAGATATAGCAACGAGGTTTTGCACGTGAACTAATCTTAGTAAGGCCCATCTTCGTATGTGTTTTCATGTACCTACTTATTTGAATTTGAATTTTATTTTTGGAATATGATTCCTCCTGAGGAAAAAATATAAAAAAATATATAATAAAGGTACTTGTTTTAATACTGTAGGATTAACCGTTTTCGAAAAAAATTTATTTGAAGGTAAAATTTCACGGTTCGGGGACGAAAGATTAAATACTAAATGTTGAAAACCAAAACTTTAATGATGCAGGGTTATTCTATATCAACACTAACAAAAAAGTTTTGATTCATGTAGGTCGCATTTAAAGCTACTACGGTCCTTTAAAAATGGTGTATTTTTTAGGAGACCATATTTCCCTTAGGATTGATCTTTGGTAGTACCTGTATAATATACAGTGTATATTAGGTTTTTTCTTAAATTTTGATGTAGATTCTCTCTGCATCATTTAAATTTCGGTTTTCAACATTTTAGTATTTAATTTTTCGTCCTCGAACCGTAAAATTTCACCTTCAAATGAATTTTTCTCGAAAAAGATTAATCCTACAGTATTAAAACAAGAGTTATAATAAAAATAAAATTACAAAAATGTTACACAGAAAAAAGTTTGGGAGAAAAAACTGATACCCCCCCCGGTTTCGCATACCCCTGGTTAAAATAAATACATGAAAATAACATACGAAGAGCCTTATTAAGATTAGTTCACGTGCAAAACCTCGTTGTTATATCACAAAGGGTTCCTGAGTTATTAAATAAAAACCGATTTTTTTAGCCACTTTCAAAGGGGCTTAGGTTAAGCCGCTTAGCTCCCTTACGACGCATTTTTAGACATGTTTATAGGAACTTTTTTTCATATTTTCTGATATAGAATCACCCCTTAAAATTTCGGACTCCATTTCACATACACCGTGTATAGTTTAATTTCAATAAAATGTGCAGAGACTCATACCTAACTCTATACTATGCTGTACAGTCTCTACAGTAGAGATTCCTTAGACTAATTAAACCAAAATTACGAGAATCGCATCCGAATTGATATAATCTGCGCCTTTTACCACGCTCTCGCAAATGAGTCACTGCACGTTTTATTGGAACAACTATAGGATTACTCGGTTTTCCGTCCGTCCGTCCGCATGTCTGTCTGTTACAGCCGTTTATCTCAGGAACCATATAATCTAGGTGTATATAGGCATGATATACATATAGTAAATTGCCCTATCTAGTTTAGCTATAATTGTTTTAAGAATATTTTTTTTGTCAAAACACTTTGGAGTGTTACGCCCATGTTAATGGTATAGGAAGATAGCATTACAGGGGGGATCCAAAATGATCAAAATTTGCGTTACGTAATACTTGAACGTTCCCTAATATATATTTTACCCAATACTAAATTATAATTAATATTAACTTCTATGCCAATAGAATTGGTTTGATGATTTTTTGTGTGTATAATGATGAAACAAAGTTTAATAAATTACTATTGTCTAAACAATAAAAATGTTATATTTTTATATTTTTTAGTTTTCGCAATATTTTCTACTTCGTTGATAAAAGTTTACGCTTTGTTGAACCGATTTTGTAAACAAGTTTTACAATTATTATAAAATATTTAATATTATTAATACCTTCGCGCATAAATTGAACTTTAATATAAATATCATATCGATATATCTATAGACTGTTATTAATTGTATACTAGGTTAAAGGTTAACAAACGATCTATCCTATAGTTCAATTGCTTTCCACTAGGAATGTCCTGCGTCAGTAAAAAAAATTGTTTACTTTTTTACGTTTCTTGACGTTTTACACACAGAGAAAAAAGTATATTTGTTTGTTTTTTTTTTGTTACCAAAATAGCTGCCAAAAAATTTGGTTTTATGAATTTTCAGTAGTAATATCATAAGTGCATGTTGAATTATCAATAATTTTTTTAATGTACTAACAAAATATTTTGGTTGGCAATTGTTTGAGTGCATTTTTCGTGTAAAGAGACAGCAGGTCGAGGAATTTTGACGAAAAATGCACAAAAACAATTTCCTTAAGCAAAATGTTTTTTTATATACAGAAAAAAAATTAAGTATAATTCAACATGCACGAATGGTATTTTGAAAGACTATTTCCCAAACAAAATAAGGAAGTATATAATTTTACCATGTTTAATGTTGTTCTATATTTAAATTAAAAATTTCAGAACTAAACAACAATATTACTTTACAACTATAATTAAAATTTTAAATCTCAAAATTGCCGCGCTTTTTAAAACCACGATGTTCACTTGTTCGCGAATGTTTCCAAGTCTAAACTTTGCTCGAGGAATATTTTATGCTTGAGATTATTCTAACAAAATAGTTGTTATCACATATATTAGCATTTTAATAAAGATCATTGCTGTTTTTGTTTAAAAAGTTTAGTTTTCAACTGAAAATAAATAAAATAACGGGTGTTTCCACCTGTAAAAAAAAACAATTTGCGATAGGTTTCTAATAAAGTTTGGCAACGATGTACTGGTACCAGCGCAGTCATTTCATGTTCTGATTTCCGTCATTTAAAAGAAGTAAATTATTTACTTCTTTACTGTAAATATATTTTTAATAAATAAGTGTTTAAATTAGTTTTGAGTGGCCTGTTTTTAATACCAAGATTCAATTAAATAAATTAAAATTTATGAATATCAGTGATTTGAAGCTTTTAAGATGGAAAGTGCATATAATATATTATCTGAAATTAATTAGGGTTTATAGGATGTTTTGGTAATAAAATAAGCATTTATATTGCTTATCAATAAAAATAAATCAACTAAAGGTAAGCTTCACAAATTAAAAACACATTTTGCAAAAATATAACAATTATTAAGATGTCAGTAACTGTGAGTTTCTTGTTTCCATAGTACCCAAGTGATAATTGCACTTGTGCAAAAATTATCAGATTAATTTTAATCTGATTGGTCAAGAAACTAAAAATGCAAGGATTTGATTGGACTATATATTTTTTGTGAAAAAGTCTGAAACATTCACAAAATTACAACGATCAACTGGTATTTATCAAATAACTGTACTTATCGGTCAGTAGGCGATATAAAATAATTATCGCACGCTATGCAGCTCGGCCCCTACTCTACGTGGAAATGGGGGTTATTATGTCTATAGGGTTAACCCCCATGACCTATTATTTTTCATTTTCGAATCAACTAGTGAATTTATTAAAACAACTGAAGGACGTTGGGTTATTTATAAAAGCTACACTCTAAAAAAGCGGAGGAAATATTAACAAAAGTTTATAATATTTATATAATATATTAATATAATATTTATATACCGGGTGTCCAAACTCTACCCAACGATTTTCTCAAAAACTTAAAGAGATAATCAAATTCTGCGAAAACCATCTTAAATAAGACAACTTAAACTATGTTTTAGCATATATTTTACCCAAAACGTGGGCAGGGAGGCATAGGGGGACATTTTTTTAAATAGAAAGGGGGTCGTGTGATTACATCATTTTAAAGCTTATTAAATTTTACATTTAACTATATATTTTTTATGTTTTTAAAACATTTTTTTGAGTTTAAAATAGGGGTTAAAATGGGTAATTTTGTCAAAATTACTCTAAAAAAATTAAACAATTTTTTAAAAGTTACTAATTTCATGATGAAGAACGTTATATATATATATATATATATATATATATATATATATATATATATATATATATATATATTATTATACCTTTAAACAAATTTTAATTGACATAAATAAAAATTAAGAAAAAAAAAATCAAAAAATGGCATTTTTTAGCACAACAAAAAAATTAAAGAATCAAAACATTAAAAAAATTGTTTCAAAAATTAAAAAATATAGAGTCTAATAGAGAATTTTATTTGCTTTAAAATGATGTATCACACGACCCGTCTTTCTATTTATAAAAAACTCCTCCCATGCCCCCTATCCACATTTTAAGAGCTGAAAGTATCAAACATATGCTAAAAGATAGCTTAAGTTGTTTAATTTAAGACGGTTTTCGCAGAACTTGATTATCTCTTTTAGTTTTCGAGAAAATCGCTGGGTAAATAGAGTTGGGACACCCGGTATCTATATAATATTTATATAATATTTATATAATATACAGCCTGTTCCAGAACAAGCGTACAAACATTTGAGGGTATATTAAAAACCATCTGGAAAATAGGAAAAAAAAATCAAAAAAAATCCATCTTTAATACTAATTAAAAAGGAAGCTATTTAATCTCACCAATCCTGTTGCTGATGTTAAATTACCTACAAATTAGTTTTTCCCTACTTATTAGTAACTATTATTTGAGACTTTCAACTTTAAAATCTTTTTAGGTTATTATATTTTGACAAAACCGACAGACGCTATCAAATATTCTATTTTTATGGGGTCACTCCATCCGGCGATGGTTTTTTGATATTAATAAATCTTTATGTCACATTAATCACCATGTCAACCTACAGAATATGTACCTGCAGTAATTAAATTTGCTTCCACAGCTACAAATTCAACTTTTAAAGGTAATTTAACATCAGCAACAGTATTGGTCCACTTAAAGCGTTCTTATTTTTGAATTGAAGGAAGATGGATATTTTTGATATTTTTTTCATATTTCCCAGAGGGTTTTTAATATACCCTCAAAAATCTGTACGCGTGTTCTGGAACAGGCTGTATATTTATAATTCTTACGGCGAACTTTTATTTTTTCTATAGGATTTACCAAAATTTGTACTGGCGAAAAAAATTTGTTCCGCCCACCCAATAAAAAACTGATGACTAAAATAAAAGCTCACCACCCTTTGACGACTCGTCTAAGATTTCCCCAATACAAAATATTTTTTTCCCTTGTAACAAACAAAATCAATAACCGTTGTATATTTTTAAAAATAATAAAGATCGTTACTTAACACCTAAGTCATTAAATTTTAATAATATTTAAAGTTAAGGTTGGTTTATGCAAAAATTAACGAAGTTAACGAGAAATTTAATTAATTTTAGGTCTATACTGCGCATGCTTGGTGATAATTAACACGATTCACTCACCGCAGTAATGAGAAGAATCCAGCGCATGCGCACTGATTTTCTTATTTTTGTTTTAACGTATGCCAAAAATTATTTTAAGCTTATGTAACATTCTTTTGCAGAATTTTACAAAAATATCTACTTTTTTCTTATGGATATTGTTACACCAGGCGAGCATTTATTTTTTAATTAGCTAAAGCTAAATTATTTAGCCTAAATATAATCCTATTTGATTCCTAAAATATATCTGTATCTGAAAAATGCCTCCAATTAAAAAAAAACACCAAACCAGCAAACTACCAAACCAAACCATTATTAACGTAAACCAACGCCTTCCATTAAAAAAAAACACCAAACCAGCAAACTACCAAACCAAACCATTGTTAACGTAAACCAACGCCTCCCATTAAAAAAAAACACACCAAACCAGCAAACTACCAAACCAAACCATTGTTAACGTAAACCAACGCCTCCCATTTAAAAAAAAAACAGCAAACCAGCAAACTACCAAACTACTACTACCAGTACACTAGTTTTTTTGTTAGAATATATAGCAAAATATTGTTAAAATACTCACGAATTTCTGTTTGATTTTTTTAATGGGGGTATTGGTTTACGTTAACAATGGTTTGGTTTGGTAGTTTGCTGGTTTGGTGTTTCTTTTTATGGGAGGCGTTGGTTAACGTTAATAATGGTTTGGTTTGGTAGTTTGCTGGTTTGGTGTTTTTTTTTTTAATGGAAGGCATTTTTCAGATACGATATTTTAGAATTTAGAAGGCGATATATTTTAACAATCAAATAGGATTATATCTAGGCTAAATAATTTAGCTTTAGCTAATTAAAAAATAAATGCTTGCCTGGTGTAACAATATGCATAAGAAAAAAGTAGATATTTTGTAAAATTCTGCAAAAGAATGTTACAAACCTTAAAATAATTTTAGGCATACGTCAAAAAAGAATCAGTGCGCATGCGCTGGATTCTTCTCATTACTGCGGTGAGTGAATCGTTAATTAATAAACTAACTAGAAATATAATTAATTTTTTGACTACACTGCGCATGCGTAAGTATCACTGAGTGCCGTAATTATAGACATGCGCAGTAAAGTAATAAACTTATGGTCTGTTTCATGAAGCAAGATAGTAAATTAAAAATCGCACAGTGAATATTTTCAAAACAGATTGGAATATTGGATGTGCGAATATACTGCGTAGTTTATTTTATAAAACATAACTATATTCTATACACAAACATATACTATTCAAAACTGTTGTAAAAATATTTACTGTGCGATTTTTAATTTACTATCTTGCTTGATGAAACAGACCATTGTTTTTATCGTTAGCTTCGTTTATTTTTGCATAAACCAACCTATATATTAACTGATTAACCTTGACAACACTACATTGCCCCCCCCCCCCCGTAACGCTAAGCACTACCCCCCATTCTACATAAGTGTGTTAAGTATGTCCCCTAGATAATAATAAAGCTTAAATCACATACCAAAAAAGTAAAAAACTGGAATTTGTCTTACCTGAAACAAAAAAGAAAAATATATTTTTAAAATTTTATGGTTGCCAATCATTAATTGGAAATTATATCATAAATTATATAATTTGATTGTTAAATTTAAAATTTAATGAAACAAGTACTTGAGTAGGTCGTTTTCATATTACATCGTAGTACCATGGTATGTAGTTCTTAACTTTTTTTACAATAAAAATATGATCCTTAAGAGATAATAATTATAATTATTATCTATAATATTATAATTATTATCTCTTAGGAGATCATAATTATTAAGAGATTACACAGCCCTCCAAATTTAGCTTTTTGTCTGCTTCATGGATGAGTATATACTGGGTGTCTCAACGAAGCCGAGTCGGTCGATATATAGTAAAGTATCCACTTTAGAGAAAAACTTTAATGGGAAAAGCTGTATGGTTTTGAAAAAGGCACATTTTAAAAATATTTTAAAATATACAGGATGGTCCTCATAGGGTGGGTAACATCTGACTTATTTTTTGTTAATGGAATGGTATATTTTTTATTATGCCATCTTATTTCTCATTAAAATGCTTTTATTTTGATATCATATTGTATGGGTGCCTTTTTTAAAACCATACAACCTTTTCCATTAAAGTTTTTCTCTAAAGTGGATAATTTACTATATATTTAAACTTTGAAGCAGAATTTTGCCTAAATTTTACAAAAATTCTAATAATCGAAAATTCTAACTTTAAGTCGCGATTTAACCCATTACCGCTTTAACGCAGAAAAAAAATCTAAATATTTTGCACAAATCAAGAGAGAATACTTACTGTTTATCTAAATTTTTATGGTAATATTACATTACATTATTTAAAAACTATTTTTGGACCTTATACGGTTTGGACTTTTTACCCCCCATTCTACATAAGTGTGTTAAGTATGTCCCCTAGATAATAATAAAGCTTAAATCACATACCAAAAAAGTAAAAAACTGGAATTTGTCTTACCTGAAACAAAAAAGAAAAATATATTTTTAAAATTTTATTGTTGCCAATCATTAATTGGAAATTATATCATAAATTATATAATTTGATTGTTAAATTTAAAATTTAATGAAACAAGTACTTGAGTAGGTCGTTTTCATATTACATCGTAGTACCATGGTATTTAGTTCTTAACTTTTTTAACAATAAAAATATGATCTCTTAAGAGATAATAATTATAATTATTATCTATAATATTATAATTATTATATCTTAAGAGATCATAATTATTAAGAGATTACACAGCCCTACAAATTTAACTTTTTGTCTGCTTCATGGATGAGGATATACAGGGTGTCTCAACGAAGCCGAGTCGGTCAATATATAGTAAAGTATCCACTTTAGAGAAAAACTTTTATGGGAAAAGTTGTATGTTTTTGAAAAAGGCACATTTTAAAAATATTTTAAAATATACAGGATGGTCCTCTTAGGGTGGGTAACATCTGACTTTTTTTTATGGAATGGTAAGTTTTTTATTATGCCATCTTATTTCTCATTAAAACGCCTTTATTTTGATATCATATTGTATGGGTGCCTTTTTTAAAACTATACAACCTTTTCCATTAGAGTTTTTCTCTAAAGTGGATACTTTACTATATATTTAAACTTTAAAGCAGAATTTCGCCTAAATTTTAAAAAATTCTAATAATCGAAAATTATAACTTTATTTAACCCTTTACCGCTTTAACGCAGAAAAAAAATCTAAACTAGTTGCAAGCGCCCTGTCAAAACATCGGCACTATTGTACACTAGAGCCATCTAGTTTGTTTTGTTTGATTTTAAATTCTGTATCTTTAAAACATTATATTCTAGCAAAAAACTGCATATAACATTTTTTATAGGGCTTAAAAAGAGCTTTTATTTAAAATATAATTTTTTGAAATCGAGTTATAAATATGTGAGATATGCTAAAAAAACATTTTACTGCTTTAAACGCCAATATCTCGAAAACCATGCGTTTTAGGAAAACGTTGTCTATAACATTTTTTGACCAATTTAAAATTATCTTTTATATAAGTGCTAAATTAACCAAATACAATAATAATTGCCTTAATTATAAACAAAAAACGATAAAAATAGGAGTTTCACCTTATTTTTACCCCCTTACCCCCAATCGTTTACCCCCAAAATCTAATCAGCTCTTCGGCATACGATAAGAAACAATATGCAAAAAACTGCAAGTCGATATCTCATGTAGAAATCGAGTTAGAGAGTTTACACCCAGACGGACAGACAGACAGACAGACAGACAGACAGACAGACAGACAGACGGACGCAATTTTTTTTTACTGATTTCGACTCAGAATGGTCTAAAACGTCGAGAAATGTGAAAAAAACGTGGTCAAAGATTTTGACTTTTCGGCGAAGATTTCAATACATCGGCACTCTTAGTAGCACTAAGTGCCGATGTAAAAAATTTGAGGCTTAAAGGGTAACGCAAAATTTTAACTTTAAAAGTCGGAATGTAGTATAATTCTGGCATAACTTTTATCTTTCGACAATTACAGGAAAGCAAAATATAAACTTTACAGTACATAAATATTAACGACTCACCGATACAAGATATCTCAACATGTTCAAAAATAAACTTTTAAAGAAAAACACAAAACATACACTGTAGTGTGGATAAAAAAAAACGTTTTTTATCGAAATCTATATTGTACCATTGAAGTATTGTACAAGGTATTGTACTAACTATTGAATTTGTTTCGTTTTAAGCCTTTTTCTGATACTTAACCGAAAAAGGATTTAAAAAAACATTTTCTTATATGATTGGCTTTGTCTTTATTGGTAAAATATCTCGCAGAGGAATTGAAACTGCAACATTTGCATTTTGTAGGTAGGTGTACAATGTACATTAATATTTTGAATTTTGTTTAATTTCTCAATAATTTAAAAAATAATTAGTTATAGTTTGACGCACAGATCTGTGGCTACGGGAAATATGTTTGGGATGTGTGTGCAAGTGGGAGGCCCGATGTAGGCACGCACACCTTATAACGTCTTGACGGAAAGAAGAGAGCGCGAATGATTCCTTCCCCTTTCGTCGGAGACTTTATTTCATGCGGAGAACTATAAACCAGGCGTTTGCGCTTTTAATATCACTACAAAAACCTACATTTCAGAATAAAAAAATTGGGAACTTACTTTCCAATTTGAAAGGACATATCAGCTCTATTTTGACATTCAAAATCTTTGTTTTACAAGTTTTTGTCAAATTTCATGCTTCTAGCTTTTAAAGTTTTGACAAGGTCCGTGCAGTAAAAAAAGGATTTAGAAAAAAATGGTTCCAGTCTATGTCATACATATGTATGAACGTGTATAATGCATACTATTTAGACAGTATAAACAAATTGTTTCTCGATAAACAAATAAAACGATAACAACGTAATCTATATCGGGAGCAAAATAATAAACCTTTAAATGACACTTCCGAGAAGCGCATATTATTAGTTATATGTACCTAGGGTTGCCTAGTTAGACTTACCCTAACTACACTAAATTCAAAAAAAAAAGAAAAAAAGCTGAATAAACTGAATGTTTATTAATTTTACGAAGAAAATACCGATAATTTTTGTTTACATATAATTTTACTGTATGGAATATGCAATCTTGTATACAGTGCGTGCATTAAGTCTGGAATCACCCGAATAACTTTTTAGTTACAAGTAAAATACAAAAATCCTCGGACAGGTCGATTTATATTTTTAATTCTGCAAATTTTGGTTTAAAAAAAGTTATCAAAATTGGCACCCTCACCCCCCAACTTTTTTTTTTCAAATAGCAACCTACCCCTTGTGATACATCATTGGAAAGGTAATTTAATAAGCTTTCCAACAGTGTATGATAAAGCCTAATTTGTTAAAGGGTCTATGAAAAAACGCATGTTTTATTTAAACATTGTTTGTGTGAAATATTACGCATAATATGGTAATTGTTGCCCTATTTCCTACTTGGCACCTTCCTGAGAATCTAAATAAGGTTGTTTTAAACTTATTGTAATATTTTATACCCTGTTGAAAAATGCAATTTTTTTTCTTTTTATTGACCTATTTTATGTTTACTATTTAATCGATTTTAATCCCGTTTTTTTACTGTCCACTGTCAAAGAGCTGAAGGACATCAATTTGAACATTTATAGTGAACTAAAGTTATACTTTACATGTCTTTATAATAAACTAAATTGTGCATTTTATCATTAGCCCTTTACCAAATTAGGATTTATTATACACCGTTGGAAAGCTTATTAAATTACCTTTCCAACGAAGTGTCACAAGGGGTAGGTTGCTATTTGAAAAAAAAAAGTTGAGGGGTGAGGGTGCAAGGGGGTGCAAATTTTAATAACTTTTATTACACCATAATTTGCAAAATTAAAAATAAAAATCGACCTATCCGAGGGTTTTTGTGTTTTACTTGTAACTAAAAAGTTAATCGGGTTATTCTAGACTTAATGCACGCACTGTATAAAAAAGTTTTTATATTTTGGCCA
This sequence comes from Brachypterus glaber, assembly GCA_958510825.1. Taxonomy (NCBI): domain Eukaryota; kingdom Metazoa; phylum Arthropoda; class Insecta; order Coleoptera; family Kateretidae; genus Brachypterus; species Brachypterus glaber. The sequence continues at coordinate 11,299,117 of OY294046.1, forward strand.
CCCCCCTAACACACCCCTATTTGAGGGGGTAGCCAAAAACATGAAATCTCTACAGCCTTTAATAACGTGAGAAACGGGTTGTGGAGTGTATGAATTTTGGTACAATTCGCGTTACGTAACACTTGAACGTGTATTTGAAATAGCATCGGAAATTTTAACAGATGATTCTACATCATAAAATATGACAAAAAGTTCCTATAAACATATGTCTAAAAATGCGTCATAAGGGAGCTACGCCCCTTTGAAAGTGCCTAAAACAATCGGTTTTTATTTAATAACTCAGGAACCCTTTGAGATATATCAACGAGGTTTTGCACGTCAACTAATACTACCAAGGCCCGTTTTTATGTGTTATTTTCATGTACTTATTTCAACCAGGGGTGTGCGAAACGGGGGGGGGGGCTTATCAGTTTTTTGTCCCAAACTTTTTTGCAATTTTATTTTTGTAATATGATTCCTCAGGTCAAAATACATAAAAAAGGTACTCTTGTTGTAATACTGTAGGATTAACCTTTTTCGAGAAAAACCATTTGAAGGTGAAATTCCACGGTTCGAGGACGAAAAATTAAATACTAAAATGTTGAAAACCAAAATTTTAATGATGCAGGGCGAATTTACATTAAAAACTAAGAAAAAAACCTCATATACAGGTACTTCCAAAAATCAATCCTAATGGAGCTATGGTCTCCTAAATATACACCATTTTTATAGTAGCTTTAAAAACGTTTTTTCGACCTACATGTATAGAAACTTTTTTTCTTAGTTTTTGATGTAGAATAACATTGCATTATTAAAATTTTGGTTTTCGACATTTTAGTATTTAATTTTTCGTCCTCGAACCGTGAAATTTCACCTTCAAATGAACTTTTCTCGAAAACGGTTAATCCTACAGTATTACAACAAGAGTACCTTTTTTTATGTATTTTGACCTGAGAAATCATATTTCAAAAATAAAATTGCAAAAAAGTTACACAGAAAAATGTTTGGGACAAAAAACTGATAAGGCCCCTCCGTTTCGCACACCCCTGGTTTAAATAAGTACGTGAAAATTACATACAAAGATGGGCCTTATTAGGATTAATTCACGTGCAAAACCTCGTTAATATATCTCAAAGGGTTCCTGAGTTATTAAATAAAAACCGATTTTTTTAGCAAATTTCAAAGGGGCGTAGCTCCCTTATGACGCATTTTTAGACATATGTTTATAGGAACTTTTTGTCATATTTTATCATGTAGAATCACCTGTTAAAATTTCCTACGCTATTTCAAATACACCCTGTATATTGGTTATTTAGACTAAAACCTTTTCTATATTTTGGTTACACATTAAGTTAAAACTTTTTAAGTATCGAATTTTTAATTTTTTTGCTTAAAAAGGTGTATCTTGAAAATTTTGAAGTGAATTTATGATATTTTTTGGAAAATGGATTTTTTTATAAGAAAATTAGTGGAGAGCCCCTAGTACAAGCATATGGCTTATTTGGGGCTCTCCATGACTTTGTGTATACTTTGAATAAATAAATAAATAAATAAATAAATACACTGATTTGGCTTTAAATTAATGCCATTAACCACGTACCTTCTAGAGATCTTTTGTTCTATTTTTCAAATTTTGGTACCACTGATTTTCCCCAGTTTTTGAAGGGTTTACACAGACACAGTAAAAAATCTAACCACAATTAAAACAGAATTAAATGTTAATTTTCACAGACTGTGTACTTAGTGCCAATGTTAATACATAAGTAAAATGAAATATTACGACCACAACGACTGTCGCGACACACACCAAACTTGACTTGAAATAAATGGCCCTAATGCCTTTATATGTTTTTGGTGAATAATATTTTGTATTATAAATGGACTAATGTCATGGTATACCTACTATAAACAAGGATTAATATTTCAAAATAACAAAGACTGGACTATGGAAACATAAGATTTGTAACTATAGTTAATGGTCACTGACCAAAGATTACACAGGCCCACAAAAAATTAAAAAGTCCATTACACGTAACCTATCTATAGTTTTCTGGCGTATTTTTTGGGGACTTTTTCCTTGTGTCAAGGATTTTTTCCTTAAATGCATGACATTTAAAATAGTTACAGAGAATCAAGAGTTATTATCTTGACTCACTATTGTCTTACGTAGATATACAGTAGACTCGCCGGTTGTTATTGTTAGCTGGCAGACAATTTGCGCAGTAGTTCAAGATATGCGCGGGAGAGAAGTTAGGTTTGTTTTTTTTTGCCGTCAGTTGTCTTTAAAGGTGTATCATTGTTTTTATCTGCTTTAAAATGGACGAATTTGTATCTGTTACCCTCAAACGATGGGGATTTTAAAATTTACTTAAAAAATTCACGGGTAAGTAGCTTTAAATAACTTATACCTATAAGTGCCATTTTGCAATGGCGTTGCAACAAGTTTTTCTTCAAAAACAAGTGCTTTTTCCTACAACCACCTATGAAACCAAATTTCACACGATTAACAGAGTAAGAAAGTATCATATTTCATAGGCGTGCGAAATAATATTTTACATGTGTGGGATATTTTTTCAAAATATTTACCATTCTATTAACCCTGGAACCTGACTGTGGAGTCTTTATCTTACACCAAGTCTTGGTTTAAGACAATATGATCTTGAATCAAGAGAATCATAATCTTAAATCAAGATTATAATTCTCTTCATTCAAGATTATATTATCTTAAACCAAGACTTGGTGCAAGATAATATGATATTGGATAAAGATAATATGATCTTAAATCAAGATAATTACATACTTGGTTTAAGATAATATGATCTTAAATAAATGGTTTGTGGCTTTGATTTAAGGAAATGTCCTTAAATCTAGGACCTCAAATGCCAAGATCACGGCGGACTTGATCCAAGACAGTCATGGCGTTGAACATATCGAAAGCCATGGCGGCCTTGGTTCAAGATCGTTTTGCTTTTATTCAAGATATCCTTTTTCTGTGTACAATATATCCAAATTTCAGCCAAATCTGACCGAAACCCCGGTGCAAGGTGGTGTCCTAGATGTTCAAAGTGCTCTAGCACCTAATCTAATAAATTTTAGGAGTTGTACCTTAGCACACTTTTAATTAGAATGCCAATAACTATAACATATCGAAAATTGAGCTAAATCGGACCGAAACCACTTTTCCATAAGACAGGAGCGAGCATTTGTTTTCAGTGACCAAAAATATATTCTGGTAAAGATTATTTTTTTGTAGGCATGTGTTATTATTATATTTTTTACAGCTCTCGAGAGAAAAGTTTTATACGATGGTTTTCAAATTTCCAAAATCTTCAAAAAAAGTGTTATCGAATTCTGGATAACTTCCTATCTTTGTCTGCCTATGTTCCTATTATACCGTCGTTTGTACACGATAATTCAAAAATGGAATGCCCGATTTGAATCTTCCAGGAAAAATCAAATTTTGTTGTATTTGAAAAAAAAATCCTTTTAACATGTTTGTATAAACCAATATTATACGCGCGGCCGTTTACGTAGCTTTTACACGCGCCTACTGGAGGGCTAAAAACGAAAAAAAAAAGGTTTCTTATCGAAAAAAATTGAAATTAATCGTAGAATTTCGCAAGTAATGCAATATACAATACAGTGTATGTCTAAAGTCCCCCCTCCCCCCCTTTAACTTTAACTGCCTTTATTGTGCCACCAAACCAAAATATTTACTAAAAAATTATTTGGGTTATGTTAAGTGTTCCAAGTTTCAAGTTGATGTCTTGAAGTTGTTCAAAAGTTAAAGAAGGGAGCGGACTTTTGACACACACAGTATAATAATGTTTATGGTTTGCAAAATTACCTCAATTTATAATTATTTGACAATAACAACCTTAATAGGTAAAGCCATAATAACGCAGCATGCGGTTTTGTCTTGTACCAGGTATAACTATAGGATAACTATAGAAAACAATTATTTATTTTAGGCCTTAAAAAACATGTAAAATAATATTTTAGTCCTATTGTATTACAAAACGTAAAAAATAGACTAGTTAAACCGGTACCCTTTCTAGATGGGTGATTAAATTTTAAAAGGCAATAGCAACATAACAGTACCCGGCGTATTTCCAGTTATAGTCCAGTCTTCAAGTTAATAAAAGAGGCTTTACCTGGAAATAATTCAGGGAGTTTAGATTTTTGGTTTATTAGGTAGGGTTTAAGGCCGCAAATAAAGAATTTTGCGACATTGAACTCGATTTGGAATTGTAATTTTTTTAACTTACTTTTCACAAAAAACAGACTTTTTAAAATATCTCAAGATCGGTGCATCCTAGAACAAAAAAACTTTTGATATGAAAATAAAGACGGCCAAATCTCCAAAATTTTTGGTGTCATATATTTTTTTTTGTACGACTTATAGCTAATTCACGGCACCGCCTTAAACTGTAGGGTTTTAGATTTTTCTTTATGACTCGGTTAGGAAGGTTTTTTTTATGCTTAATAAAATGGTGATTCAATCGATAATCGGTTTACTCAAAATAATGGGGCACAAATGTGTGAATTATTAAAAAAAAAAATATTTTACGTAAATTAAAAAGAAAGTGCCAGATAGATTTTTTTAATTTTCACCCGAAATGTTCTCAGGGACATGCCTAACCGACGATAAAGAACATTTTTGGTTTTTCGAAAAGAACATTAAAAATCTAAAAACGTTTAAGAGATATTTTAAAAATCCGTTTTTTGTGAAAAACACGTTGAAAAAAATGACAGTTCCAAATCGAGTTCAACATCGCAATTTTTTTTTTTATTTACGGCCGGGTTAATGGCCGTAAATAAATTGATTAAAAATGATTTATACACCTACAAATCTCTCCGAAATTGACAATGCTACATTAGACAAGTTACTAACGAAATCGCGAAAAGTGTACGATTTAGCCTACGAAAAGAAATTAAAATAAGCTAAGGAAGGTTTACTTTATTACTGAATAAATTAAATTCAAAAAATAATATTTAAAAAAATATATAGGATGCTTGAAGAAAAAATAGTATGTTTCACTCAGAGGAAAAGTGCTTTTTTTTATTCGTCTGTAGTTTCCGAACTCCGAGTCGTCCGTAAATTCTACAGACTAGTAAAAAAAAGCTTCACTTTTCCTCTTAGTAAAACAATATACTATTGTGTGCAGCAGTATTTTCTCAATGTCCATAATTGCAGACAGATTACCAACAATTATTTGATTGATTATGAACCATGGTGAAAATTACCAAGGCTTTAATATTTATTTAACAACTTGCAAAACCCACGATACTTTGTGTCCGTTTTTTTTTACAAAAGAACTTTACATGCATTAGAGGAAGTAAATTGTAATTATTATTCTGTAAAAAGCATTTGGTAGGAAGCCAACAAGGACATTTTACACATCTTTAACTTGACTGTCTGTTTGATTTTCCTGCCGATGGAATTAACTCAAACCCGAGCACATTCACACCTAGTATAGGCGCTGTCAGAGTTATAAGAGAATTTTTTTAACAGCGATTATTTTTATCTCTATCTAACAAACCAAACTGTTCGTCCAATCGCGATTAATCGGGAAGTTGCATAATTTTAGACTCATTTAAACTAATGTATTTTTATCCAGTCCACGTGGGCTGATTCTAGCCAGTTAACGTTTGACCCTATCCAATAATATTTCACAATAGATTTAGCCACACCCACAAGGCATTTGTAGCAGCAAATATTTACTGGACCGGCTTTAATTTATTTCATTTGTGTTCTGTGCATCGATCTATATGAGATAAATAAGTATTTATTATAATAAAATTTAATTACGTCCCTGTCTCACATTATTCTGTTTTAAATGTAATCATTCTACTATAAATATGACACCAACTATACAGATACGGCCTATGTTCTACGTACTTCAAAAAGTTCTAACGCCACGAAAAAGGCGCGACATTAGTTTTCTTTTTTATCGACTTCATCAATTATTTTGTTTTATTGCTAAATTCTGTAAAAAATCAACCAATTGGAATCAAACATTTTTAAACTAATGCAATAAAACGTATCACATTTGAAATTCTACTGTTTTTTGCGAATTGCCTGTTTGAAATATTTTTTTCTAAAATTTTAGGGAGTTTTAATGCTTACGGCGCACCGTTCGAGCGGCTTGGCAACAGCGGAAAATAGCACCTCGATTTTTAAATTAGACAGTTTTATTTGTCAGTACTTGGTGTAGAACCAACGAACTAATAACATTTCTCTCTAGAATAGGAATTTCATTCGTAAAAACCGACAAAAACGTTAGCTACATAAACATTCGTCTGTCTTACTCGCACAACTTTCTTCTAACAGAGACAACAATACCAGTTATTGGTAATTGCTATTGTTCAGGCCTGAATATACCTACTATTTGTTTACAAACAAACCGAGATGTTGGTGATACTTTATATTAACGGTATGCGTATTCTAGAGAAGTTATTATTCATTGGCCAGCACGACCACACTAGCTTACAAATTCTCTTTTGGAGTGTATACAAAACGAACGGATGATCTGATCTGTATAGCAACTATTATCAAACATTTAAGAATAATAATAAACAAACAATTTATAATTTTTTCTTTATTTTCCTTCTTCTTTTTCTTCTTCGCTGCATGGCTGATTTTAGCAAAAAATATTCCATGGTCTTCAATCCCAATTTTTTCAAATGACAATTGAGATTGAAGACCATGGAACATGCATTGCCTAGTCCGAAACTCTGTAGCGGTGAGAATTTCCAGCGTGCGACTTAAATTGAAAAAAAAAACACTAACTGTCATTTGAAACTGAAACCCAAACAGGTGGCACAAAAACGTGCCCTAATCCAACTAGAGCTCTGTTGGATTTGCAACATTAAATTTTGTGACTATACAATCTACAAAAATTTCCCAGCTAAAGATTGAGATTTACCCCATAACCCTTCAATAGAGGATCTCCATCCCGTCATTCCCGCATTAGGTTCATATAATTTGTTCTATACCTAGATTTTTTATACAGTTGGAAGAAAAATTCTTATGCCCACTGTAAAAAGTAAACTGAATATTCAGTTACAAATGGATAGGAAATCAGAAGTATTCTATACGATTGTACTTTAATTTTTGTAAAAAAAACGCAACATTTCATATCCGTCCTTAAATATTAAAGTACACGACTTTAGAAATATAGTGTTTTTTAACAAAAATTAAAGTTCACTTGTATAATAATATAGGCGCCAACCATATTTTGTTACATGTAATAACATAAATATTTTATAAGATAGGCATAGCGTAGTGGCTAGCGTGTATGCATAGCAAGCCTACTAGCGTGAGTTCCATTCTCACTGGCGCCGATTTGCCTTTTTCAGTTAATAAATAATAGAAATTTAGCGAAGGCGATAAGTGAAACGGAAACTCCATAGAAACTGGTTCGAAAGTCAGTATAAGCCGGTGGTTCCCTCTACTACTAGCCCACACAAGTCCTGGACTTAGGGGATGCTTAATTAAGTAGAATAGTACTAGGTTAAACAAAGAAACAAACATAAACATAGTTGTAGAATTAAGAGGTGAACAACATACGATTGTTATAAATACAACAACAAATGTTATGTTATGTCATAGTACTATACTATAGTACAATTTGTGGTTGGCGCATATATAATGTTGTTGTATTAATAACGCTATAATTCTATCAGTGTACAAATTTATGAATTATGCATACACGGTAAAAATAAATTACATTAAATTACATAGTCCGTAAATGGTAATATGTTGACATAGACCGAAATGGTAAAAATTACATAGTCCGTAATGGTAATGTTTTGCATAGACCGGAACAGTAAAAATTACATAGTCCATAATGGTAATATTTTGCATAGACCGGAACGGTAAAAATTACATAGTCCAGAATGGTAATATTTTGCATAGACTTGAAATTTGAAAAAAAATATTTACTACTTAGAAAATATTTGTTCCAAATTACAAGTCTCCGTGTCAAAGCTTTTTTGAAATATCGTAGCGTAAAGTTCATTTGGTTTATTAAACCAAACGATTTGCACCCTTAATACAAGTTTAAACTGCTTAAATCTTTCTTTAAAGATCTATTGGTTGATAAAGATCGTAATTTATAATGAATGTAAATTTTAGGCCACAAATAAAGCATTTAAATATCGTACATAAATAATATTTACCTTTTTTTGCACTTTAAACACTTTAACCTAGCAGCATGCGTCGCTATCTCTCTAACAATAACAATATTAAACGGTCCGTCTCATGATGGGACGCCTTCTTGGTTATTGTCCAAAGCTCACGCGCGTCTTAAAATAACATAGGCCGACATTGTAAAATCATGTAAAAATGTGTAAATCAATGTAAATATATTTTTTTACATTATTTTACATTCTTTTACATTATTTTACATTCTTTTACATTATTTTATATTCTTTTACATTCTTTTACATTATTTTACATTCTTTTACATAAATTCATGAATTATGCATAGTCCAGAATAGTAAATTTACTATTCCGTACTATGTAAATTCATGTATTTTTACATTATTTTACATGCAGTTTTTACAGTGTAGTACATTATAGCAAATTTACTTAGCGTATTATGCAAATTCATGTATTTTTACATTAGGGAACGTTCAAGTATTACGTAACGCAAATTTTGATCATTTTGGACCCCCACCCACCCCCTGTAACGCTACTTTCCTATACTATTAACATGGGCGTAACACTCCAAAATGACCCCCCCCCTAGGAGCGTTACGTAATACTTGAACGTTCCCTTACTTTACATTCAGTTTTTACAGTGTACAAAACGGATGGATGAATTGTATATTAGTGATTAAGTCTTGGAGTAAAAAAACCCTATTCCTATTTTAACTGCTGTTCAGGGTTTAAATGCGGTATTTACTTAACTAGCGTTTCATTTGAGACCTGTAACCTCGCATTTATTTTATTCAATTTCAGTAATGAATACCCATAATTAATATTTGTTAACACTTTCGATTTTCATTATTTACGGACACTATACACGTAGAAAAATTTATTTATCCATATTAATAAATTGATATAATAAATATCAATTCACAGAAAAAAAAAATTGGTTGGGTGAAACCAAACCAAACCAGATCAATAGTTTAATAGGTAAGAAACAATTACACTAGGCAACAAATCTCAACTTTTTTTTGCCCCGATCGGAAAGTAAATTTTTCTTAATAGTTCGAGGGCTTAGAAACCGAATCTGACCTTTCAGAACTTAAAATTTTTGAGATATAAGTCCAGGAAATAATGACGTTTTTTTTCAAAATCTTAAAAAAAAGAGTAGGATTTTGAAAATTTTAGGGTATTAAAAAAAAATACGAGGAACTCAAAAATATATATGCCAAGGACCTACTGTCAGAGTAAGTACGCGAAAAAAAAATAAAAAGCTTAAAATGAAAGTTCACAGTTTACTTAATTGGTCTTTTGTGGCAAAACTATCAAATCTTTTATTTCCCATGATTTTAGAACAAAAGAGGGATAAAATAATGATTTTTTTAACATTTTTATCTCATTTTTCTCAGAAAACTTAGGTAATAGAAATATTCTGAGGCCAGATTCGGTTTCAGCAACCCAAAATTAGTTAAAAAACATATGACTCCAATCAGGACAAGAAACCGTGTTGCGTAGTGTTATTATTACACAAAAAAAAAATTGTCCTTTTATATTAAGAATATGGGGATTTGTATACTGCCGCGCTAAGCACATAGGTGGTAACTTACTTTTTTGTCAAAAAGGAGTTATTACTCCAAGATGATGTAATAACAATCGATGAATATTTTTATCATATTATTAAACGATTTAATTCATTTTTTCATAATAAAATTACTCTATTAAAGCTGCCGTATCTTCTTTAAAGTTGTCAATTACTAAGCCAATTTTCCGTATCTATGGTAACTTAAGAAGTTACGATAAAATGCCTTAGCACAATACTAATAATTAACAAGATACGTCTATTTTACCTTAGTAACGGTAAGTTACGGCAAATGTCCTAAATAATAGTTATGGAAAACAATCGGGACTTTCGTTGACAATTAAATTGCTTTATCCACTTCTTATAATTTATCTTAATAAAAAGTATTTTTATAACAAAAGAAGATCAAGGTACGTAAAATGATATAATATTCGCTAATAAACCTTTTTTTCTTTATTTTGTTCATGAATTTATGAGATACGTGAAATCTCCTTAGTATTACAAGTGAAAAATAATAAATTTTAAAGTGGTAACTATCAAAATTTCTATTTTACCGAGTATTTTACTATTTAATTATCCAATAATTAACATTTTTATAACATTAACAACTAAAATAAACTTTTATCTTTCTGATTCAAATCAAATTTGATATTTTTTTGACTTGAAATATAATTTTTAGTGACACAACATTGAAAATTAAAAACTGTTAATATCTCAAAATGGCCAAAATACAAGTTACCACTTCTGTGTTTAGTACGGCAGTATATAACGTAGAAAATATATTCTTTAAGAATACCATATTCTTATCCTTTTATATTTAAAGCAATTTTGCTTTAAAGGAGAATATATTCTCTTTGCTATATCCAAATCACATGTGCACATTCTTGATTTAAGACAATATATTTTACTGTGTACCACAATTTTTTTTAATTCAACTCACAAATTTTTTACTGTGTTAAAAATAATGTAGAATATTTTAAATTGCGGTTATTTTGGGTCCAACAGTACAAAAAGCAAGTCAAAAATTATCTAAATGACGATGAAAAGTTACCCCAGGTGGCCAAAACCGTCCACATTTACGTTATTTACACAACAACCTTAAAACTTTAATTACGTTCGTCCCATGTCTTCTTCGCAAGTCATTAATTCCATCTGGCGTGTAGGAGTCTCATATCCTATTAAATAAAGATTAAGCCACATATATGGCGTTTGCTTTGGTTAGGGCATAATTAAGTCAAAAACGGGCACACACCGATTATGCAACGTTTTGGAGTGCCAATATTTTACGAACACGTTTGCAACAATAACAATGCACGTGTAGGCGTAGATACAAAGAAAGAATACATATTTTAATCATCAAGTTATCAGTCCTAAGGCTGATCTTCATCCCACCCTACCAATTCTATCTTTTTCCTTAAATGTCTACATCCTATACACTACTTTGTTATTACATCGGCACTTAGTGCTACTAAGAGTGCCGATGTATTGAAATCTTCGCCGAAAAGTCAAAATCTTTGATCACGTTTTTTTTTCACATTTCTCGACGTTTTAGACCATTCTGAGTCGAAATCAGTAAAAAAAAATTTGGTCCGTCTGTATGTTTGTCTGTCTGTCTGTCTGTCTGTCTGTCTGTCTGTCTGTCTGGGTATAAACTCTCTAACTCCATTTCTACATGAGATATCGACTTGCGGTTTTTTGCATATTGTTTCTTATCGTATTCCGAAGAGCTGGTTAGATTTTGGGGGGTAAACGATTGTAAAAATAGGGTAAAACTCCTATTTTTAGCGTTTTTGGGGCATTTTTTTTATTATAAAGGGGGTCGTGCGATAAAACATTTTAAAGCTTATGAAATTCTCAATTTCGCATTTTTTTGGGGATTTAAAATAAGGTTGAAAATGGGTATTGACGTCAAAATTTCTTTAAAAGAAAAATCAAACAATTTTTGAAAAATAATTTATTTTATGTCAAAAAAACGTAAATTATACTTTTAAACTAATTTTAATTGATATAAATGAAAATTTACAAAAAAAAATCTTAAAAAGTCGCATTTTTGCAAAAAAAATTGAAAAATTAAAATCTTGAAAAAATAAAAAAAAAATAAAAAAATAGTTAAATAGAGAATTTTATAAGCTTTAAAATGACGTATCGCACACAGGTGTATTGAATCAAAATCCAACCCACAATATGTGAAATATTGTGGGTTGTTTTTTTTTGCATAACAGGGCCCAATTAGGGGTTTTCCATAGCTCATACAAAAAAGGTTTGTAGATAAATTATTTATCTATCTTTTATAATAGAACAGTTTTTTTCGTAGCGGTAACCGTGTTCATGAAATCCCTAAAAAACTAAATTTAGGCCCATTTGAGCGTCTTTAAACCCAATTTTCTCGAAAAAGGCTCAGGGGATGATTCTGATATTAACGGTTTTTTAATCTTCAGACAGCCCTCTGTCAATCTGTGAAAATAGTTTTTAGCCTCAAGAAACCTGTGCGCACGACCCCCATTTCATTCACAAAAATGTCTCCCCATGCCTCTTATTTAAGTGTTCAAAATTTGAAGTCGATGTCTCATCTCGTCCAAAATTTAAGGGGGGGGGGGTGACTGTTGGACCGCACGGTATGTGTACTTCGAACAAGAGGCTCTTAGCACTTTTCATAAGATACACTTTCTCTAATTTTCTTCAATGCGCACTCGTTTCTAACTTTATCTATCCATTTTGTTAAGGTTAATTTCTACACTTAACTAGATGATATTTTCCTTAAGTATTTTTGGGTGCTAAATTGTTTTAAAGAATTCGGTTTAACTCGCCCAATTCTGGGGGTCAGCAAGCTTTTTCACTTTCAAATTCGTTTTCAGCGCACAAAAATAAGTAAGAAAAACTGGTTAAGAGTAACTAAAGATTATTTTTGTAGGACCTGTATAATTATCAGTCATCGGCGAATTTCCAGGGCTCGCATAGGCGCCGCGTCGATTCTATCGTTGACGCGAGGTTTCAAATATTTACATTTTTATTTTCTTCGAAAAACACCGATATATTTACATATTTATAGTTAATATGTATATTCAATATTGTTGCGTGTAACAAATTAGTCGCCAAATGTTTCGATTTAGTGACCTTTATAAAAATTTCCCTCATAATTCGGCATAATTATTCCGCAAGCCTATGTTTCTGTGTTTATTTTCAACGTTGATGAGTCATAACTGAATTTATTCCGATTAATGATAATTATAATTATTGACTGAAGACTCATTCTAAAACTATTTTTACTTTAAGTTCATGATCTAGAATCACTTCTGTGTTTGGACAAATTTTGTTTATAAATGCCTAAAAGGGGCCAAAGTAAATGTTTTCCACTACCGCACCATTTGGTTTAACGGTGATTTTATAAAAATATAAAATATAATTTATTTGCTGGAAATGTTATTCATAAAAATGAAAAAGAAAGCTCACATTTGAAGTAAGATATATGATTTTAACCTTAAAAGACAAAAGAAATTTTAGCCCAAAGCATGTTTTGACCCAAGAGACACGACGATTTATATGTTAATATATTTTTTTAATGCAAAATGCAAATTATTATAATTGACAATAATAATTATTATGGACATCTCAAATAATTATTACAAAGAAGGAGTTTAATTAATATTTCTAAATAAAAAATAAAAATATTATTACAAAAATCAAGTGACAACTCGAGCGGATATTATAAATACTCGTTCATGTAATACTCGTTCATGTAATACTTTTTACTTATTAAAACCTAGAACCAACTTACCTAAATTTTCACCAATCTACTCAATGTGCAATAATTATCATGCAATTAAATCAGATGTAGATATACACGGTGTATTTGAAATAGGGTCGGAAATTTTAACTGATGATTCTACATCATAAAATATGATAAAAAGTTCCTATAAACATATGTCTAAAAATGCGTCATAAGGGAGCTACGCCCCTTTTAAAGTGGCTAAAAAAATCGGTTTTTATTTAATAACTCAGGAACCCTTTGAGATATATCAACGAGGTTTTGCACGTCAACTAATCCTACCAAGGCCCGTTTTTATGTGTTATTTTCATGTACTTATTTCAACCAGGGGTATGCGAAACGGGGAGGGCTTATCAGTTTTTTGTCCCAAACTTTTTTCTGTGTAACTTTTTTGCAATTTTATTTTTGAAATATGATTCCTCAGGTCAAAATACATAAAAAAGGTACTCATGTTGTAATACTGTAGGATTAACCGTTTTCGAGAAAAATTAATTTGAAGGTTTTGGTTTTCGACAGTTTAGTATTTAATTTTTCGTCCTCGAACAGTGAAATTTCACCTTCAAATGAACTTTTATCGAAAACGGTTAATCCTACAGTATTACAACAAGAGTACCTTTTTTATGTATTTTGACCTGAGGAATCATATTTCAAAAATAAAATTGCAAAAAAGTTACACAGAAAAAAGTTTGGGACAAAAAACTGATAAGGCCCCCCCGTTTCGCACACCCCTGGTTTAAATAAGTACGTGAAAATGACATACAAAGATGGGCCTTATTAGGATTAATTCACGTGCAAAACCTCGTTAACATATCTCAAAGGGTTCCTGAGTTATTAAATAAAAACCGATTTTTTTAGCCACTTTCAAAGGGGCGTAGCTCCCTTATGACGCATTTTTAGACATATGTTTATAGGAACTTTTTGTCATATTTTATGATGTAGAATCATCAGTTAAAATTTCCGACCCTATTTCAAATACACCGTGTATTTAACTGCAGCCCCAGTCGTATTAAATTTACATTTCGCCAATTAGACCTGGATTAACATTTTTTTTTTGTGTACCTTGTATATTAATTAACTTTTGTAATTTTTTGTTAAGACTCTTTGTTTCGATGTGACTCATCCTAGAATTGGTTTTATACTGTTGGATGTAACTTAAATAAATAAAATAAAAATAAAATAAAATAATCTTCGCAGTCTTATGACTAGAAGAGTATTATACGATTAGTAGTAGTAGTAGTAGTAAATTTTTGGGTTGGCCAAAGCCGGACAACTAGGCCATTTATGGCCCTTTTTGTCACCCTAGGCAATCTTAGTTATTTACTAATTTGAGTCCTCCTTAAACCTGCCCGTTCTTTCAATAAAGATCAGGATATTGACCTAGGGGATAAAAATTTTGTTTCGCAATAAATTTAACTGTATTCTCACTATTGATTCGTTTTTCTCGACAAAACAAACATAAACCTAAAATATAGTATAACATAGCTTTAAAAAAAATTTACACGAAAAAATCACTCAAACTTTAAAAAAATATTCATAATCAATATCACACAGGGAAAAAATACTAGGTACCTCTTTTTACACTGAGTGTCACATATAACACGTATATTGTTTATGCACAGGTACACAAAATAGTACACACATTGGTGTTCTGTGAGTACACATTCCGCGCGAAAATGTATCATCGCCGATGATTCATCGGCAAGATCACACAAGAACAGGGCCGTAAGATTTTTATTTTAATATCAATATCAACAGTTTTTTTACATTACAATATTATTTAAATATGCATAGTTTCGTCAATTTTTGTGTGAAAAGGGGAATTATGGGCCACTAAATAGTAATTTATGTTGAAATAAAAATACATCTGCCAAGCTTAGGAAATAAACATTAAATTTATTAAATTCCGTTACGTAACGTTTACCTAGACCCCCTCCCCCCTCCCCCCTGTCACAAACTGTAACAATTTTTCTGACCCCCTCCCCCCTAGGCGCGTTACGTAATATATGGACAGCCCCTAATGCTTGTTTGCACTTTGTTCCAATATAATATTTCAGAAAGTATAAGGTGTAAAATACGTAACAGGAATTATATGAATGCAAAAAACAGGATCTGTTTTATAATAATTACATTATTTCATCATAACTATTGGCTATTAGATTACTAGTTATGTACTCGTGCAAGAATAGTCCGTTTTTTAGATGCACTAAGAGGACTTAGACCAACATTATTGCCCATTTTCATTTGTTTTTGAGTTTGACGATTGAAAAGTATAATTACTGAATGAAATAGATTAAAATGAAAAACGACTATTCGAGACCTTTAATTTATTACAACACTTGGTGGCTGTCGACCATTATAATTGTTTACGTTTTTAAGAGCGTACGTATAATTTTGTGTGTGCTAGATTTTTCAAAGAAATAATTAGTAAGTGTTGAATAAAAGTAAATATTTAAAAAGTGTGATTAATACAATATCCTTAAAACATACATTTTATAACATTTTACTTATTTAGGCGGTAACACTGGCCTGCAAATTTTGAGTTGATAAGTCTTCTGTATGTTTTCTGTTTCTATTTTATATTGGTACTTTTTGTAGCGCTGATTACGAATATACGTTTTATTTTTCTGTTGCGTAGTTTTTCCATAAAACACTATTCATAACTAGAAAAAAACAAAATGGTTATTCTATTTTTACGCGTAGGTGTAAACTTTACACACTGGATGTAAAAATATAATACACACCGCATTTATATTAACGCTTCGAGTGTAAATTCACATCAGCAGCAGCTGCAAGTAAATTACCCATGCACGTGGATGTAAAAATTTATCTCAGTGTATATAACGAACTGGCTACGTCCGACGTAACATAACCTAACTCTTTGGTTTAGATCGTTTTTTTCGCCTGTTTGTTTTTTTTTTCATGGTAATGGGGGGAAGAATATAATTCTAACGAAAAAAATATCTTAAAAACGCTAAAAACCCTAAAAATCAGTCAAAAAGAATTCAGGACGTACAAACAGCCAGTTCCATTATTTAATTTCATACCTAAAAACAAGGCCCTTTTCTGTCTTACGTACGTGATTTATTTATAAATAATAGTTTTTAATGCAATAACGTTATGTCGAGTGAACGGTCTACGGTTAATTTAACAACTTAGTGCGCGTACGGAACTGTAAATAAATTCAATTTGTTTTCCGACATATTCACTTAGGAAGAAAGTCATTGTGATGAATTTATTTTAAATGAATATTTATTACACACGTTAAGATTTGTATTTGTAATCATTAGAATACTACAATGTAAAAAGCTAGCGATGTAAGTTATATTTAAACGAAAAAATTTTGTCAAAAAGAAGTATTTAGAGTAAATATGTTTCTCAAATTATTATATTTGAAAGAAAAAACAACTTGGCATATCGGATAACTAAGTAAATTGAATTTACCCTCTACACTGTAAAAACTGCATGTAAAATACTGTAAAAATACATGAATTTACATAGTACGGAATAGTAAATTTACTATTCTGGACTATGCATAATTCATGAATTAATGTAAAAGAATGTAAAATAATGTAAAATAATGTAAAAGAATGTAAAAGAATGTAAAAGAATGTAAAAGAATTTAAAAGAATGTAAAATAATGTAAAAGAATGTAAAATAATGTAAAAAAATATATTTACATTGATTTACATATTTTTACAAGATTTTACAATGTCGGGCTATGTTATTTTAAGACGCGCGTGCGCTTTGGACAATAACCAAGAAGGCGTCGCATTATGAGACGGACCGTTTAATATTGTTATTGTTAGAGAGATAGCGACGCATGCTGCTAGGTTAAAGTGTTAAAAGTGTAAAAAAGGTAAATATTATTTATGTACGATATTTAAATGCTTTAATTGTGGCCTAAAATTTACGTTCATTCTAAATTACGATCAACCAATAGATCTTTAAAGAAAGATGTAAGCAGTTTATACTCTTATTAAGGGTGCACATCGCTTGGTTTTTTACCCAAATAAAATTTACGCTACGATATTTTAAAAAAGCTTTGACACAGAGACTTGTATTTTGGAACAAACATTTTCTAAGTAGTAAATATTTTTTTTTTAATTTCAAGTCCAAACCATTCTGGACTATGTAATTTTTAGCGTTCCGGTCTACGCAAAATATTACCATTCTGGACTATGTAATTTTTACCGTTCCGGTCTATACAAAATATTACCATTATGTACTATGTAATTTTTACTATTCCGGTCTATGGCAACATATTACCACTTACGGACTAAGTAATTTAATTTAATTTATTTTTACCGTGTATGCCGAGTTTTTCTTAAAAAAAGGCAGGGCCGGAACTAGGGGGGGGGGGCTAAGCCCCCCTGGCCTTGGTTTGAGCCACCCCTTGCGTTTTTTTTGGGCGCCAACTTTTTTTTTTTGAAGGGGCGCCAAGTTTGCTAGAAACCGTCAGGGACAATGTACCGTAATTAATACGTTCACTGCCAACGGCTAGTTTTGACAGCGGAGCAATGGGTATGGGCAAGGGAAAAATAGAAAGAATTGATTAATGTTGTTAGGGGCGCCAGTTACTTTAGCTTTTACTCCTTTAGGTAAGTAACAACCTAGTGTAAATACTTAAGCTTTTCAGTTTGAGAAAATATAACCCTTAAATAAAATAAGATAATTCATTTGAGAAATTTATTATAAATAAACTTAATGAAAGCACATCAAGTAATGTATTAATATATATAAAAAATATGTGTAATTATATTAAGATATAATTAAAGAAATCTTAATAAAAATTACTAAATTCAGAAATCATTCGACTTAAATGTATAAAGAAAACATGAAGTTCAGCAAGCACCAAGAAATGTATGTAAACAACAATCATTTCTTGCAGTGTATAAAAGTCATGCTTAAATTAGAAATCATTTAATCAAACGTATGATATTTAATAATTAATAAATGAGATTAAATGTTTTAAAAAAAATAAGTACCTAAAAATGAACAAAAGCCAGAAGGGCATATAGTATTAATCAATACTATATCAGATCTGATAAAGTTTACAGTTATAAGAATATTGAAATAAAAGAATTTAAAAATATGAAATATTGCTTTCAAAAGTTTTCAGAATGAGTACTTAGCTGGTTTCTGCAAAATCCATGAGGTATGAATTCCATCGTCTCCATCTGTGCAAGTCTCCCCTATGCTGATGAATTCATTTCTCAAATGAAAGAAAAAAAATATAGGCTGTCCCATCTACTTTGGAAAAATTATCTTCCAGGATAAAATGTACGATTGAAAATGTTGTCCGGGATTAAATATGCTTTTGAAAATTATGTCCAATATAAAATTGTCTGCTAGACGGTCATATAGAATTTATCTATGCCGAAAAATACAGAACCATGTTCCAACAGAACATCACTCCATGCGGAGAACTTGTATATCAAATATACCAAAATAAACTTCAACTTAAATTAATGTAATTCCATATTAATGGTATAGAAATGGTGAGTAATTAATGGTAATTAATTAATGTAGTAATAATGGTGCTTAATTAATTATATCTCAGAAATATTCTAAGAAACAGAAAAACTTAACTTACATGTCATTCTAAGTCTTCGATGTCCATCGAAACGTTATAAATGCGTAATTGTAGAAAATAACCTTTACAATATCTTCCGCATTGTTTAAATATTCATTTTCACTAACTTTAAATAAAAATACATGAAGGATTACTTCGATGATTACAGAAAATAAACACTCGTCAAAATGACACCACCATTGTACAGAGTTCATCAAGAAGGAGCGAAAATCGACCTTATCAACCGGTATGAACCCTTCAGGTAAATAAAATCCTATTTCTGAACTATTAGCGACATCTATGTAAGTCATTATCAACTACAGTTTTACCGTATAGGATTCCTAATAAAGGTAACTGAAACTACATCAAAGATAATAACCAAAAAGACTATTTCCTAATAAATCCGTATTAGTGATATCTAACCTCAAAATATTACTCTAAGAAACAAATATAAACAATACTTATTGTTTATCAGCAAAACTAATAAAAATACGAACAGAATACTAAGTGTCCTGTGAACTAAGTATAAACAAAATACTGAATCTAAGTGAGCAGTTCCAGCAAACTATTTTCAACAAATTCTGGATTATCCCGAAGAAATAATCATACGAAACTTTCCAGGAGAATCAAGCTACAGATGAAAGCCAGTGAAATCCAACCCTCAATAGACTCTGAAACATATAAAAACCAGGTAAGTCCATAGACAAATGTATTATAGAGAAATAAGTCATATGATTCTTTATTATTAAAAATCATATTCTAATTATGTTTTCTTTATGTTATTTTCAGGTAGAACTATGGAATAGAGACTTATATGGTTAGAATTCAGTTCCTGCTACAAAATAGTCCCAGATACAAAATAGTTCTGTACGTACGTAACTATTTATATACAAAATAAACATAAATTATAACGTAAGTAAACGAATAGTTTAATTAACCCTTGCTATATTACAAAGTGACGATTTATATCGTTACAACAAAGCTTTTTTTCTTAAAGATAATTTTTGGGGCGCCAATTTTTTTTTGCAGGGGCGTCAAGTTTTGATTGAAACCGTTAGGGAGAAAGCTTTTTTTCTTAAAGGTAATTTTTGGGTTGGTTTTGGGGCGCCAATTTTTTTTGTAGGGGCGCCATGTTAAGTAGAAACCGTCAGGGACAATGATTTCTTTCATGAAGGTATTTTTTTGGGAGACAATTTTTTTTTTGTAGGGGCGCCAAGTTTTGGCTGAAACCGTCAGGGACAAAGCTTTTTTTTTAGGGTGCCACCCTGGGGGCTGAGCTCCCCCTAGATTTTTTTCTGGTTACGGCCCTGAAAAAAAGTAGCCCAAAAAACGTTAAGTAAATCTGGATAAATTCTAAACAAAATCATGCTCAAGCGTTGCGGACCTTTAAAGGGCCTTTAACATTTCTGCATTGTTTAAAATTGACTGAATATTCAGCAGTTATCCTCCACAATGTAAGCTAAATTGGACAAATTTCACCTAAAGCTACCCGCATAGTTTGCATATGATTTTGCCAAATTTGGCTTTCAGTAAAATTGGCTTTTTTTTTGATAAACAACTAACTATACTGGAAGTGACTCATACCACTGCTGCTTTCGTATAAGGGGTCCGCCTTTGCGAAGCTTCGACGAAATTACGCGAGTCGCACCCGAACTGGTATGATCTTCGCCTTTTACCACATATTCGCAACTGAGCATAGACAAAGAACATAAATGAGCTGTCATCTCAAGGTTATATACAAATTTACGAGTCCTCCATTTTGATCGGAAGTTACGTCAGAAATCAGCCGGGAAATTTAAATTAGTGGGTAAAATGTAAATAAATAAACGACATAACCTTACTTTTTAATGTAAAAATTACTACTTTGTGTGCATCACAATTCTCACAAAAAGAAAAACAATAAAAATTACCTACATTTTATCCTGTATCACAGGCAATTAATTGTTTTTATTAAGCATTAGGTATATAAAATTTTATTTGTCTCTTATGTTATATTAAAAAAAATCAAACTTACCTAAAAAATATGTTACTGCTGTCTGCAGGTAGCAGTCGTTTTATGTTTCTACAACTTTTTATAAAACACGTCATTGCAAAGACTTTACTAGTTCTTTGAAAAAGCACTATAAAATATACAAAAAACACAGAAAGACTTTAAAAGTTCAAAAATGCTATTATATAGTCTATAATAAAATAAAATGTTCACCCTTCTAGCACAAAACACCAAACGCGTAGAAAAAAATAACAGAAAAACCTCGAAAACAAACTCAAAACATACATAAATTAGGTTATGTTAACCTGTTGCACGAATATGTTGTAACGATATAAATCGTCACTTTGTAATATAGCAAGGGTTAATTAAACTATTCGTTTACTTACGTTATAATTTATGTTTATTTTGTATATAAATAGTTACGTACGTACAGAACTATTTTGTATCTGGGACTATTTTGTAGCAGGAACTGAATTCTAACCATATGAGTCTCTATTCCATAGTTCTACCTGAAAATAACATAAAGAAAACATAATTAGAATATGATTTTTAATAATAAAGAATCATATGACTTATTTCTCTATAGTGCATTTGTCTATGGACTTACCTGGTTTTTATATGTTTCAGAGTCTATTGAGGGTTGGATTTCACTGGCTTTCATCTGTAGCTTGTTTCTCCTGGAAAGTTTCGTATGCTTATCCCTTCGGGATAATCTAGAATTTGTTGAAAATAGTTTGCTGGAACTGCTCACTTAGATTCAGTATTTTGTTTATACTTAGTTCACAGGACACTTAGTATTCTGTTCGTATTTTTATTAGTTTTGCTGATAAACAATAAGTATTGTTTATATTTGTTTCTTAGAGTAATATTTTGAGGTTAGATATCACTAATACGGATTTATTAGGAAATAGTCTTTTTGGTTATTATCTTTGATGTAGTTTTCGTTACCTTTATTAGGAATCCTATACGGTAAAACTGTAGTTGATAATGACTTACATAGATGTCGCTAATAGTTCAGAAATAGGATTTTATTTACCTGAAGGGTTCATACCGGTTGATAAGGTCGATTTTCGCTCTTTTCTTGATGCAACTCGAATACAATGGTGATGTCATTTTGACGAGTGTTTATTTTCTGTAATCATCGAAGTAATCCTTCATGTATTTTTATTTAAAGTTAGTGAAAATGAATATTTAAACAATGCGGAAGATATTATAACTGTTATTTTCTACAATTATGCATTTATAACGTTTCGATGGACATCGAAGACTTAGAATGACATGTAAGTTAAGTTTTTCTGTTTCTTAGAATATTTCTGAGATATAATTATTGTTTTAGCACCATTAATTAAGCACCATTATTACTACATTAATTAATTACCATTAATTACTCACCATTTCTATACCATTAATATGGAATTACATTAATTTAAGTTGAAGTTTATTTTGGTATATTTGATATACAAGTTCTCCGCATGGAGTGATGTTCTGTTGGAACATGGTTCTGTATTTTTCGGCATAGATAAATTCTATATGACCGTCTAGCAGACAATTTTATATTGGACATAATTTTCAAAAGCATATTTAATCCCGGACAACATTTTCAATCGTACATTTTATCCTGGAAGATAATTTTTCCAAAGTAGATGGGACAGCCTATATTTTTTTTTCTTTCATTTGAGAAATGAATTCATCAGCATAGGGGAGACTTGCACAGATGGAGACGATGGAATTCATACCTCATGGATTTTGCAGAAACCAGCTAAGTACTCATTCTGAAAACTTTTGAAAGCAATATTTCATATTTTTAAATTCTTTTATTTCAATATTCTTATAACTGTAAACTTTATCAGATCTGATATAGTATTGATTAATACTATATGCCCTTCTGGCTTTTGTTCATTTTTAGGTACTTATTTTTTTTAAAACATTTAATCTCATTTATTAATTATTAAATATCATACTTTTGATTAAATGATTTCTAATTTAAGCATGACTTTTATACACTGCAAGAAATGATTGTTGTTTACATACATTTCTTGGTGCTTGCTGAACTTCATGTTTTCTTTATACATTTAAGTCGAATGATTTCTGAATTTAGTAATTTTTATTAAGATTTCTTTAATTATATCTTAATATAATTACACATATTTTTTATATATATTAATACATTACTTGATGTGCTTTCATTAAGTTTATTTATAATAAATTTCTCAAATGAATTATCTTATTTTATTTAGGGGTTATATTTTCTCAAACTGAAAAGCTTAAGTATTTACACTAGGTTGTTACTTACCTAAAGGAGTAAAAGCTAAAGTAACTGGCGCCCCTAACAACATTAATCAATTCTTTCTATTTTTCCCTTGCCCATACCCATTGCTCCGCTGTCAAAACTAGCCGTTGGCAGTGAACGTATTAATTACGGTACAATGTTAGAGGTGCGAAGAATTATATTTTTATATTTAAATTACTGGTAAAAAAAAATAAATATCTGTGTAGTATAACATATTGATTTACATATATAACAAACTGTTGCAACAAAACAACGAAAAAAAGAAACTTTTACTGAGTACTGAAGTGAAATGAAAAGACACATCTCTAACAAAGAAAATATTCCTATCTAACGCAACACAGTGTTACCAACATAAAATATATATTTTTTTACTTTATGTTGGACAATTGGAATCAAAATCGAGGACGCATTTAGTCGGGAAGCAGAAGTATGCGCTGACGGTCAAAAATCAATCTATTTGTTTATTTTGTCTATGCAACTGAGTCACTGCAGGTTTTATTGAATTTCCAGTATAGCATTATTTACATAGGTACTATTTTTTTTTAATTTAAATTTAATACAAATAAATGTACAGGACCCACGCTAAGGACGCACGCCGTGGAATTTAAACTAGACTTTACTGATCTAATATACACCAGTAGTTTCCTGGCTTTAAGGTTACAGTCATTTTCTCTGATTTTTTAAAATATTTTTTAGATTATGTCAAAAGTTCTTATAGACAGCCCAATCCTATGACAAGTTTTATACTTATAACCTTTAAATACTCTCCTTGAATTCTGCACATTTTTTTTTCTGTAACTAAACAGCAAACTTAGTCTGATATCTTGGTAAGCAGTACAGAAAAAACTTAATAAAAAACTATCAATAACCCGATTCAATGGGGAAAACTCCATCCATTTTCCAGGCGGAAACATACGCCATAAAAATTTGTGCTCAAGAATGCCTGAATAAAGGCAAAAGAGGGCAAAAAATATGCATATTCTCGGATAGCCAAGCAGCTTTAAAGGCACTAAACTCATGTACATTTGGGTCAAAGCTTGCCTGGGAATGCTACGAAACCCTCAAACAACTGGCAGAAACCAACAAGGTTTCCTTGATGTGGGTGCCAGGACACGAGGGTGTTGTAGGCAATGAGGCTGCGGACTCTCTCGCGAGAGAGGAAGCATGCGCTCAATTTATTGGCCCTGAACCTTTCTGTGGCTTTAACAAAAGCCATCAGGTAGAGGCAATTAAGAGATGGGAAACCAAAATCAAAACTCGATATTGGAAAGACCAAAACTTAAGACAGGCCAAAATATTCATAAAATATGAACCTAAAAGAACAAGAAAGTTACTCGATCTCAGCAAGGTGGACCTAAAGACCTATACCGGGCTGTTAACCGGACTGTGCCCGTTAAGATATCATCTTAAAAAAATGGAAAAATCTGAAATCGACATTTGCCGTCTATGCTCAGAAGCACCAGAAACGGCCGAGCACATTATGTGCTTCTGCGAAGCCATTGCTCGCAAAAAGCTACAATATCTAGAACAGGTATACCCAAGACCTGCAGATATATCCCAAGTAGCCCCCAAAAAACTCTTAGGCTTCTTTAAAAGCCTAAAGTTTGATATGGACTAAATTGCAAAGGGGATTCACAATAGATCTCATTGGTCGCAGTGATTTGAAAGGCAATACCATGCCTCACAACCACACTTATATTGTATTGTATTGTATCAATAACCCGAAACCGACCCAATAACTTTTTGGCAAATTCGTATTCAGAATCTGAAATTATCGCAAAAACTATTGATGGGGGTATAAAAACATTGTAAACTAGTGTTATAGATTGATTTTTAATTGTCCAGACAGACTGCAAATAGTTCTATAGAATCTATTAGATGCATATTGTGCAGACATATTACTTATACCGTTAGTTAGTCCTAAAGTAATTAGTAAATGCTCTTTACTCGTGCAATAATTATTATAAATGCACGCACTCGTTATAATTAGTAATCGGAATAAACTCAGTTATGACTCATCAACGTTGAAAATAAACACATGAGGCGAAATAGTAATAGTTGTAATATAAATAAAATATATGAACACCCTGTATTAGAAAATATGTAAAATCAACAGAAGGTTAGTTAAGGCACCTTCGCCAAATTATAGTATTTAATTTTTTCGCGCCAATAATTTAAATATTTCTCAAGGACTTTCTTAGGGAAAAATCCTTGACAGTTTGACAGTTGGTCACTTGTTACTGACTACCGTGATCAACAACACCAATTGTTAAGATTTTGGTGTAACTTGAATTATTGAAACCATCCTCAGGATTAATGCAAATTTCTCATGAAATTTGAGTTATCTGGTGCTTTCAGGTATTATTTATTTAAATATTTCTGCTTATAAAATACTAATTTCTAAACTTTCAGTTTTCAGTTATACGAACCTTAACTAACCTACTACGTTTAAACAACAGTATAATAATAAAGTCTGGTCGATCAACTTCTTCGTTTACTCTGAGCAACCCACTGACACCCCGAGAGTGAACAAGGTATTCTTACACGGCGCCCTAATCTCTTCAAAAGTTTACATTGTCACACACAGAAACATAGGCTTACGGAATAATTTTACCGAATTATGAGGGAAATTTTTATAAAGGTCACTAATTTGAAACATTTGACGACTAATTTGTTACACACAACAATATTGACTATACATATTAACTATAAATATAACTATATCGGTGTTTTTCGAAGACAAAATTACATTTTTATTTCTTTTTATCTTGATTTTTTTAATGATTCCATTTAAACGAGTAAGGTGGGAAAAAAGTTATCGACAAATAAAAATTAAAAACTTTCGTATTCTTAAAAGATAAAAATAGAATATCGGTTTTTTCTTCGAAAAACACCGATATATATACATATTTATAGTTAATATGTATAGTCAATATTGTTGTGGGTAACAAATTAGTTTTTAATAAAATATCTTAAAATTTTTTACATATCCGCCATAATGGATTCTCCATTTTGTTAAAATTAAAGGCAGTTAATTAATCAGGGACGTTAACAACCCCTATGTGACCATTTTTAGTGAAATATCTTGAAATTTTGGTTTATGCGTCCGCTATACTGGATCCGCCATTTTGTTAAACCTAAATTGTATACTAGATTCGAATCAGCGACCTCAAAAACCCCTAAATACCAATTTCAAAACAAAATAGAGTTTGTTTAGGGAACGTTCAAGTGTTGCGTAACGCAAATTGTACCAAAATTCATACACTTCATACCCCGGTTCTCGCGTTATTAAAGGCTGTACACTGATAAAAAGGATTTATCCAATACATACAGATAATAAGACAATTACCAGCTTTATTTTAAATAGATAAACTCAATAATAACCCCCGCGTGGCTTTTACTTTATTGAGTGGATAATTATTTACCCACTCAACTGTCACTTTTCAAATTATTTTCTTGTAAATGTCATTTTAAAATTTTTAATAAAAATATGAATTCCTGAGCTATTTATTGGATAAAACCTTGTATGGCACTCATGGGTAAACCGATATTTCCCTCTCGAAAATTAACCTGCTTGGCTGACGCCTCATGGGCAACATCTTACTTTACCCACTAGTACCATAAATAACTATTATTTGGATATGGCCAATTAAATTATTTGTTTGTAACAAATTTTATTTGAGTCAAATAAATATTTAGTTCATGTAAACAAATATTTTAATTTCAAAATGATTTATTAATGGAAACCAAATAGTTTATTTGACAGAAGTAAAATTTATTTGTCACAACCAAATAATTTAATTGGCCATATCCAACCAAATATTTTGTTGTCACAAATAAACTGTTTTATCAGTGTAGAGATTTTATATTTTGGCTACCCCCCTAACACACCCCCTATTTGGGAGTAGCCAAAACATGAGATCTCTACAGCTTTTAATAACGCGAGAAACGGAGAATGAAATGTATGAATGTTGATATAATTTGCGTCACGTAAGGGCATACCCACAGCCTCGCGTAAGAACATAATACATAACAATGCGATACCGTGATTGGCTTGATGTGCGGCCATGTATCTTGTAAGCCAATCACGGCATTGCATTCTTATGTTTTATGTTCTTATGCAAGCTTCTGAATAGGCCTTTACACTTGATCAAGATCAACGAACTAAGAACTCTTCTCTCTAGAATACGCATACCGTTAATATAAAGTATCGCCAAAATCTCGGTTTGTTTGTAAACAAATAGTAGGTATATTCAGGCCTAAACAATTACCAGTAACTGTTATTGTTGTCTCTGTTAGAACAAAGCTGTGCGAGTAAGACAGACAAATGTGTATGTTGGCTACGTTTTTTTCAGTTTTTACAAATGAAATGCATATTCTAGAGAGAAGAGTTATTAGTTCGTTGATCAAGATCGATCGATAACCAAGAAAAAATTAAATTTTAGAAAAATTGAGCAATAAAGAATAAGTCCACTTTGAAAAATATACTACGAAATGCGGATTGTATACTTTCACGTTTTTGTTTTTATTATTTTCTTAGTTTTATTATCTTTTTTACTGTGGTATGAGTAATAAGATTTAATTAGTGTCTTGCAGCTTGCGTACCTGTTTCTCGGTTTTAATTGCCGGTTGTTAGTGCTGTTGGTGTGGTAACACTGCCCCACATTTGATAAAAATTGCGCTCAATTCGCTGTCTTTTATATGTAGTTTTATATTTTTGTTGAAACCCGTCGTACACTTACACAAATTTAAAAGTTCATTTATGCAGAAACTAACGAAGCTAACTAAAATATAATTAATTTTATGTCTACACTCCGCATAGTTTCTAATTTCCCAATATCGCCAAAAAACGTCCTAGTCAAAAAATTCTTGGATACAAATGTATCATGAAAAAATACGAAACTTTGAAAATGTCCGTTTGTCCGTTTGTCTGTCCGTCTTTTTGTCTGCCTGTCTGTCTGTCCGTCTGTCTCTCCGTTCGTCTGACCGTCTGTCAGTTCGTCTGATGTCACGATTTTTGTGGACACTATAACTCAAGAACGATTAATCCGATCGATTTGAAAACTTCAGGAAAAATCAAGTTCTATGAAGGAAAGATCCCTATTGTTTTTGAAAATAATTCCCCCAAAAACAAAAAAGTTATCGGGGGTTAAATTAAAAAAAAAAAATGAAAAAACTATAATTTTCATTTTTCATAAAAAGAAATTTAAAAGAATTATTGATTTTTTTATATTCTTTTGGAAAAAGTTATTTTTTTTTAGTTTTTTTTCTTCTTTGAAACAAAAATTGTTTTTTTTATGAATTTGGGAAAATGCAATATACATACCATTTACTGTGAATAGTACATAATTGAATGCGTAGCATTACATATCTTCACGACTTGTTTATTTTATCTTACAGTGAAAATTTAATGCCATAAAGTCCAAACAATTCCTGAGTCATGAAGTGACCCTTTTAAAGGGCCGTAGCTCCTTTATGAAGCAATTTAGCAAATAATCTCTTATAAAATTTAGTTCATTTTTTGACGTAAAATCAGTTTATTTTTTTTAATCTCGTATTTTTTATTGAAACAAATGGAAATCGTTTTTCGAAAGTTATCTGTCGTTAAAATCGAATGGACAGGAAACCGTGAATAGTACCATTTCCTTTTTGGGAATCATCAGCACTGTGTATTCTGTATGCTAATATTCAAATAAAACGTTAGATAGATATAAAAGTATGGTGCCATCTATTGATGTGGTCACTGTTATCTGTCCACTTGTTCCCAAAAGGCAAATCGCCACAATTTAGGGTGTACAGTAACGTGCATTCAAAATGCCACGGACCCAAACCATTATACAGTGCGGTCCAAAAGTCACCCCCCCCCCCCTTTTAACTTTTGAACGAGTTGAGATATCGACTTCAAATTTAGAACTCTTAAATAAGACAACTTAAACTATCTTTTAGCATATATTTGATATTTTCAGCTCTTAAAATGTGGGCAGGGGGGCATGAGGGGACATTTTTTTAAATGGAAAGGGGGGTCGTGTGATACATAATTTTAAAGCTTATAAAATTCTCTATTTAAACAAACATTTTTAATTTTTTTAAAAATGTTTTTTAAGGTTTTGATTTTTAAATTTTTTGTGCTAAAACATTCGATTTTTTAAGTTTTTTTTTTAATAATTTTTATTTATGTCAACTAAAATTAGTTTAAAAGTATAATTAATATTTTTTTATGATGAAATTAGGCATTTTCAAAAATTATTTGTTTTTTTTTAGAGGAATTTTGACATTAATAGCCATTTTCAACCCCATTTTAAACCCAATATTTTTTTTAATTTAAAAATATGGAGTTAAATGGAGAATTTTATAAGCTTTAAAGTGATGTATTACACGACCCCCCTTTCCATTTAAAAAAATGTGCCCCCATTCGAATGGGGGCATCCCCCCTGCCCACATTTTAAGAGCTGAAAGTATTAAATATATGCTAAAAGATAGTTTAAGTTGTCTTATTTAAAAGTTCCAAATTTGAAGTCGATATCTCAACTGGTTCAAAAGTTAAGAGGGGGGGGGGGGGTGACTTTTGGACCGCTCTGTATGAACCTTAAGCCGGTTAAGCAGAGTTAGGTTCGTCTCATTTTGAATGCACGTTACTGTACACCCTAAATTGTGGAGATTTGCCTTTTGGGAACAAGTGAACAGATAACAGTGACCACGTCAATAGATGGCTCCATGCTTTTATATCTATCTAACGTTTTATTTGAATATTAGCAACTTACAGGATACACAGTGCTGAGGATTCGCAAATAGGATGAAATGGTACTATTCACTGTTTCCTGTTCATTTGATTTTAACGACAGATAGATAGATAACTTTCTTATATATTTTTTTCGGTTATTAACCGAGAAACGTGCAGTATATATTTTTATAGACTGTCAACTCTTAACTTATATAGAAAATGTTGAATTTGGTTTTATATGATAAAGTAATTAGTAAAAAAATGGGTATCTCAAATATACACTTTGTTTTTGAAAACCCTCTAAAAATGAACTGTGTATATGCCGAAATTAAAACGTTTTAATTTTAATTATTTTTTTACTTCGCTGTAAATTTGTTCAAGTTCAAAGACCTAGAGGTACTAAATTTATTTTCAGACCAAGTATTTCCTGATAAAAAAAAACGAACAAAAAATAAATATAATTAGATCAACAAATAAGATTGTGTAATTTGAGCTTGCTTACAATAAATATACTTAATCTAAATATGGTATTGTTAACAAAGAAAAAAAATTAAATAATATATTTTTAAATGGGTATTTCCAATTTTTCTATTATTGATATAATAAAAAATTACCATTATAATTTGTTGCTGCAAGTAATCACAATTTATACTTCTTATAGCTATTATAGCTATAATACCTTTAATACCTATAAAAGCTAATCACTTTAGGACGGTATTTAGCGAGGCTTTTACTGAAAATACTCTTAGGCGACCTAAAATTTAAGTTTTTATTCACTTGTATTCCAAAGTGACATTTTTCGGTTAGAAATGTTATACTTTGGCGGGCTGCTTTGCGGCCCCTTATGGAAAATTCCATAGCGGTTGTGTTTGTTTTTTGTTTTACTGTGGCGGTCCCTTATGGAAAATTGTTAGATAACTGACAGAACCAAATTAAAACCAATTTTACTTATTATTTTCACCATTTTTGTTAAAAATATGTTTACAAGCGAATAAAAAATAGCGTATGATACACGGACGAGAAATATATCTCGGTCTTACGCGATTGTGAATTGGAGTGTTTCGGCCATGTTAATGTTATACGAAAATAGCGTTACAGGGGGGGGGGCAAAATGATCAAAATTTGCGTTACGTATTACTTGAACGTTCCCCAACATATACGAAAACTTTTTTTCTTAGTGTTTGATATAAGTAGAATAATCCTTTTTTTTTTTTAATCGTAAAAAAATATACACTGCGGTCCAAAAGTCACCCCCCCCCCTTTTAACTTTTGAACGAGTTGAAATATCGACTTCAAATAAGACAACTTAAACTATCTTTTAGCATATATTTGATATTTTCAGCTCTTAAAATGTGGGCAGGGGGGCATGGGAGGACATTTTTTTAAATGGAAAGGGGGGTCGTGTGATACATCATTTTAAAGCTTATAAAATTCTCTATTTAAACTAACATTTTTAATTTTTTTTTTTTTGCTAAAACATTCGATTTTTTAAGTTTTTTTTTTTTTAATTTTTTATTTATGTCAACTAAAATTAGTTTAAAAGTATAATTTACATTTTTTTTATGATGAAATTAGGCATTTTAAAAAAATTATTTGTTTTTTTAGAGGCATTTTGACATTAATACCCATTTTCAACCCCATTTTAAACCAAAAAAAAAAATTTAATTTAAAAATATGGAGTTAAATGTAGAATTTTATAAGCTTTAAAATGATGTATTACACGACCCCCCTTTTCATTTAAAAAAATGTGCCCCCATGCCCCCCTGCCCACATTTTAAGAGCTGAAACTATTAAATATATGCTAAAAGATAGTTTAAGTTGTCTTATTTAAAAGTTTCAAATTTGAAGTCGATATCTCAACTGGTTCAAAAGTTGAGAGGGGGGGGGGGCTTACTTTTGGACCGCTCTGTATATCGTCCACTAAAGGCTCTAGTTGTCTAACTCCAAATTTTTCAAAAATGAGATTTTTATCAAATTTGCTTCATTATCTGATTACCAACATACTTCAAAAAAAAAAGTTGCATTAAACCAATATCAGCCTCAAAAAATGCAAAAATGTAAATATTTTAAGTCGCTAAGTGTCTAACTCCATCATATGATTGTGAGAAAACAATTAAATGAGAACTGTCACTAATGTCAAACTATTTCTCGACAACAGGGGATCCCGTTTCAAATATTTGTTAATTTACTGTTTGATGATAATTATAATTATTGCCATTAATAATGTATATATATTATGCCTACCTAGTAGTAATATTATATATTAAATATAAAAATATAAATTTTTTGTAATAATATTACGCGATATAATACGATAGGTATCCTCTTTTATCTTCCCTTGGAGTTAGACCATTAGTGAATTTAGATTTTGTGGTTAAAATTTAATTTTCAAATAATTTATATAAAATAGATAACAATGAAAAGTTTTAAATACATTAACACATTTCAAACATTTTTACCTGTGAACAAGCTAGTTTTAAAGTTCTAAATAGCTATAATTAAGTTTTAAATCGTTTTTTACGTCTCCTGAAAAATATGACGTTTTGGAGTTAGACCGTTAGAGCCTTTAGATGACGATATATATTTTTCCAATTTTCAAATTAAATTTGGTACAGAATTTTGTCAAGGTATTTTTCACGGCACTACCCTAGCTGTTATAGTTGTGATTTTCCGGAAGTGAAACAGATTTATAGTAAAAAATTTATGTAATGTAAAGTTGAGATTTACATTGTATAACATTTCTCTGTACCATTATATAATTTAATTAATGGCGTGTTAAATGGATTTCGCGAACACACATCTAGATGTCTTAGAAAAATATGAATAATTGTAAGAGTTATAAACGAGAAAGTTTTTGTGGTACTACCGCTTCCGAGTAGTATCTTCTGGGGTAATTACGAATGCTAATTTTTCCTACGATCCCTTATGAAAATTACATTTAGCACACTCTTTTGTTCTTCAGAAAATGCCTTATATCACACTAGTTTGATATTTTTACATCACACTAGTTTGATATTTTTACATCACCCTAGTTTGATATTTATGTATGTAGGTTTGCCTAATTTCACGTATGTAGGTTTGCCTTAATTTACGTTGTAAATTTTTGTTTTTCATGTCAAAAAGAGAAACTATAGTTATAACCTTACTAGATTGACCAACTTGGGATGTTTTATTTATGTCTAGATTTTATAAAAATTACCTAATTTTTGATTTAGTTACCTTCTATAATAAAACCTCAAAATGCACGGTCTTTTTCTTATGAAATCGTAGAACAGTACAATTTTACTGTTTTATATGGGTATATGCGAACATATCTAAAGAAATCTAATTTAATGAAGCTCTCTACAACTAGAATTATGAAACAAAAGACATCCACCCTATCTCTATCTCATTTGTACTACACTTTCCAGCCAATCAAATAAATACTTTATTTGTTTTTCATACAACAAATACAGCATTTATTTGGTTGGCCGGAAAGTGTAGCACTGAGGGGCACGAACGAACATAGCTAATGTGAATCTGTAAAATAAGATAAATAAAATAAAATTTAGATGGCGCCAGTAATTTCTTTATTAAAAATAATATAGTTACACTTTTCGTCCGGCCAAGTAAATATTGTATTTGTTCTAAAAAGAACAAATACAGAATTTGTTTGGTTGGGTGGAAGTGGGAGTGTATGTATGTCTTCTATCCTTTTTGGGTAGAACTTTTGTCCCTGTCTAATCTAACGGGAGAAATCGCCAATAGCAAACTGTCTTGCCTTGATTTACATAAGAGGCTTGAGTTATAGGCAACCCATTAAACAGCAAGGTATTGTATTGTATAATATTGTATTAAATTTAAAAACCAAGAAAACAAAAAATTAAAGAAAATCATATTTCCTGTTTGACATACATAATTTTTTTATGCTATTTTTTGCTTTGTATGCTTTGACTTTCTCAAAAATTCTTTGAATAAGTAATAAAAATTAGAAAATATTAAATTAAGAAACTTTATATTTTTTCTGGATCGTAGGAAAAATAGTGTACATAACTCGTTGGAAAGTGTATTTCGTACACACGTGTGGTTTCCAAAGTATGATATAATTTATAATATTATACATATTAGGTGAGATTTCAATTTTGTTTTGTTTTGAGAAGTTAATTTAATTTGCATTTTATATAAGTAAATAATATTATACATTTTTTAATAATTACTAGGTGCAATAGTATTTCTTTACTGTTTTTATTTTTTTTATAAAAAAATAGTTTTTTAAGGCATCTATGATGCTTGGATTTCTATAAATTATAAGATAGAAAAAATAATGTAAAACAAAAAAAAATATCGCTAAATAAAAAATATAAAAGTAAAATTCACAATCCTGCGGGATTGAAGTCAATCCCGTAAAAATCACGCGGGATTCAATCTTGAGCGGGATTGCAATCCCTACTTGTATTTTGTCAGAATTGTAGGTAACACTACACGGTAAAAAAAAATTACATTAAATTACATAGTCCGTAAATGGTAATATGTTGCCATAGACCGGAATGGTAAAAATTACATAGTTCATAATGGTAATATTTTGCATAGACCGGAACGGTAAAAATTACATAGTCCAGAATGGTAATATTTTGCATAGACCGGAACGCTAAAAATTACATAGGCCAGAATGGTTTGGACTTGAAATTTGAAAAAAAAAAATTTACTACTTAGAAGATGTTTGTTCCGAATTACAAGTCTCTGTGTCAAAGCTTTTTTGAAATATCGTAACGTAAAGTTCATTTGGTTTGGACAAAACAAACGATTTGCGCCCTTAATACGAGTATAAATTGTTTACATCTTTCTTTAGAGATCTATTGGTTGATAAAGATCGTAATTTATAATGAACGTAAATTTTAGGCCACAAATAAAGAATTTAAATATCGTACATAAATAATATTTACCTTTTTTTTACACTTTTAACACTTTAACCTAGCAGCATGCGTCGCTATCTCTCTAACAATTACAATATTAAACGGTCCGTCTCATTATGCGACGCCTTCTTGGTTATTGTCCAAAGCGCACGCGCATCTTAAAATCATATAAAAATATGTAAATCAATGTAAATATATTTTTTTACATTATTTTACATTCTTTTACATTCTTTTACATTCTTATACATTATTTTACATTATTTTACATAAATTCATGAATTATGCATAATCCAGAATAATAAATTTACTATTCCGTACTATGTAAATTCATGTATTTTTACATTATTTTACATGCAGTTTTTACAGTGTAGCTTTACTGAGCGATTATTAGTTTCAAACAATTAAAAATGTTGAAAAGTACATTTTCTGTTACTCGGTTCGTATACGTAAGCGATAATTGATCTGGGTACCACGTTCCGTGGCAATTATTTCTGAACTTTAAAACACGTTGGTATAATTTGTTTACACCATATCTACATAATTTCTCATTAAAAATTAAACTTAAACTACTTTAAATACTATTTGCTATAAGGGGCTGTCCATATATTACGTAACGCGCCTAGTGGGGAGGGGGGGTCAGAGAAATTGTTACAGTTTGTGACAGGGGGGAGGGGGGGGGTCTAGGTAAACGTTACGTAACGGAATTTAATAAATTTAATGTTTATTTCCTAAGCATGGCAGATGTATTTTTATTTCAACATAAATTACTATTTAGTGGCCCATAATTCCCTTTTTCAAACAAAAATTGACGAAACTATGTATATTTAAATAATATTGTAAAAAAACTGTCGACATTGATATTAAAAAAAAATCTTACGGCCCTGTTCTTGCGTGATCTTGCCGATGAATCATCGGCGATGATACATTTTCGCGCGGAATGTGTACTCACAGAACACCAATGTGTACTATTTTGTGTACCTGTGCATAAACAATATACGTGTTATATGTGACACTCAGGGTAAAAAGAGGTACCTAGTATCTTTTCCCTGTGTGATGTTGATTATAAATATTTTTTTAAAGTTTGAGTGATTTTTTCGTGTAAGTTTTTTTTAAGGTTATGTTATACTATATTTTAGGTTCATGTTTGTTTTGTCGAGAAAAACGAATCAATAGTGAGAATACAGTTAAATTTATTGCGAAACAAAATTGTTATATTGTTACGCGTTACGCAGGGGGAGGGGGGGGGGGTGTTGGCAAATGTGACAGTTTGTTACACAGGGGGGGGGTCAATTTTTTTGAAAAATTGCGTTACGTAATATATGGACAGCCCCTAAACAATTTCAGAAAAACCCAGTTGAAAAATCTGCACTCAGGAAATGTCATTGTAATTTTAATATTAAATTTTCTATGTAAATACATATTTGTTATTTATATCGCCACCATTGGTATTTAATACTTTAATTGTGATATTAAATACTACTATGAGTGTATTTTATACAAAATGTTGTCATACTAACATAGAGACCGTGATGGTACATTTGAATTCCCACGCAACATGTGTTTATTATTACTAGCATGTTATAGTAAAAACTACTATATCATTTGGTAAAGCATATCACACTTATAGTATGGTATACTTTGAGTTGTTGTTAAGTTAATTTAAGTACTGATCTAGTTTTAAGTATGTTACAGTATTCAAAAAAAAAAGTACAAACATGCACTTTCTTGGCCCATATAGTGTTTCGGTCAATAACGAAGCGAAAAGGTAATGCGAAGTAGTAGACAAAAAAAATGACAAAAACAAAAACAAGAGAAGAAAGTAACGAAAAAATCAGAGAGTTCTGCTTTTTATGCGGAGAGAAACGCCAGGCCGATATGAGATTGTTCTTTCTTTGTAACTGATACATACATGGGGTGCGTGGGGTTTACTAAAAACGATAAATTGTTATTTAAGTGCCCAAATTATACCAGCACCACAATTATCCCTAAAAAACAGTTGAAACTGATATTGTGCAACAATATTTTCATATTCATAAATTAATTTAGTCACACAATTATTACATATTTTCATATTAGTTTGTTAACACAGGCCCACAAAAAAAATTACCCTGATCTTTTGACGAGACAGGTCTATTCTTATGTATTTTTCATCGCTGAATCCAAATCCGAAGTCAGAAGGGGTCCCGCAGTGATTTTTCGAAAACTGTAGCAGCGCAAGGGCAATTGTGGCACAAAAAATGTTGAAGATTTGGTCCTCTTTATTTTCATATCAAAAGTTTTTTGTTCTAGGATGCACCGATCTTAAGATATTTTAAAAAGTCTGTTTTTTGTGAAAAATAAATTAAAAAAATGACAGTTCCAAATCGAGTTCAATGTCGCAAAATTGTTAATTTGCCTTAAACCATACCCAATAAACCAAATATCTAAACTCCCTGAATTATTTCCAGGTAAAGCCTCTTTTATTAACTTGAAGACTGGACTATAACTGGAAATACGCCGGGTACTGGTAATAACAAATAAATTTGTTTTAACGTGGCAATATTTGGCTCATTCACCTTACAGCCAGTTTAATTAATGAGCAAATGTATGTATCACACTGTAAATGCAAATATGGTAATTTTACAGCAAATAAAGTAGGTCATATGCACGGAAAGAAATTAGTGGGCTCTGCGCTATACATTATAAGATATTTGGTAACAGTGGCAAATTATAGTGATTTAAGCTATAGATTATAAGGGACACAATAACTAATAATGTTAAAAATAAATTGGAAACGATTATATATATTACAGACACGATTATATTTATTACAGGCACTATTATAAATTTACAGAAATTTTATTATATTATAAAAATTATTAGCACGGACAATAATTAAATCTATTTAAGCTATAAATGCCATACTATTTGTTATATTTTATTATTCACTAAACAATTAAAGTATTTCATATAAATTTTTACACTGACTGCCATAATTGTAAGAGAAAGCCTTGTATTTATATAATAAGCGATTATAATTTGCTTGGTATGTGTGTTATAGCGCTCCTAGCTATAATTTTTTTTTTCCGTGTGTTGCCAGCAAAGAAAGTGGTAAATTTAAATCAGTACTGTAAATTCACAATTGTCTGTAAAAATGTGAATTTTTACCTGTGATTTCACAGTAATTTAAGCAGCGAATTTAATGAGTATTTCAAGCAGTATTACGGGCTCTTGTAATTTTCGCGACTGTCTGTAAAAGTGCCGGATTTTTGGACCATGAATTTTAATGCCAAATTATTGTACCGACAGGAAAACAGCTGAGATTTTACTAAACCTAGTAATATTGAGGTTAATTTAATAAATATTGTAAATTCACATTCTGACATTGTAAATTTGCTTTAATTATTACAGTTAAAACTACTGTAAGATTGACGGACAAATTTAGAGTGAAGTGTGACCATAAATAGGCACCTGCAAACTTTTAATTCAATCTGATTACGGGAAGATGTATCCCTATAAACTTGACTTAGTTTAGGCATTGGTTAAAGTACTTAGGGAACGTTCAAGTATTACGTAACGCAAATTGTACCAAAATTCATACACCCCATACCTCGGGGTAATATAGATTATAGAGAATTCATATTTCGGCTACTCCCCCTAATAGGGTGTGTTTTAGGGGGGGGGGGGTAGCCAAAATATGAAATCTCTACAGCCTTGAATAACGCGAAATCCGAGGTATGAAGTGTATGAGTTTTGGTACATTTTGCGTTACGTAATACTTGAACGTTCCCTTATGGGAGCATAGCGTAGTGGGCTAGCACATAGCAGGAAAATTAGCTCAGCGGTCTAAGGCATCGATATAGCATTGACACTGAGCTAATGATCGTGAGTTCAAACCTCACTGGCGCCGATTGCCTTTTTTAGTTAATTAATAATTGAAATTTGGCGAAGGCGTACTCCCTAGATATATGTTTATTATGTTTGTTTGTTTTTTTTTAACCTCGTACTATTCTACTTAATTAAGCATCCCCTAAGTCCAGGACTTGTGTGGGCTAGTAGTAGAGGGAACCACCGGCTTTAATTGACTTTCGAACCAATAAATCTAGGGAGTACGCCTTCGCCAAATTTCAATTATTAATTAACTGAAAAAGGCGCTCCGCTCCAAAAGAGCGCTGGTCAAATGAGCGCAGGACAAAACAGCGCGACTCAAAAGAGCGCCTCGACAAAATAGCGCGACCCAAAAGAGCGCCTGGACGAAATAGCACGACCCAAAAGAGCTCTTGGACAAAATAGAGCGTCACAAAATAGCGTGTCTCAAAAGAGCGCTTGGACAAAAGAGCGCTTTCTGAATGATTTCAGGGTTACGGTGCGCATCAGGCCCACAAAAATTAGTGGGGGGCATTGGTTTACATTAACGTTGGTTGGTTTAGTCTTTTGCTGGTTTTGTTTATGGTAAACTTTGTTACGTTAACGTGGGATGGTTTGGTTTTTTGTTGGTTTGGTGTTTTTTTTAATAGGAAACGTTGGTTTACGTTTACGTTGGTTGCTTTGGTTTTTTGCTGGTTTGGTGTTTTTTTTAATGGGAAACTTTGGTTTGCGTTAACGTATTTTGTGTTTTTTTAATTTTTATTGTTTTATTGTCAATTAAATTATTTGATATATTTTATCCAAGCTTTATTTTGTGATGGGCTATTTTGTCCTAGCGCTCATTTGACCAGCACTATTTTGGGATACGCTATTTTATCCGAGCGCTAATTTAACCAGCGCTGTTCTGTCCTAGCGCTTACTTGACCAGAGCTGTTGTGTCCTAGCGCTCTTTTGTACGCGCTATTTTGGGACACGCTATTTTGGCCAGCGCTATTTATTCCCAGAGCCGAAAAAGGCAATCGGCGCCAGTGAGGTTTGAACTCACGATCATTAGATCAGTGTCAGGCTATATCGATGCCATTGACCACTGAGCTAAATCTCCCATTATATTGGTTCGAAAGTCAATTAAAGCCGGTGGTTCTCTCTACTACTAGCCCACACAAGTCCTGGACTTAGGGGATGCTTAATTAAGTAGAATAGTACGAGGTTGAAAACAAACAAAAAAAACTATCGTGAGTTCGAGTCTCACTGGCGCCGTTTGCCTTTTTCAGATTATTGGTGATGATAATGGACGCTCCCTATAAACTGGTTCAAAAGTCAGTATAAGCCGGTGGTTTCCTCTACTACTAGCCCACGCAAGTTCTGTACTTAGGGGATGCTTAATTAAGTAGAATAGTACGAGGTTAAACAAACATGTAATGTAACGGTTTAGGTTAGAACATATTTGTCTTGAGGCAATTATTTACTATTGTATTGTGGATTAATTTTAACCCTCTTTAAAAAAAAAACGTAAAACACTGAAAAATAAAAGGAAAAATTTAATTTTGGGCCAGAAAAAAAACTTCAAAATCACGTAGCATAGTATTATACTATAATAGTTAAGTTCAGCAGCAAGCGGTTCTTATATCTGTATTTTTTGCAACGGATAAAATATTGTTTTAATATTGAAACAAAACAAAACGGAAAAATAAGTTTATTGTAACGGATTGTGTTCTGCTTGGATTAAGTTAAATTCACGAGAAAATTGATATTACTGACGCCTTTAACTTTGTTCTATTTTTTCTTTTATTTTTTTTACACTAGTTTTTTTACCACCCAAGAAATATTTTTTTATGTTTTGCAGTTTATGTCAAAGGAGCTAAAAACTAATATTTTTGGTAGGAAAAACTTTCTTGCACAGTTAAAAATTATTTTAGATGTTTTAACAAGGCCGGATTGCCTCTCCTTCAAACAGTAATTAATGACAAAAAAGGTCATTCACTGAACTCAAGAGCAAATGAGCAAACTTCAGTCTTCAGACACACCTAATAACAAAAAAAAGGTCGGTAACTAAGGCTGAGAGAGGTTGGAGTGATTTTAAGCAATTCTAATTGAGTAAAACAGTGAAAGACACTTGTCACAGCGCAAAACCACCTGTTTCACCGTCAAATTCGGAGGGGTCAAGCGACCGGCGACCATACGAACGTCGACCGGTAGTTAGTAGTAACGACTCGGCAGCAGCTAGGAAAACAGGGACATTTAAAATGCATTGGAGATGTCTCAACAACTCGGTCGCGGCTACCCGGTCGCAATCATCAGCGACTGCGACTTTTGGAGGAAACCGAAGCTTAACAGATAGCGCAAATGCATTAGCTTTTTATCCAGCGGCTATTTGGTCCTGAGCGTCACCTCCACTATATAGCTCAGCTCACACTGTGAGCTTGTAACGTTCTAGTAGGTGTATAAAAATTGAAGATTCAAGTGCTCAAAGACGTATTATAGATTTTAAATCATTGGGAAAGGCAATGGAGTGAAATGGCGCCACGATCGGCCAACGCATGTCAATCAATGTAAAACGTGAACGGATTAATTGCAAATTCGTATTCAAGTAGTATTTTATGTTTTCAAATGTCACTATGTGAGTGTCTGCATATACTATAATATTGACAGGTCACTAAAACAGTTTTATTTTATGGGAAACGAAACCATTTTATGGTTGCAAAGAACGGGGAGTCATCTATTCTTTTACGTCGAAATTAAAGACAGACTTATCTTTAAAATCCTTGTCCAAACGATTCCTACGCCATTGTGAAAAAAAGACAAAATTGTCAATAAGTTTTATTTTAAAATTTTTAGCAAAAATTCCAGCATGGATAGGTAAAATTCCAGAACCAAAATAGGTAAAATAAGAATTTCCGTACTGATAAGAGGCAATTATGCTTTTTATAAGTGTAGTTAGGAGAACTTTAACTATTACCTAAGAAAACTGGGGCAAAATTCAGACACTTTATAATAATAATAATAACTCGATTTATTTCATAAAAAATGTTTTAAATACAATACATATAGCACCTAAATAAAATCATTGATTGAAATATTGTCAAATAAAGCTTTAATTTGGCTTGTATGACTCAAATTCTTTCAGAGAATAAGGTTCCAAAGCACAAATGTAATTAAATAACAGATTTTTAAAAGTTCTATTATTTACCCCGGTTCTCGCTTTAGAAATTTCATACTTTAATAAAGCTAGATAGGTGATAAATTACTATATAGGGTCTAAAGAAACTTTATCTGGACTCTCTTTTTTCTTAGTTCTTGGTCTATGAAGAATTACAGTGCAATGTAAAAACTAAACCATATTTAAGAAGTCAAAAAAAAACAAATAACATTCAGTATTAAAACTACAACATTTTCTGCTCTCCTCTTACTCGATGGTAATTACCACCAAGTAATTATAATTAATAAAACAATAAATGAAACAATTGGAAGTCCAAAAAAACAAAAACAGACGATCAAGAACCAAAGAACAAATGCCTTGTTCTTTGTTATAAAGTAAGCCCAAAATCTGGGTCCCAGATGAAGTGAGATGGTATAATAAATTTTATCAATTTATCTGTATTGAAAAACTAACACTCAGTGGTCATTAATAGAAGAATAAATAAAAAAACTGAACCATATTCAAAAAAAGCAAAAATAGACGATCAAGAACCAAAGAAGAAACGTTGTTCTTTGTTATAAAGTAAGCCCAGATGAAGTGCCGCGCTCAGTATAATAAATTTTATCACTTTATCTGTTTCGATACTCTTACTCGGTGGTCATTAATAAAACAATAAATGCAAAAACTGAACCATATTTAATTCTGCAACCGTACATGTGTCACATTAAGTTAATTTATTAATTCTTCAAGATGTCGCTCGTTCACTTTCTACACTCGCTAATTGAGATATTATCTAAATTAGCTGTGCA
Source organism: Brachypterus glaber (assembly GCA_958510825.1). Classification (NCBI taxonomy): domain Eukaryota; kingdom Metazoa; phylum Arthropoda; class Insecta; order Coleoptera; family Kateretidae; genus Brachypterus; species Brachypterus glaber. Next base: position 11,341,851 of record OY294046.1, read on the forward strand.
GGTTTGTTCAATGATAAATGTCATGGTAGACTGAGATATGTACAGTTGGACCCACAAAAAACGCAAGTTTTAAATATGCCAAAATGTCAATTTTATTAATTATTTTATAGTTTAAGTAAGATTTTAAGAAAGAGGTTAGAATAATTTGACATATTGTCAGTTTTTCTTTAAGTTTATTAGTAGTCTCTAATAAGTTATTACAGATAATGCGTGAATGCGAATAATGTTAAATAACAGCAACTGCTGTTATATGAAGCTGGAAGAAATAGAAAACTAGCAAAGATAGATGTTCCAGATCACTAGAAGCAAGAAGTCTCCCCAAGATGGTTATTTTTATGTTAATATTTCTTCTTTTTTACAAAATTAATGGAGAGCCCCTAGAACATGCATTTAATGTTAAAAAAGAATCGAAAACTTGCTCTCCTGAAAAATTACGTTGTTGTGACATGTTGTCGTTTACCTCCGGGGTCCAGATCATAGGCGTAGCGAGGGGGGGGTTAGCCCCCCCAAATTTTTCTAAGCCCCCCCAAATCAAACTTTATTTTCGTTTTACCTATATTTTCTACTGAAACTTGACTATTTTTTTAGGGGCTCAAGCCCCCCCAAAATTTGGACCTGGTTAAGCCTCTGGTCCAGATATAATAAATAATAAACTGAAAAAACATTTACACGGAAAGAAATTAGTGGGCTCTGCGCTATACATTATAAGATATTTGGTAACAGTGGCAAATTATAGTGATTTAAGCTATAGATTATAAGGGACACAATAACTAATAATGTTAAAAATAAATTGGAAACGATTATATATATTACAGACACGATTATATTTATTACAGGCACTATTATAAATTTACAGAAATTTTATTATATTATAAAAATTATTAGCACGGACAATAATTAAATCTATTTAAGCTATAAATGCCATACTATTTGTTATATTTTATTATTCACTAAACAATTAAAGTATTTCATATAAATTTTTACACTGACTGCCATAATTGTAAGAGAAAGCCTTGTATTTATATAATAAGCGATTATAATTTGCTTGGTATGTGTGTTATAGCGCTCCTAGCTATAATTTTTTTTTCCGTGTAGAATATTTTATCATATAAAACATTTAAACACAATATTTAGTAAATCTTATGGGAAATAAAACTTTGAACTCCTTAGTAATGAAATATATAATTTATGAAAATTATGATTGCTGCATAAATTTTTATCGTTTATAGCCTGCACCGCGTCTCGTAAAGGGTGTTCTCTTAAATAATTAAGTAAATTTTTACTTCCTTCTTCCCGAGCCTGCGCGCCTTTTAACCGTTTCCTCCTGTATCCATTTTTTCTTCAATCTTTATCATCCTGCTTCCAATACCCAATAGCTAGAGCTTTCTTAATCATTTAATTGATGCATTTCTAATTATGTACTTAATTAAATTAAATCCTTTATTGATTATGTACTTATTAATAATTATAATTATAAATAATTTTGACAAATATTGTCAACATTGACAACTGAATTGTTTGTAAACAATTATTCAATTTACACAACTAGATTTTCTATCTTGTGTTTTTTTCGGATCCAACTGTACGATTCATACAGGGTCGTCTAGGTCTAAGACTCTTAGACCACTGGTCTATGAGAAAGCAAAGGAATCGTTGGTGTTTGCTGTCAGTTTAAGTCAGTACGAAACTGGCAGCAAACATTTCAAATTGCTACGAGAAAGATTTCGGTCTGAGGGTAACAGATACAAATTCGTCCATTTTAAAGCAGATAAAAACAATGATACACCTTTAAAGACAACTGACGGCAAAAAAAAAACAAACCTAACTTCTCTCCCGCGCATATCTTGAACTACTGCGCAAATTGTGTGCCAGCCAACAATAACAACGGGCGAGTCTACTGTATATCTACGTGGGGTAAGGCCGGCAAACTCTTTACCGTAAGACAACAGGGGCTTTGAGTCAAGATAATAACTCTTGATTCTCTGTTACTATTTTAAATGTCATGCGTTTAAGGAAAAAAATCCTTGACACAAGGATTTTTCCACCAAGAGAATAATTAAAGGAAACCAAAGTCACAGATAATCTTAAACCGAGGATACATGATGTTAAAAGAATATTATTACCTCGATTTAAGATAAAATCCAAGATAATTTATTATCTTCTGCCAAGATAACCGTACCAATTTATCTTTATATGTATAGAAAGTTTTCATAATGAATAAGGACATTTTTGTCATAAGATTGTCGACTAATAGATTTCATAGACTGATAAGTTTGGATATTTCCATAACTTTATGATGATTAATGATTATTATTTATTGCCATTTGATTGTAATATATTGAATTAATAGACAACTAATTTGTTTATTGTATGCAGATTTTGTGTCTTTTCAGATATACACGGTAAAAGCATAATGCCCATACCTCGGGGATAAGCGAGCTGTTCGTTCATGAGCGTAGCATAAATTCGGCACTGATTAGAAGTGAATTTTTAGCGTATTTCACTAGTGAAAAATTTAGTAATTATTGGAGATCGGATCGACGTATTCACTTACCGGGGGCTCTCAAAAATTAGAAATTTAAAAACTAGTTTTTAGTGTAAATAGACGCTTCCAATTCTTGGAAGCGCTTTAAATTTATTTCAAGTACTTCCAGGTACTTTTAAGTATTTTCACGTACATCCAAGTTTGGACTTTTTTTTTTCAAGTACTTATAAGAATTTAAAAATGTTTTCAAGTATTTCCAAGTTTTTGTTTATTTTTATTTATTTATATGTATGTACTAGTTCCAAGGCAATTTCATGTACTTCCAAGTAAAAAATGGTGGTCTTCTCCTTTGAAAAAAATTATCTCTTGCAAAAACTTTCACCAAAAAAAAAAGATCGTCGCCTTTCAAAAAGCTTTTTTATCCCTAGCAGAAATTCTGATGACTAAAAAAGGTCCTCACATCTTAATTTATAACAAAACTAGGTAGAACTACTTTCAAGTACATAAATACAACAGTTTAGAAGTGAGGTACCGATATGATCGTTTTTAAAGAAAATGTTTTCTGAAGCATACTGCGGTTTATAAAATAGTAATTATATACTAAGGTAGAGAAGACATTTTTTATATCCGAGCGTATTAAATCCCAAGCTGCGAGGGATTTAAGAGTGCGAGGCTATAATAGTCTTCTCTACCGTAGTTTATATATTAGTTTTTTCCTAGCACTATTTAACTATTTTTATTCAAATAATAAAATAAATTATTAACAGAAATGATATTTCATGAAATTTTCATAAAAATCAAGTAGCCTTGATCAATGACATTTACTCAAATAAATACTTTGAACTGATGTTTAAAAATTTAGTTTTCTTTTTAAGTTTTTTATTAATATTTAGCTAATTATTGATAGTATTAATTGGTAATAATTATAAATAATTATTTTTAATAAATAAAAAGTTATTTAAAGCTATTTTCTTGGGTTTAATTAGTAAAAATTGCACAAAGAACTGAAACATCTAAAGTGACAGAAATCAGTTGTTTATAAAATTTACTCCTACTAGGAGAGAAACAAATTATTACTGCTATAGGTGAAGAAAATGGATTTCACAGTCTGAAAACATGATAAATAATGGTATGTTCTAAAGCTAGTAGTGAAAAATAGTATATTATTTACCAAGTGTGAGAAGTTTAACATTTTTGACCTGCGTCAAATTGCAAGACGCGGTCTAAAATGTTAAATCTTCACTCACGTGGAAAATATAGTATTTTTTTCACTCCTAGTACAATTAATTGACTATTTATTTATTTATTTTACTAAAATTTAATGAAAAAGCTACTTTAGTTATTTTTTCTTCAAGTTCTTGCCTCTACAATACAACTCTGCCTACTGATTTTAATGAACCGGTAAACTCCACAGTACCCCACATCTTTGATACAAATTCACCTCATACAGAACACTCAGAAACTTTAACACATAATAGTTTAACAGTAAAAAAGAGAAATAAATATACCAATATCATCACCTGCTCATATAAACATGTCTTGCCGAAATTGTACAATTAACTATAATTTTTAAAAGTAGTTTAAAAAATTACTAATTACTTTTGTTAAATTTTGTTAATAAATATATCATTTTAAAAAATAAACAATTTTATTTTAAGGTTATATCAACAAAAGACCAGATTATTTGTGCTGCGCAAATTAGCCAAGGCTTGGAGCAAGGCATATGCAACCTATAAAACATTGTCGTTTTACGAGTTGAATATCTAATATCTAATATATGGGGGTTGTACCTCTAGTAATCTATGATCTTTACGGTAATTTTTGGGTTGTATCTATGGTTGAATATGATGGACCGATGATTTTCACTTTTCGATTTTTTTTTTGTAAAACATGTTTTATAGGTACTAGTTTAGTTAATATTTTTTAATTTATCATGCAATAAATAAATTTGTTGCCTAAAGACACTTGTAAATAACAATGTGATTTAATAATTATGTGAAACATCAGATGCCAAAACAGCGGAATAAAACTTCATTATTAACCATGGTGCAATTTCATTATTTTTAGAACCTCTGACGTCATAGGTAGAGAAATAATATTTCTACCAATGAAAAGAACAGTAATAAAGATGTGCTTTTAGGCTGGTGGTGAAAAAACAACTTTAAGTAGTTTTTTTTTATTTATAAATATAGACAGAACAACTAGTTTTTAGAGAAAAATAGTAGTATTTAATTTTATTATAGTCATTTGATGTACAAAGTAGTAAAAAGAAAGCTGTATGTATGTACTTAAAAGTATTAAAGATAATATCTCATTAACAATTTCTATTTAATTAATAAATTAGACTTTAATTCTTGTTTCCGATGCATCCCATTACATATTTTACAATATAATATTATATTATGATAGTATTTGTTACGCAACAGATGTGTATATTATACAGCGCACAATGGGGCTTTTTCGCATCAAAAATCCAGCAAAAACTGTCTTTAATTTTTTTGGAAAAAAGCACAATACCAAGGACTACCAAACATTCAGCAATCATAATTATATTATTTACAGCGCCTGCGCTAGAATAATATTATACAGTAGTTTCGAATTTTCAAAAAAAAATCAAATATCGTCCTAAACCAAAAATTCTTTGATATAAAGTTTCATAAAAAAATAAGCAACTTTTTTTTTCAAATGTACGTCCGTCTGTCTGTCTGATGTCACGATTTTTGTGAACATGATAACTCAAGAACGAATAATCCGATCGACTTGAAATTCTCAGGAAAAATTAAGTTCTACGAGGGGAAGATCCTATTGTTTTTGAAAGTTTTTAAAAATGTCGAAAAAAGCTGATAATTCCAATTAACGTATTTTTTTTAGGAAAAATTACTTTTATCCAATACATACAGATAATGAGACAATTACCAGCTTTATTTTAAATAGATAAACTCAATAATAACCCCCGCGTGGCTTTTACTTTATTGAGTGGATAATTATTTATTTTACCCACTCAACTGTCACTTGTAAAATTATTTTCTTGTAAATGTCATTAAAATTTTTAATAAAAATATGAATTTCTAAGCTATTTATTGGATAAAACCTTGTATGGCACTCATGGGTAAACCGATATTGCCCTCTCGCTAGGTTTACCCACTAGTACCATAAATAACTATTATTATAAGGATTAATTCTACCAAAAGAAAATAAAAAAAATAAAAATTTTGAGTTGTTTTTTAAGTTTTTTTTTATAAAAAATATAAAAAAAATTAAGTTAGTTAAATTAATGGACTATATTATTTACGTTTTCCAAATTCCCATGTTAATATCTTAAGCCGTTCAAAAGTTAAGGGGTGGGCGGACTTTAGACTAGTACTTTATAATTTTACCAGGTTTCCATCCACTGTGCCTTATACAAAATTAAGTGCAGTTCCTTTATTGATAATAACAATAATGATACAAATTATTTCCTAATAAATAATACGGGAAACGAATGTAATATTTCAAAAAATCCAAATAAATTTTCCTTCAAAATTGTGACAAAAAGAATACTAAATTTAAAAAGAATTCTGGCTAGCAGTAGAAGATGGAGCAAATTTTTAGGATCATAACAAGATAAAGCCATTTCCGACGATTCATCTTAATGAAGATTTATTGAAAATTTCAAGTACCTGTAATGATATTATTTCGACTATTTTTTTCTCAAAATTAATGAAGAGGCCCTAGCACAAGCCAGAAGCTTATTTGGGGCTCTCCATGACTCTGTATAAAATGCTAAAATAAATAAATAAATAAAATAAATAAATAAATAAATATATTAAGAAATTATCGAGGGGCGATTTACTCGTCGAAATATGTATGTCGCAGCCGTTTGGGAACGTTCAAGTATTACGTAACGCAAATTTTGATCATTTTGGACCCCCACCCCTGTATTTTCCTATACCATTACCATGGGCGTAACACTCCAAAATTACCACCCCCCCCCTAGGAGCGTTACTAGGGTGGGTCAAAAAAACCGACTATTTTTTTTTTTACTTTATACTCTGAAAAATCGGTTGCTAGACACCTCTAGAAAATTCTCACCAAATATGAGCTCTTAATTTTGATAAAAAGGTTCTCCGCTTTACAATTTTCCATTTTTTCCTCAGTATTAGAAACAAAAATTCATATCTCTTTGACAACTGTTCGTTAAAAAGTAGCTCTCCTCATATTCTTGTAGGATTTTATGAAAATATTATTAAAATAAAAAAGTTTAAAATAAATTTTCGAAAGGGAAACTTCTATAAGAGTTATTCTTACGATAGAAACTCAAATTTGTATAAATTTTCGTGAAATTAATTTGAATTTTTTCGAATTATTCATCGAAAACTATTAAAATTAGTATGCATTGAGGTGAGAATTTTCTAGATGTGTCTAGCAACCGATTTTTCATAGTATAAAGTAAAAAAAAATAGTCGGTTTTTTGACCCACCCTAAGCGTTACGTAATACTTGAACGTTTCCTTTGAAGTAATTGGCCGTTTCATGAAAAGGCTGGACGGTTCATGAAATGCTACCACTAACAAACCAACCAACCAACATCCAAATTTCAAGAACCGTCCAGCCTTTTCATGAAACGGCCAATTACTTCAAAAGGCTGCGACATACAACTATTTATAATTTCTGGAAGTACTTTAAATTTATTTCAAGTACTTCCTTGTACCTCCAAGTACTTGCATGTATACAGGGTGTTTCCTAAGTACAGTACGTAACTTCAGGGTGTAATTCCTTACCTAAAAATAAGAAAAAAAGTTCATATACAGATATGTCCTAAAACGACTCGTAAGGGAGCTACGCCCCTTCAAAAGGGGGTCCAAAAGTTCGACTTTTATTTAATAACTCAGGAACCCTTTGTGTTATAGCAACGAGGTTGCATGTGATATATCTCTAATAACGCCTATCAGCCAATGGTATTTGCATGTAGTTACTTCAACCAGGGCCGTACGAAATGAGGGGGCCATATCACTTTTTTGCCCAAAACTTTTTTTGTGTAACTTTTTTGTGGATTTATTATTAGAATAGTATTCCTTAGGTAAAGATATGCTATATAAAAGAAGGTACTCTTGTTGTAATACAGTAGGATTAACCGTTTTCGAGAAAAATTCATTTGAACGTGAAACTTCACGTAGTTATCGAAAATGAAAAATTAAATACTAAAATGTTGAAAACCAAAATTGCAATAACGCAGGGTAAATATACATTTAAAACTAAGAAAAAACTTCATATGCAGGTACTTCCGTACATCCATCCTAAGGGTCTCCTAAAAATGCAACATTTTTAAAGGGCTATGTTGGCTTTAAAACCAGTTTTTGGACCTACAAGTATAGAAACTGTTTTTTATAGATTTGATGTAGAAAGCATCATTAAAATTTATTATTTAATTTTTCGTAAGGTTTCTCTTTCAAATGAATTTTTCTCCGAAACGGTTTGTCCTACGGTATTACAACAAGAGTATATTTTTTATGTATCTTTACACAATGAATACAATTCTGATAATAAATCCAAAATCCAAAAGTTACACAGAAAAAAGTTTGGGGCAAAAAGTGATAAGACCCCCCATTTGGTACGCCCCTGGTTAAAGTAACTACATCCAAAGCATTGGCTGATAGAACTTATTAAGAAAAGATCACATGCAGAACTTTGCTGCTTTAACACAAAGGGTTTCTGAGTTAATTAATAAAAATACAATTTTTGGAACCTCTTTTGAAGGGGCGTAGGTCCCTTAAGAGTCGTTTTAGGACATATATTTAAAGGAACTTTTTTATTATTTTTAGGTAAGGAATTCCACCCTGAAGTTACGTACCGTACCGGCATGAAACTGGGAAAAATTTGCAGTTTTAAAATACAAAGAGCTTAGCAGGGTAAGCAGGTAAAAAGTGCCCCAGCCCGATTTGAGCTGAGTATTTGTGCAAAAGTTAGCTCCCATAGAGGTCAGTTAATTCCCAGATTTTCAGCCCCCAACGACCCCCAGGGGGGTCAGAATTATTTTTTTTAGTTCGACATGAATCATTTTATTCTCCGGTCCTGCTGATCCGATCGACTTCAAATTTGGAACACATAATAAGGACTATAGGGATAGTCTACAAAAAAAAATATTGTCGATTTGCGACTATTCTAACCTATAAAAAAATCACTTGTATTTTTTGAAGGGCCGAAAAGGCCCATTTTTGGCCGAACACACCCGCCATTTTTTTTTATGTTATGTATTCGTATTCGATCTAAAACACATCAAAAATTTATTTTTTTTCATGTGGTAGAACAGTGTCAAAAAAATAAAAACTGCGTCAGGTACGCATTTGTAGTAGTATAGAATTAAGAATATTATTTGGAATAATCGAATTTTTATTTAATATAAATAGGTCCAAAAATAAATATTGAAAATAAATAACAAAAAATGTTTATTCTAAGAAACCAAACAAAATTAAAATCATAGTCAATTGAGGATCATAAAAATTAAAGTGTAAAGTATATACAGGGTGTATTTGAAATAGCGTAGGAAATTTTAACAGGTGATTCTACATGATAAAATATGACAAAAAGTTCCTATAAATATATGTCTAAGAATGCGTCATAAGGGAGCTACGCCCCTTTGAGCTATTTTTGATATGTTTTAGACCGAATACGAATACATAACATAAAAAAAATGGCGGGTGTGTTCGGCCAAAAATGGGCCTTTTCGGCCCTTCAAAAAATACAAGTGATTTTTTTTATAGGTTAGAAGAGTCGCAAATCGACAATATTTTTTTTGTAGACTATCCCTATAGTCCTTATTATGTGTTCCAAATTTGAAGTCAATCGGATCAGCAGGACCGGAGAATAAAATGATTCATGTCGAACTAAAAAAATTAATTCTGACCCCCCTGGGGGTCGTTGTGGGCTGAAAATCTGGGAATTAACTGACCTCTATGGGAGCTAACTTTTGCACAAATACTCAGCTCAAATCGGGCTGGGGCACTTTTTACCTGCTTACCCTGCTAAGCTCTTTAAAGCCAAAATGCAATTTTAGTGTAAAATCTTAACTTTATAATTTCTTTTAAAATTCTGGTAGCGATAGCCAGTAATTAAATAAAAGCTTTTTACCGGAACCATTTTTTACAGTGTATACATCTCATAGAAAAATATTAAATTAGTTGTAAATTAAATTAATGTAAATTATTTGTTTAAAAATAATTAACAATCTTACTTTCCCGTATAAATTAATTTTTTGCTTTCGCATATAATATGCGTTTTCTTATTAGCCCATATTACATCTGTTGCAAGCTGTAAGTAATTCTTACATTTTTAAAGATAAATTGAGTTTTATGAAAATCCAGAAAAAAAATTTGGACTTTTTTTTCAATTTTAGTCGAGACAAGAAGTTAAATTTCTCAATTCTCGCGAAACACTAGATATTTATAATTATTTAAATAGGTTATTGTCATTTTCTATTTAAAAATAATTTTTTTTTTTTCATAAAAACAGTTTTCTACATCCGTTTGTTAATAATTCTATTCTAATCTATTCAAATTATTTACCGTGACAAATCCCAGATTACATAACATGTTATAAAATTAATTCGAATAACATCATTGTAATAATTACCTAAACCATTTATTATTAAAGCTGGGTTAAATTTAATTTAAAATACAGTGGACTTTTTTGTGTTAAAATTTACGCTAAAAAACACTGTAAATCGGGATCTTAAAATACAAATTATTTTTTCTACTACCTAATTAAGTGCTAGCTTACATATTATTTACCGTTGTCAAGGCTTGTTTACCTTGGCAAACAATAAAATCAGTGAACTCATTTATTATTGACCGTTGTTAAGCATTGTTTATTGACGACGGTCAATAATGAAAAATTTTTGTGACAACTACTAACTTTTTTCAACTTATTTGTCAAACTGACAGCTATTTCAAAATAATTTTTAAACTTTATTTTTAAATGATATTTGGAGTTACTAGTTTTAGGTAGTAGAAAAAATACTACATGCAATAGTATATACACCACGTATGACTGATTTTTTGCCTCGACTCCGTCTCAGCAAAAAAAACTTCAGCCTCGAACACTAAATACCTAGTTCGCATACTAGTTACATAATATACTATTATTTATTTATTTATTTTGGTTTAGATAGGTACAGAGTCATGGACAGACCCAAATAAGCTCTTGACTTGTGCTAGGGGCAAATGTATTTAAAGTGAAACTAAGACAAACTAAGCCAGAATCAGGGACGTTCCGACGAAATGACCCAGTCGGAAAATTCAGAAGACGAGACGGAAAAATTTTAGGCCAGTCGACAAAATTATGTAGATGTGATTAGTTTGGTGAAAAAATGTTGGTGGGGTAAAAAGCGTGTTGTAGTTGAAAAAAATGTTTCGATATAAAAAAAATGGGGGTTAAAATTGTTTTTGTTATAGCTGAGTTTTTTTTAGTAATCGGAATGTTTGTCAGGGGTAATTTTTTTTTGGAAAAAATTTTGTAGGCTTAAAAAAATTTTTAGAGATTATGAGGTTTTTTTGTCACCGGCATTTTTGGCAGGAGTAAAAAAAAATAATTGTTAGTGTTAAAAAAAATTAAGAGGTCTTTTTAGTAATCAGAATTTTTGGCAGGAGTAAAAAAAATTGGGTCATAAAAACATTTTTAGAGGTGATGTTTTTTTAGTCATAAATATTGGGGTGAAAAAAATGTTTGGTAGTGGAAAAAAGTCCAAACGAAAATCCTTACTTTCACACTCCCCCCCTCCCCCCACGAAAATAACCTCGGAACGCCCCTGGCCAGAATCAGGACCGGCCGTTTGATTTATTATTTATATTTATTTTAAAATTCTAAATGCTCTCGGGATTTTTTTGTCGTCAACTTTTTGCCAGGGGGGCTCCAAATCTGTGTTTGGTCTGGTTAACATGTTTGTTTTCCGCCAGTCGTCAAAAATATATTAATGTAAGTTTTAGACCACCCAACTGGATTTAGATAAATTAACAATAAAATAAAATTAAACAGAGTGTAAACGCTATTTGAAAGAATATATACAGAGCGGTCCAAAAGTCACCCCCTCCCTCTTAACTTTTGAACCAGTTGAGATATCGACTTCAAATTAGGAACTTTTAAATAAGTCAACTTAAACTATCTTTTAGCATATATTTAATACTTTCAACCCTTAAAATGTGGGCAGGGGGGCATGGGGGGACATTTTTTTAAATGGAAAGCGGGGTCGTGTGATACATCATTTTAAAGCTTATAAAATTCTCTATTTAAACTAACATTTTTAAACTTTTTAAAAATGTTTTTTAAGGTTTTGATTTTTAAATTTTTTGTGCTAAAACATTCGATTTGTTAAGTTTTTTTTTATAAATTTTGTTTATGTCAGCTAAAATTAGTTTAAAAGTATAATTAACATTTTTTTATGATGAAATTAGGCATTTTTAAAAAATTATTTGTTTTTTTTAGAGGAATTAATACCCATTTTCAACCCCATTTTAAACCCAAATTTTTTTTTTAAATTTAAAAATATGGAGTTCCATTTAAAAAAATGTGCCCTTATGCCCCCCTGCCCACATTTTAAGAGCTGAAAGTATTAAATATAAGCTAAAAGATAGTTTAAGTTGTCTTATTTAAAAGTTCCAAATTTGAAGTCGATATCTCAACTGGTTCAAAAGTTAAGAGGGGGGGGTGACTTTTGGACCGCTCTGTATATTATAAAATATTAAATATATTTATATTGGTTTTGTATACTTACAAAACAGATCTTCTTCGCGGATTAAAATATTAATTAATATTTTTTCAATGAAACCTTGTTTCTCTTACCTAGAACAAAGAGAGAAAAATAATTATGAAGAAAATAAATAATTATAAAAATTAAAAGATTATAAATAAAACAATTTTTTTATCGGCCACATTTTTACATTTTCACGAAAAAAAAAAATATTTGGGTTTTGACCTTCAACATTTTTTTTTAAATAATTTTTTTAGATTGATTCAAATTGCCTCCAACTTTTTTTTACTATTACTAAAACCGTCAGTTCAACACGTTTTTCCGACTTTTTTTAGTCATCAACTTTTCGAGGATTTGGGCGCAAAATTTGAACATTGCCTCTCTTGTTTTAAAACTACCGTCCGGCCCTGTCTGCTGACCGCTTTTGACTTTAAAACTTATTATACTATTCATAGCGCGTAAGCGCTAGAACAGTATAATACGGTAGTTTGGACTTTCCCAAAATCGACCAAAAACGTCTTAGACAAAAAATTATTGGATACTTGATACACATTTGTGTTATATGAAAAAATAAGAAAATTTGAAAATGTCCGTCTGTCCGTCCGTCCGTGTCACGTTTTTTTTTAATTTACAACTCAAGAACGAATTATCCGATCGACTCGAAATTTTCAGGAACAATTAAGTTCTATGAGGGGAAGATCCCTATTAACTGTTTTTAAAAATAAACCTCCCAAAAACAAAAAAGTTATTGGGGTTTAAACTTTTAAAAAAATGAAATAACTATCTTTTTTATCTTTTTTTTTTCAACATTTTTTCGTCTTTCGAATTTTTTTTTTAATTTTATTAAATTATTGTTTTTTTTTAAACGTCTTTTTTAAGTTTTTTTTGTTGGTTTTTTGATAAAAGAAGAAATTAAAAAAATGTTAATTAAAAAAAAAAAAGATTTTATCCAATTTTAGATAATGAGACAATTACCAGCTTTATTTTAAATAGATAAACTCAATAGTAACCCCCGCGTGGCTTTTACTTTATTGAGTGGATAATTATTTATTTTACCCACTCAACTGTCACTGGTCAAATTATTTTCTTGTAAATGTCATTAAAATTTTTAATAAAAATATGAATTTCTAAGCTATTTATTGGATAAAAGCTTGTATGGCACTCATGGGTAAACCGATATTGCCCTCTCGAGAATTAACCTGATTGGCTGACGCCTCGCAGGTTAATTTTCTCATGGGCAACTTTTCGAGGATTTGGGCGCAAAATTTGAACATTGCCTCTCTTGTTTTAAAACTACCGTCCGGCCCTGTCTGCTGACCGCTTTTGACTTTAAAACTTATTATACTATTCATAGCGCGTAAGCGCTAGAACAGTATAATACGGTAGTTTGGACTTTCCCAAAATCGACCAAAAACGTCTTAGACAAAAAATTATTGGATACTTGATACACATTTGTGTTATATGAAAAAATAAGAAAATTTGAAAATGTCCGTCTGTCCGTCCGTCCGTGTCACGTTTTTTTTTAATTTACAACTCAAGAACGAGTTATCCGATCGACTCGAAATTTTCAGGAACAATTAAGTTCTATGAGGGGAAGATCCCTATTAACTGTTTTTAAAAATAAACCTCCCAAAAACAAAAAAGTTATTGGGGTTTAAACTTTTTAAAAAAATGAAATAACTATCTTTTTTATCTTTTTTTTTTCAACATTTTTTCGTCTTTCGAATTTTTTTTTTAATTTTATTAAATTATTGTTTTTTTTTAAACGTCTTTTTTAAGTTTTTTTTGTTGGTTTTTTGATAAAAGAAGAAATTAAAAAAATGTTAATTAAAAAAAAAAAAGATTTTATCCAATTTTAGATAATGAGACAATTACCAGCTTTATTTTAAATAGATAAACTCAATAGTAACCCCCGAGTGGCTTTTACTTTATTGAGTGGATAATTATTTATTTTACCCACTCAACTGTCACTGGTCAAATTATTTTCTTGTAAATGTCATTAAAATTTTTAATAAAAATATGAATTTCTAAGCTATTTATTGGATAAAAGCTTGTATGGCACTCATGGGTAAACCGATATTGCCCTCTCGAGAATTAACCTGATTGGCTGACGCCTCGCAGGTTAATTTTCTCATGGGCAATATCTTACTTTACCCACTAGTACCATAAATAACTATTTTGTTTTCATAAATCTAGGTCTACTGTTACAGTAAGCCGCTTACAGGGTGTTCTTTTGTTGGCAGCAATGTTTTATTTTACGTTTTAAATAATTTTAACTTTCGTTATTTGGGAAAATACAATATACCATCCACTTTGAATAGTATGTAATGGATTGCGTAGCATTACATATTTTTACGGCTTATTATAACTTATAACCGCGGAAGTTGGAGTTTCACACGAACACATGTACATGAATTGACTTCACTGTCAACTTGCATTACCAATTATCTCCCGAGAGACAAAATAATATGCCTTGTTTAATGGCAAGTTAAACCAAAATTTGACGTTAATTAGCCAATGCGTCGTGTGGGAACAGCAAGTGCCTTTGTGCCGGCACACACAGGCTACTTACCTGAAAACGTGGCAAAAACCATTAATCCAGCTAACACTAGGCAACACGGTTTCTTGCCCTGACTGGAGTCATATGTTTTTTAACAAATTTTGGGTCGCTGAAACCGAATCTGGCCTCAGAATATTTCTATTACCTAAGTTTTCTGAGAAAAATGAGATCAAAATGTTAAAAAATCATTATTTTATCCCTCTTTTGTTTTAAAATCATTCGAGATAAAAATATTCGAAGGACAAATTTAGATTCGGCGACTCAATACTAGTTAAAAAATACTCAACTTAAAACATGGAAACTTTAAATTCATAGTTAGAATAAATAGGGATATTATGAAAAAAAAAAATTAAAAAAAAAACGGATAATGTGCAAAATTAAGTAGGGATGGAGGGCAAGAAGAAGGGTGTACAAGGGGACAAGCTTATCGCCACGTATTCATGCTAAAAATTGTCAAAAATCATTACTAAAGGGTCAAAAATGAACTAAAATTTAAAAAATAAGACGTACTGGATTTTTTTAAGGTAAAATTTGGATTTTGCGCCTTTAAATTGATAAGAAAATATATTTTTTGGACTCGGGAAAAAGTTTACACTGTGTACTTTCATTTTGTTTCTTTTTCATTTATTTACTTTTTACAGACTAAGCAAAATAAAAAAATACTTGTATAAATATTTATTTAGAGAATTTTATAATCTACAAATTAAGTAAGTCCTATAAAATTTTTATACAGATTTGATAGTTTTGCCACAAAAGAGCAATTAAGTAAACCTTCATTTTAAGCTTTTTATATATTTTTTTCGCTTACTTACTCTGGCATATATATTTTTGAGTTCCTCGTATTTTTTAATATACCCTAAAATTTTCAAAATCCTACTCTTTTTATCTTGAATTTTGAAAAAAAAACGTCATTATTTTCTGGACTTACATCTCAAAAATTTTAGGTGCTGAAATTTTTCTAAGGTCAGATTCGGTTTCTACGCCCTCTAACTAGTAAGAAAAATTTACTTTCCGATGGGGCAAAACAGAAAGTTGAGATTTGTTGCCTAGTGTAATTTTAAAATATTTTTTTTGCATTTTTCATGTTATCTATTCTCCGTTTTTGAAACAGAACGCAGTGACTAAGATCCAAACATCCAAACGAATTATGCTGTTCTCGTTGTACCGTAATTAATACGTTCACTGCCAACGGCTAGTTTTGACAGCGGAGCAATGGGTATGGGCAAGGGAAAAATAGAAAGAATTGATTATTGTTGTTAGGGGCGCCAGTTACTTTAGCTTTTACTCCTTTAGGTAAGTAACAACCTAGTGTAAATACTTAAGCTTTTCAGTTTGAGAAAATATAACCCCTAAATAAAATAAGATAATTCATTTGAGAAATTTATTATAAATAAACTTAATGAAAGCACATCAAGTAATGTATTAATATATATAAAAAATATGTGTAATTATATTAAGATATAATTAAAGAAATCTTAATAAAAATTACTAAATTCAGAAATCATTCGACTTAAATGTATAAAGAAAACATGAAGTTCAGCAAGCACCAAGAAATGTATGTAAACAACAATCATTTCTTGCAGTGTATAAAAGTCATGCTTAAATTAGAAATCATTTAATCAAAAGTATGATATTTAATAATTAATAAATGAGATTAAATGTTTTAAAAAAAATAAGTACCTAAAAATGAACAAAAGCCAGAAGGGCATATAGTATTAATCAATACTATATCAGATCTGATAAAGTTTACAGTTATAAGAATATTGAAATAAAAGAATTTAAAAATATGAAATATTGCTTTCAAAAGTTTTCAGAATGAGTACTTAGCTGGTTTCTGCAAAATCCATGAGGTATGAATTCCATCGTCTCCATCTGTACAAGTCTCCCCTATGCTGATGAATTCATTTCTCAAATGAAAGAAAAAAAATATAGGCTGTCCCATCTACTTTGGAAAAATCATCTTCCAGGATAAAATGTACGATTGAAAATGTTGTCCGGGATAAAATATACTTTTGAAAATTATGTCCAATGTAAAATTGTCTGCTAGACGGTTACATAGAATTTATCTATGCCGAAAATTACAGAACCATGTTCCAACAGAACATCACTCCATGCGGAGAACTTGTATATCAAATATACCAAAATAAACTTCAACTTAAATTAATGTAATTCCATATTAATGGTATAGAAATGGTGAGTAATTAATGGTAATTAATTAATTAATGGTCTAGTAATGTAGTAATAATGGTTAATGGTGCTAAAACAATAATTATATCTCAGAAATATTCTAAGAAACAGAAAAACGTAACTTACATGTCATACTAAGTCTTCGATGTCCATCGAAACGTTATAAATGCGTAATTGTAGAAAATAACAGTTATAATATCTTCCGCATTGTTTAAATATTCATTTTCACTAACTTTAAATAAAAATACATGAAGGATTACTTCGATGATTACAGAAAATAAACACTCGTCAAAATGACACCACCATTGTACAGAGTTGCTTCAAGAAGGAGGAAAATCGACCTTATCAACTGGTATGAACCCTTCAGGTAAATAAAATCCTATTTCTGAACTATTAGCGACATCTATGCAAGTCATTATCAACTACAGTTTTACCGTATAGGATTCCTAATAAAGGTAACGAAAACTACATCAAAGATAATAACAAAAGAATATTTCCCAATAAATCCGTATTAGTGATATCTAACCTCAAAATATTACTCTAAGAAACAAATATAAACAATACTTATTGTTTATCAGCAAAACTAATAAAAATACGAACAGAATACTAAGTGTCCTGTGAACTAAGTATAAACAAAATACTGAATCTAAGTGAGCAGTTCCAGCAAACTATTTTCAACAAATTCTGGATTATCCCGAAGGAATAAGCATACGAAACTTTCCAGGAGAAACAAACTACAGATGAAAGCCAGTGAAATCCAACCCTCAATAGACTCTGAAACATATAAAAACCAGGTAAGTCCATAGACAAATGCACTATAGAGAAATAAGTCATATGATTCTTTATTATTAAAAATCATATTCTAATTATGTTTTCTTTATGTTATTTTCAGGTAGAACTATGGAATAGAGACTCATATGGTTAGAATTCAGTTCCTGCTACAAAATAGTCCCAGATACAAAATAGTTCTGTACGTACGTAACTATTTATATACAAAATAAACATAAATTATAACGTAAGTAAACGAATAGTTTAATTAACCCTTGCTATATTACAAAGTGACGATTTATATCGTTACACATGCCCCCTCCAAAAATAATAAAAATATTTAATATATAAAAAATATTTTTATACCAAACTCTATAACTATTTAACTTAAATAGCTAAAATATATACTATATTTTATTTAATAAATCAACAAAAAATACAATACTTTATGTAAATCATTTGAAATACTACTTGATAATTAACAATAGCTAAGCTTGATAACTACGTGTATCATCCGCCTACTCTTATGTAGAACATAATTTTGGGACTTTATCGGTGTGTGTCATAAACAGGTAATTGTCATAATCAGGTAATTGTCATAATCAGGTAATTGTCATAATTAATTTTGTTTTTCTTTTTAGCTAAGTTTTATCAAGATAAAAAAATAGAAATAAGACTTGACTACGCGCATCAGAATCCTCTTCTACAAAAAATATATTTATATATTTTTTTTTTTACTATATACAAAAGTTTTGGGTACCCTTTAAATATTTTCAATACATTGATATTTTTTAAATATCATTCCGAATGATACTAAGAATATATTCTTATTTAATCAAATCTAGCCAACTGAAATGTCACTATTCGATCCAAAATATTTCTTTAGATCTTTAACATGCCAGTCGCCTCTATGACCATCTGCATTTTCCAAAATATACACTAACTTTGACTTTTTCGCAACAACTTTGCAAAATATGTACTTTGGAGCAAGTTTTGCAGCAAAACTTTTACTAGCATCTGAGAGTACTTTGTTTCGTCTCCAAACTTTTTCACCTATCTCAAAATTTACTTCACGCTTGCGCAAATCATAAGTACGCTTATTTCGTTCATAAGCTTCATGTAAATATTTCTTTACATCAACAAAAATCTCTTTAAGATTTCCCAAGTCTTGGCTATACGAGTCTCTGTCACAAGGTTCTAATTTAACACCATCAGTTGATGTCATTTTGCCATAATAAGTTCCTGTGATAGGTACATTCCTCCCAAAATTAAGAAATGCCGGCGTATACCCCGTAACTTCATTTACAGACGTTCGTAAAGCTAGACCTATTTTTGCTAAATTTTTACACCATTCTTTTTGATTATCTTTTATATATGATCTTATAGCAGTAGAAATTGTGCGATGTTGCCTTTCCGTCGGATTATTTTGACTATGGTAAAGTGCATTAAACCAAATTTTCTGTACATTATATTCATCTGCTAATTTTTTAAAAACTTTACCAGCAAATTGTTTTCCATTATCGACAATTAAAAATTGACAGACTCCGTAAACTAAAAAAACTTCATTCTCAATGAATTTACATATTGCATTTGCAGTAGCTTCCCTTAAAGGATATAATAATGTATACTTTGTAAACCAGTCTGACACAACTAAAAGATAACAAAAACCTTTAGAACTTCTGGGAAATGGTCCCTGCAAATCACATGAAATAACTTGCCACGGATAATTTACTTCTTTTTCACGACCCATCAATCCAAAACGTGCAGAATTACTAACTTTTTGTGATTGACAAATATTACAACATCTTACATACTTTAAAATATCTTTACGCATTTTTGGCCAAAAATATGTTTCTGAAATTCTATGAAAAGTTTTAAAAAATCCCATATGAGAAGCTAATACATCGTCATGACATTCTTTTAGAACTTGTTTACGACATTTTTGAGGCACTAACAATTTCCACTCTATAATATTACTTTTTACTTTTGTCTTGGTCGGTATGAACTTATAAATATTATCATCAATAACTTTAAATTGCGGATATGAATCTGGACTTTTAACAATTTTTTCCCTCAACTGAATATAATATTTATCACTATTATAATCATTTACATTAAAATTAATTAAATTTACATCTGGAAAAATTGATTTTTCTGGTTCTATTCTATCAAAAGCTCTGGATAACCCATCAGCTACTACATTTAATTTACCTCTACGATATAAAATATCCATATCATATTGCTGTAATTTTAATGACCATCTAGCCAAGCGACCAGAGGGATCTTTTATATTTTCTCAAACTGAAAGGCTTAAGTATTTACACTAGGTTGTTACTTACCTAAAGGAGTAAAAGCTAAAGTAACTGGCGCCCCTAACAACATTAATCAATTCTTTCTATTTTTCCCTTGCCCATACCCATTGCTCCGCTGTCAAAACTAGCCGTTGGCAGTGAACGTATTAATTACGGTACACTAATATTGGTAAAGGATGTGAATCACCTTTTGTAATAGAATTTAATTTACGTCCATCAAAACAAAAACGGTATGTACCATTAGCTTTTTTTACTAATAAAACTGGTGAATTAAAATCAGAATAAGATGGTGAAACTATATCATCTTTTAACATTTTATCTAACTCTTTATGTAAAATTTCTATTAAATAAGGTGACAAAGGATATTGACGCATTTTAAAAGGTTTATTATTTCCTGTATCTATATCATGTTCTATTAAATTTGTTCTACCTATTTTTTCGCTATATAATTCTTTAAATAAACTAACAAATTTATCTGCTATCTTTTTCTGTTCGTCTGTCAAGTCACATAAGCCTACTGAATTATCTTTATTTATATCCTGACTATCACTGATCACATTCAAATTATTAATTTTATTATTCCAAGATTCATCCGAAAAATCCAGAGTCATAGAAAACAATTGTAAAAAATTCACACCAAAAATAAAATTTGTTTCCAAAGAAGGAACAACCAAGACTTGTAAAATCTTAACTTCATTATCTACTTTAATAGGTAAATAAACAACACCAGTTACTAACTGTTTAGATTTATCAGCTGTAGTAACATGCGGTATAAGACATTTATCAATTTTTAAATTAAATTTTTCTAAAATTTTAATCGCGTGACCACCAGCCACTGAACAATTTGCACCTGTATCAATCAAAGCTGTTATATTTTTATCAAAAATATTTACTTTAATATATGGACGGTTATCTCTAGGTAATTTAATAAAAGAATTTTTATTAATTACAGACAAACCATACGGTTTATAAAAATTTTTAACTTTATCCAACCAATCTTTCCATTCATTCAAATAAAAGCGTTTATTTGTTTCTGTTACACTTGATTTTTGTAAAGAATTGATATTACTTTTATTATAATAAATGTTTTTACAAAAAGTAGTTTTGTTATCCTTTTTTACCTGACTGTCATTATTATTTTTAGCCTTTTTATTAAGTGAATGCCGACTAAAATCATCCACTTTCCTATTTAGTTTTTTTGTACAGGAAGGGCAATTTTTAAAAACTACATCTTTATATCCACATTTATAACAAAACTTTGTTCTTTTAGCTAAACATTTGCTAAAAATATGATTTGGTTGGTTACAGTTATAACAAATTATTTGTCTAATTTTATTATTACTACTATTCTGTGTATTATTAAAGCTTTGATTGGTACTTTGACTAATTTGAGAAACTTGACTACTATTACATACTGAACTTTGACGAGTAGAGGAAGATGGGGTAAGTTTGGACACTGTGGTATTATGACTACAATTACATTTACTACTAAAATTTTGATTTATATCCGAACTTAGGACATTTACTTTATTAACTGCTTTATTTTTTGCCACACTTTTACCTGCTATGCTCTTTTGTTTTAATTGATAAGCTTCATCTATTCTTTTACAACTGTCTTTTAAATCTTCTAAATCATTTATTTCTATAAGTGATAATGGTGTAAAATAATGTGGTAATATTCTTTCTCTAATCGTCTTAAGTCTAGTATATAAACTTGCAGCATGAATTAAACGTTTAAACAAGGTTTCCATAGCACCTATAAAAATTGCGATAGATTCATCGGGATTTTGATATCTAGAACGGATATCATCCCATGTTCTATCATCTATGTTAGCTGGAAGAAAATCTTTTTTTAATGCTTGAATTATTTGAGACCACGAATTTAAATTATCTTTAATTGAGAGAAACCATGACAATGCTGGTTCTTTGAATAAGTCATATGCAGATTTAAATAACATTTCGTCTGTAACATTTCTACTTATTTTCATATATTCAACTTGCTCAATAAAATTTAAAACATTAGACTTTCCATCAAAATTAATATTCCATTTATAAACTGGTACTGATTTTAAATAATCATTATCTTTTTTACTAGAAACATTAGGACTAAACTGTGTACTATTATGTAATGAAATATTATTATTTACTTGAGTAAGTTCTGAATTTTTACCAGATTTTTCATAAAGATCTAAAATATCTGCTTCTATTTCTAAACAAGTTGCTTTTGTTATTTCTAAAAATTGAATACGTCTAACTTTATTTTCTTCTACTTCAGGAAAACGTTGCAGACGATTTGTTACATGTACTAAATAAGTTTTTAATTTTCTTAAATCAGCTAAACTATAATCACCATGATATTCTACAATTTCTGAAGATATACTATCTAAAATTCTATTAATATTTTCCACTTCACTGTTAAAATTAAAAGTCGGATCTACATATTTTACTTTAGGATCTTCCCTAGCTATGGCTCTACCTAAAACTTTAATTCTAGATGCTCTATTATTTTTTGCTGTTAAATGTCTTATACGAAGTTCATAATTTACCATTTCAGCAGTCAAAAATCTAATTTCCATTTTATCTAAATCGTCCATTTTGAATATTTATTTTTCAAAATTATCTTTAATTTACTCAAAATATTTATTTTATTAATAAAATATTTATACTGTACCACAAATTATTTTTTTTTTGTGTACACTGCTCAACAAAGTTTTTGCATACTTTGGAAAATTTCCCAAATATGTCAAAAAAATACTAAATTATTATTTATCTCAATTGGACAAATTAATAATTATATATAGTCTCCAAAACTACAAAATTAGCTAATATTTATTCATATCCTTCGCATAAATAAATACCCTATTATCCATTTATTTCTATTGAATAAACGATAATTTCTAGAAAAACTGAACCCACGCCAAAATTTCTCTATTCCATGTTATTCCATAAAATTCAGAATAAACATAAAAAACACATATCTGATATATCTTATCAGATTAACTCTAATTTGACTTAATTTTCAACAAAAAATATTTTATTCAACAGTTATATGTAGTTTTTCTCAAAATGAACATTAAGTTACACTGAAAAAAAAATAAGCTTTAGATTTTTATAAAAAATACACTGAGAAAAATGGAGTAAAATTAAAAAAAAACAAGTGTTCTATCTATCCAAATACCACGTTCCTGGGCGCCAATATTAGTGTACCGTAATTAATACGTTCACTGCCAACGGCTAGTTTTGACAGCGGAGCAATGGGTATGGGCAAGGGAAAAATAGAAAGAATTGATTATTGTTGTTAAGGGCGCCAGTTACTTTAGCTTTTACTCCTTTAGGTAAGTAACAACCTAGTGTAAATACTTAAGCTTTTCAGTTTGAGAAAATATAACCCCTAAATAAAATAAGATAATTCATTTGAGAAATTTATTATAAATAAACTTAATGAAAGCACATCAAGTAATGTATTAATATATATAAAAAATATGTGTAATTATATTAAGATATAATTAAAGAAATCTTAATAAAAATTACTAAATTCAGAAATCATTCGACTTAAATGTATAAAGAAAACATGAAGTTCAGCAAGCACCAAGAAATGTATGTAAACAACAATCATTTCTTGCAGTGTATAAAAGTCATGCTTAAATTAGAAATCATTTAATCAAAAGTATGATATTTAATAATTAATAAATGAGATTAAATGTTTTAAAAAAAATAAGTACCTAAAAATGAACAAAAGCCAGAAGGGCATATAGTATTAATCAATACTATATCAGATCTGATAAAGTTTACAGTTATAAGAATATTGAAATAAAAGAATTTAAAAATATGAAATATTGCTTTCAAAAGTTTTCAGAATGAGTACTTAGCTGGTTTCTGCAAAATCCATGAGGTATGAATTCCATCGTCTCCATCTGTACAAGTCTCCCCTATGCTGATGAATTCATTTCTCAAATGAAAGAAAAAAAATATAGGCTGTCCCATCTACTTTGGAAAAATCATCTTCCAGGATAAAATGTACGATTGAAAATGTTGTCCGGGATAAAATATACTTTTGAAAATTATGTCCAATGTAAAATTGTCTGCTAGACGGTTACATAGAATTTATCTATGCCGAAAATTACAGAACCATGTTCCAACAGAACATCACTCCATGCGGAGAACTTGTATATCAAATATACCAAAATAAACTTCAACTTAAATTAATGTAATTCCATATTAATGGTATAGAAATGGTGAGTAATTAATGGTAATTAATTAATTAATGGTCTAGTAATGTAGTAATAATGGTTAATGGTGCTAAAACAATAATTATATCTCAGAAATATTCTAAGAAACAGAAAAACGTAACTTACATGTCATACTAAGTCTTCGATGTCCATCGAAACGTTATAAATGCGTAATTGTAGAAAATAACAGTTATAATATCTTCCGCATTGTTTAAATATTCATTTTCACTAACTTTAAATAAAAATACATGAAGGATTACTTCGATGATTACAGAAAATAAACACTCGTCAAAATGACACCACCATTGTACAGAGTTGCTTCAAGAAGGAGGAAAATCGACCTTATCAACCGGTATGAACCCTTCAGGTAAATAAAATCCTATTTCTGAACTATTAGCGACATCTATGCAAGTCATTATCAACTACAGTTTTACCGTATAGGATTCCTAATAAAGGTAACGAAAACTACATCAAAGATAATAACAAAAGAATATTTCCTAATAAATCCGTATTAGTGATATCTAACCTCAAAATATTACTCTAAGAAACAAATATAAACAATACTTATTGTTTATCAGCAAAACTAATAAAAATACGAACAGAATACTAAGTGTCCTGTGAACTAAGTATAAACAAAATACTGAATCTAAGTGAGCAGTTCCAGCAAACTATTTTCAACAAATTCTGGATTATCCCGAAGGAATAAGCATACGAAACTTTCCAGGAGAAACAAACTACAGATGAAAGCCAGTGAAATCCAACCCTCAATAGACTCTGAAACATATAAAAACCAGGTAAGTCCATAGACAAATGCACTATAGAGAAATAAGTCATATGATTCTTTATTATTAAAAATCATATTCTAATTATGTTTTCTTTATGTTATTTTCAGGTAGAACTATAGAATAGAGACTCATATGGTTAGAATTCAGTTCCTGCTACAAAATAGTCCCAGATACAAAATAGTTCTGTACGTACGTAACTATTTATATACAAAATAAACATAAATTATAACGTAAGTAAACGAATAGTTTAATTAACCCTTGCTATATTACAAAGTGACGATTTATATCGTTACATCGTATAAGGGATTCCCCGTAACGGAGTTACGCGAACCGCACCCGAATTGGTATGATCCTCGCTTTTTAGCACACTTTCGCAAATGAGTCACTGCAGTCTATTTCAGACACGGATAATAAATATGAAAAAACTGTGATTCTTTGTATATCGGTATAATTGTAATAAATAAGATCTTATTTATTACAATTATACCGATATACAAAGAATCACAGTTTTTTCATTATACATTCACGGTATACACGTCAAATCCACAGTAATGATAATAAATAAATTAAAGAAAGAATGAGTCAGAACTGACTTTGACTAAATTTTTCAGCTGTTTGTTTTCAAAATAAGAAATATCTGTGAATAAATAAGTGAACTGTACAATTTTGAAATTGCCGTTAGATGGAATTGCATAGTTAAGTATAAAATATTAAAAAAATCAATAATTTGTTTAAAGTTCAATCACTACTTACTTGTTTTTAAGAAATTAGTATTAATACAATTAGTACTATTAGTATTAGTACTATTTTTATTATTTTTAGTATTTTAAATTAAATCGTTTAAGTTTGTTTTAAACTTACAACACAAGAAATTGTATTATTTGTTTGTTTGTTTAACCTCGTACTATTCTACTTAATTAAGCATCCCCTAAGTTCAGGACTTATGTGGGCTAGTAGTAGAGGGAACCACCGGCTTTAACTGACTTTCGAACCAGTTTATAGGGAGTGTCCGCTTAACTTATCGCCTTCGCCAAATTTCAATCATTAATTAACTCAAAAAAGGCAAATCGGCGCCAGTGAGAATCGAACTCACGCTAGCCGGCTTGTCATGTAGACGCGCTGGCCCACTAAGCCATGCCTCCCATATTCGAACCAAAGCACGTGTGCACAAGGGTTGTGTGCACAAGTTGTGGGGTTCAATTCCATAACTTTTGGTACAGAGGGTTTTGCGAAAAAGTGTCTAAAGCAACGCTCTTCTCTCTAGAATAGGCATTTCATTCGTTAAAACTGACAAAAACGTCGGCAACATAAACATTGGTCTGTCTTACTCGCACATCTTTGTTCTAACAGAGACAACAATACCAGTTACTGGTAATTGTTATTGTTCAGGCCCGAATATACCTACTAACCGAGATGTTGGCGATACTTTATTTTAACCGTATGCGTATTCTAGAAAGAAGAGTTATTAGTTCGTTGGTCCAAAGTCACCCACACCGTCCGAAGTCACCCCAGTTGACTGTACTTGTTTTTAGTAATATTTTTTCTGTGTGCATTTGCTAAAACTTTAAGGTTTTTCCACGTTTTCGGGAAGTTTAACCTGTGTGCGGTACTCTTGGTGGTCCAGATGAAAAATACTTGGGAAGATTAAAACGTTTTGTTGTTGGTTATTAGCAATAATAACTCATAAATGCAATAAAAGAATTATAAAAAATACGGTTTTCTTTTCAATTAAGAAAAAGTTTCTATCCTGTCGAGATTTAATCTCAAAGAAATATGAAAATCCTCTACAGAATTTCGAAGAACGTTTTTCCTTTAATTTGTTTACAAACATATTAATGTAACTATATCAATCATTTAGTTTATTGTAAAAATGGTTACTACTTATTATGAATCATAATTTATGACCTAGAAAATATTTTATAATTACTATTAAATTATATTTAAATTAAATAATTATAAATAATTATGATTGAACCCAGGTCGTCTGCCCCATTTCAAAACACAGTAACTGACAATTTTTTACATTTTTAATTGCTATAGGCCACAATCTATTAACAACAGTCCCTCTAGTTCCTATGCTCGCAATGTATAAAAACCGTGATAATAAAAGTGGACAAAATGAACACTAGTCGATTGCAGCGCCCCAAGTCGGAACTACAAAGAAGTAGGTAAAGTAGTAATCTCGTTAACGTTTCAATGTATTGCAATGTTGTATTTTATCTCTGACGAACCTTTTTATTTTTATTTTATAGTGTTATTTAGGTTTTTTTTTTAAATTTTTATTTGAGTTTTATTGTTTAACCACAGACTAACGTTTAACTTTAAATTTTCTATACAATCCTTTAAGTTCTTTATTGATTATTTTATTTTTATATCTATTTAAATCATATACGGGGATAAACTTGACAACCTTGTAAAAACTAGTGTTGACCAATTCAAATTCAAGGCTTTCCCGCCATTTTTCAAATAGAGGTACTGTTTGTTATTGTATTTTGCTATAGGCTAATTCGTTTAAACGTTAACCGACTCATGCTTAAAGCATCCTCCCGCCTTACGCTTCCTTACCCGCAATGCCTATACTTGCTTTCCCCCCTAGACAAAGAACATAGATAAGCTGTCATCTCAAGGTTATATACAAATTTACGAGTCCTCCATTTTGATCGGAAATCAGCCGGGAAATTTAAATTAGTGGGTAAAATGTAAATAAATAAACGACATAACCTTACTTTTTAAAAATTATCTACATTTTATCCCGTATCACAGGCAGTTAATTGTTTTTATTAAGCATTAGGTATATAAAATTTTATTTGTTTCTTATGTTATATTAGAAAAAAATCAAACTTACCTAAAAAATATAATACTGCTGTCTGCAGGTAACAGTCGTTTTATGTTTCTACAAATTTTTATAAAACACGTCATTGCAAAGACTTTACTAGTTCATTAAAAAAGCACTATAAAATATGCAAAAAACACAGAAAGACATTAAAAGTTCAAAAACGCTATTATATAGTCTATAATAAAATAAAATGTTCACCCTTCTAGCACAAAACACCAAACGCGTAGAAAAAATAACAGAAAAACCTCGAAAACAAACTCAAAACATACATAAATTAGGTTATGTTAACCTGTTGCACGAATATGTTAGAGGTGTGTGCGAAGAATTATATTTTTATATTTAAATTACTGGTAAAAATAAATAAATATCTGTGTAGTATAACATATTGATTTAGTTTTTACATATATAACAAACTGTTGCAACAACAACAACGACAAAAAAAAACTTTGACTGACTACTGAAGTGAAATGAAAAGACACATCTCTAACAAAGAAAATATTCCTATCTAACGCAACACAGTGTTACCAACATAAAATATATATTTTTTTACTTTATGTTGGACAATTGGAATCAAAATGAAGGACGCATTTAGTCGGGACGCAGAAATATGCGCAGACGGTCAAAAATCAATCTATTTGTTTATTTTGGCTATGGTTTCCCCTCTCACGTTCCGTTCCCCGCGCGACCATACTTTCAGTATGAGTCACTATCACGTATAAACGGATCATACTTTAGAGAGGTTAAGCAAAATACAGCAAGTGCAATTTGCATGTAAATTAATTTTTTATAAAAATATCAGTTACTGTGTTTTGAAATGGGGTAGCCGAAGTGTATTAAGTAGTCCAGGGATATAAGCAAAAAAATACCCTGTTGGGGACAGTAGCTCATCCAGAGGTCTGTAAAGTTTTTCAGGTAATACAGGTGTATAGAAGCAAAACCTATGTATTTGCTGCGGTGGATTTGGTGTGGTTTTTAAGATATTAACAATTAAAGGTCAGAAAATTTCTATTTTTGCACATTTTTGCATACCAGTAAAAAAGTTGTCCTTTTGTGCTGGTAACGTTTATTC
This sequence comes from Brachypterus glaber, assembly GCA_958510825.1. NCBI lineage: Eukaryota > Metazoa > Arthropoda > Insecta > Coleoptera > Kateretidae > Brachypterus > Brachypterus glaber. Next base: position 11,370,802 of record OY294046.1, read on the forward strand.
AAAAGACAGGCAGGTCTACATACCTTTACCAAAAGTACATACTTGTTAATTCACAATTTTTACGTAAATGCACAGAAAAAAAGGTTATCTTGGCAGAAGATAATAAATTATCTTGGATTTATATTATCTTAAATCGAGGTAATAATCTTCTGTTAAGATCATGTATCCTCGGTTTAAGATTATCTGTGACTTTGGTTTCCTTTAATTATTCTCTTGGTAGAAAAATCCTTGTGTCAAGAATTTTTTCCTTAAATGTATGACATTTAAAATAGTAACAGAGAATCAAGAGTTATTATCTTGACTCAAAGCCCCTGTTGACTTACGGTAAGGAGTTTGTCGGCTGGCTGGCAGACAATTTGAGCAGTAGTTCAAGATATGCGCGGGAGAGAAGTTAGGTTTGTTTTTTTTTCCGTCAGTTGTCTTTAAAGGTGTATCATTGTGTTCATCTGCTTTAAAATGGACGAATTTGTATCAGTTACCCTCAAACGATGGGGATTTTTACTTAAAAAATTCACGGGTAAGTAGCATTAAATAATTTATACCTATAAGCGCCATTTTGGAATGGCGTTGCAACAAGTTTTTCTTTAAAAACAAGTGCTTTTTCCTACTACCACCTATGAGACCAAATTTCACACGATTAACAGAGTAAGAAAGTATCATATTTCATAGGCGTGCGATATAATATTATACATGTGTGGGAAATTTTTTCAAAATATTTACCATTGTATTAACCCTGGAACCTGACTGTGGGGTCAATATGATCTTGAATCAAGAGAATCATAATCTTAAATCAAGATTATAACTCTCTTCATTCAAGACTATATTATCTTAAACCAAGACTTGGTGCAAGATAATATGATCTTGGATAAAGATAATTACATACTTGGTTAAGATAATATGATCTTAAATAAATGTTTAAGTGGCTTTGATTTAAGGAAATGTCCTTAAATCTAGGACTTCAAATGCCAAGATTACGGCGGACTTGATCCAAGACAGTCATGGCGTTGAACATATCGAAAGCCATGGCGGCCTTGGTTCAAGATCGTTTTGCTTCGATTCAAGATATCCTTTTTTTCTGTGTGCGACATTGCCCCTTTAGTCCAGGGATATGAAACTTTTGCCATGACACTGGCTCCAGAGGTCTGTTTAAGTTTTTCAGGTAATACAGGTCTATAGAAGCAAAACCTATGTATTTGCTGCGGTGGATTTGGTGTGATTTTCAAGATATTAACAATTAAAGGTCAGAAAATTTCTATTTTTGCACATATTCTCTCGTTAGATGGATATTAGTTGCGTTAAACCATATCATAAACCATATATTCTTCTTCAATCATTTTTAATCAATTTCACACAAGGTTTTTGAACAGAATCTCGAGTCAACCACCTGTTTACATAATAAACAAACAAGTTTAAAGTAAAAAGTCAAAGAGTGTTGCCGCCAGTGGTGCTTTTGCTAACTAACTTTTTTTTACGGCGTACAACAATGAACTAATTTTTTTACTGTAAAAAACTAGATCACTTCTAACTAGTGTGTTCAGTTATAAAATATGAACATTTTAGTACGCTTAAAGAAAAAAGAATTTTTGTTGGCAGCAATATTTTATTTCTTATCTAAAAATATCCACAAAGAAAATGTAGGTAAACCGCATTTGACCACCTGAGCGGAATTTCTAATTCTAATACTTATTTGACGTAAATTTTTCTTTTGTACATATTTGCGTTCAAATATGGACCGCTGATAAGCAAAAACGAGGCGAACCGCGCGTGTGTCACGTAGTGATTTATATGTCGGTGAAACCTGGGAGACACTTAACATTGCTTATATTTATTACACAATTAACGTTACTGATCTCTAGATGATATCGTTTATATGTTTATAAAAAAACAATCTGCTTTATTTTATTTGAAGGCATAAACATATATTTACTAGGCTTTAGTTTCTTTTTTATCGCTTTCCATGTAGATATTTTTGCTAAATTTGATCTAGATTTTTGTTTCATTCTTTCAGTTTTTTAGTTTTGTTATCTCTACTACCAGATCTATAGAGGAATAGACTATTAAATGTTATAACGCTTTCGCTCCAGTGCACTGGAGTGATAAAAATAATAATTTATTCTCGATTTAATTGTGTGATTTTTTTTAAAGACAAATTAAACTGAATTTTATTTACATAATTAATTGTATACATAGAAAGTATATAAAAGTATTGTAACGAAACCATTTTTTAGGGCGCCGTAACGTTTCGTTATCTCGGGGTGTTTATGTTCATTGAGCAAAGAAATGTTAAAACTATGCATAATTATTTATTATTTTTCAGTTTACTTCCATTTCAATACATAATAAAATCTTCTTAAAACTAACTTTAAATATAATTTTATTATTCATAACTATTTAAAAATCTTACATACAGAGCGGTCCAAAAGTCACCCCCCCCCCCTCTCTTAACTTTTGAACCAGTTGAGATATCGACTTCAAATTTCGAACTTTTAAATAACACAACTTAAACTATCTTTTAGCATATATTTAATACTTTCAGTTCTTAAAATGTGGGCAGGGGGCATACATCATTTTAAAGCTTATAAAATTCTCCATTTAACTCCATATTTTAAAATTAAAAAAAAATAAATTGGGTTTAAAATGGGGTTAAAAATGGTTATTAATGTCAAAATTCCTCTAAAAAAACAAATAATTTTTTAAAAATGCCTAATTTCATCATAAAAAAATCTTAATTATACTTTTAAACTAATTTTAGTTGAAATAAATAAAAATTTATAAAAAAAACTTTAAAAATCGAATGTTTTAGCACAAAAAATTGAAAAATCAAAACCTTAAAAAACATTTTAAAAAAATTTAAAAATGTTAGTTTAAATAGAGAATTTTATAAGCTTTAAAATTATGTATCACACGCCCCCCTTTCCATTTAAAAAAATGTCCCCCATGCCCCCCTGCCCACATTTTAAGAGCTGAAAATATCAAATATATGCTAAAAGATAGTTTAAGTTGTCTTATTTAAGAGTTCTAAATTTGAAGTCGATATCTCAACTCGTTCAAAAGTTAAAAGGGGGGGGGTGACTTTTGGACCGCCCTGTATAAAAATTAAGGAATCACACTAAAGAATGCAGTTCACATTAAATGTATTGTCATATAAATTTTATTAATCGATATGCCGGCCAGTCATGGAATACGGATTTCCTATTTTTTCAAATATTTCCAACCCAGCACTACGTATCATGAAGACAGCAGAAATAATTTGTCTCAAAACTATCACAAGAATAAGACACCCACGTAATAATAATAATAATAATAATAATTTATTGTTCAAAAATACCATATACATAGGTGTAGAACAAGTCTGCTACAAATTTAAACAATACAAAAAAAAAATACAAATTTTAAATATATAAATACATATTTATACCTAAACTAAAACTAAAAACCTAATTTTAATTTTATGCTTAAATTTTATGCCAGATTTCATCGAAACTGTAATAACACTGCTCAACAAGATAGTTATGAATACGTTTAGAAAATATTTTAAAATTATTTATGCTTTTATATTCTACTGGAAGTTTGTTGTATAATTTTATACCCATATACTTTGGATTATTTTCGTATGCTACAGTACTATGTATAGGGTACACATAATTATCTACATGTCTTGTAGGGTAGTTGGACAATCCCAGAAACGACTATCTATACGAGATAACCAAAATTGTTCGTATAGAAAAGCGCATGAATAGGCTCCAGATAATCTGGATCTCATTAAAAATTGCTGTTCTCCAAGAGACAAGGGCATACGACCTAGATGCAAGTACCCCTTAAAGATAGCTTTTGAAAACTTTTGCGATTTTGAAGATGACAACTACACACATCTTTTTTTGTTTATTTTTTAATTATTATGGTTTATTGTTATCATACATATTTTCTATATGTATATTAATTGTTTTAAAAGCATTTGAATTAAGGCTGAAGGGCCCAAGGCCGATGGCCAATGGAGCTCTCTACAACTAGAATTATGAAACAAAAGACGTCTACCCTATCTCTATCTCATTTGTGGTACACTTTCCAGTCAACCAAATAAATACTGTATTTGTTTTTCATACAACAAATACAGTATTTGGCCGGAAAGTGTAGCACTGAGCGGCACGAACGAACATAGCTAATGTGAATCTGTAAAATAAGATAATTCTACTAAAATTTAGACGGCGCCAGTAATTTCTTTAATAAAAATAATATAGTTACACTTTTCGCCCGGCCAAGTAAATATTGTATTTGTTCAACAAAGAACAAATACAGAATTTGTTTGGTTGGGTGGAAGTGGGAGTGTATGTATGTCTTCTATCCTTTTTGGGTAGAACTTTTGTCCCTGTCTAATCTAACGGGAGAAATTGCCATTGTATATTTTATTTTGTTTAAAATCTATTTAAGATAAAACTACAAGTTAAATGAAATGTAATAAAAAAATGTACAATAAAGAGCGTTATCTATGCATCTTAAATATAATAGTTCAATTTTATATGATACCTTATTTTTATATTCGGGCCTCCCAGGCCCAGGGTATGTAAATGTGTATATTTTTTAGGGTATGCATCCTAGGGTTAAAAGAAGAATATATTCTCTTCGTTATAAACAAATCACATATTCTTGATTTAAGATAATATGTTTCTGTGTGAGAAGTCTTTTAAAAAGAAAAAGAAAATTTTTTTATGTCCTTTGTTACTCCGAGCATTTCAAATACAGATCACATCTTATAAATTGAATAAAATTCTCTTCGTTACAAACAAACATATTCTTGATTTAAGATAATATTTTTCTGCGTGAGAAGTCTTGAAAAAAAGAAAATTTTCTTATGTCCCTTGTTACTCCGAGCATTTCAAATACAGATCTCATCTTATAAATTGAATAAAATTCTCTTCGTTATAAACAAACACATATTCTTGATTTAAGATAATATTTTTCTGCGTGAGAAGTCTTGAAAAAAAGAAAAATTTCTTATGTCCCTTGTTACTCCGAGCATTTCAAATACAGATCTCATCTTATAAATTGAATAAAATTCTCTTCGTTATAAACAAACACATATTCTTGATTTAAGATAATATTTTTCTATGTGAGAAGTCTTAAAAAAGAAATAAAATTTTCTTATGTCCCTTGTTACTCCGAGCATTTCAAATACAGATCTCATAAATTGTACTGACTCATATTTCTCATCACCATGTTCCTATGAAGACTAGATCACGAACTCTCCGATATAGGAAATCAATTACGCCTAGAATAATTGCACAAAATAGACGTAACGATAATAATGCTGTTGAGATTAATTTAATATCTTTAACAATTAGATATATGGAGAATTTTAATCTAAAGACTAGTAGTTAAGCTACGGTTTCCTCCAAAAGTCGCAGTCGCTGACGACTGCGAGCGGGTAGCCGCGACCGAGTCGTTGAGACATCTCCAATGCATTTTAAATGTCCCTGTTTTCCTAGCTGCTGCCGACTCGTTACTACTAACTACCGGTCGCCGTTCGTTTGGTCGCCGGTCGCCGTTCGTTTGGTCGCCGGTCGCCTGACCGCTCTGGGAGCAGACGCACGACTAATTCGTCACGAATTTGACAGTGTGTGCGCAGGTGTGTGATGTGATAAGTGTTTATATTTTACATTCCACAGCTGTGTACATGTACAGCTAGCTGTACAGCAGAGTGGAAATAGTTATGGCAGGTATGTAATAGTTTGTACTTGTAGGGATGTTAAAAAACGGTTTTTTTTTTTAATACGTTGTTTTAAAACAGTGTTTTAAAACGGTATTTTTTATTTTTTATTCATTTTTTTATTTTCATTTTTCGTGCCCAATGCTTAACAAACAATGTTTTTAATTAATAAACTATCTTTTAGTTGTCAAATTAGTACAATTCGTATATTTATATTATTTTTTTAAATATTTATAACTTTAATTTGGTTTTACTCAGATAAAAGTCAAAATAAGTTAAGTTAGGATCTTATCGTTAATTTATTGCGTTCTACGTTTTGTGAATATTTTATGATTTTGTTCTGATAGTTAATACACTTTAAGGATCCTGGCTGCCAGGACCTTATCCACTGGTTTTAAATTCAGCAACATTAGAAGAACCGACTTTTTAGAGATATTCATACTGATTGCAAGGCATAAACTCGTAAACAATGCAACAGTTGTTTATAAAATGGCCAGCTAACGGAACGGCGACTGGCGAGACCAAGGAAAACAGGTAGGGTCGTAACGACCTGGTCGAGGCTACCCGGTCGCAGTCCTCAGCGACTTTTAGAGGAAACCGTAGCTTTAGCGAATGAAAAATTCACGCTTCCTTATCAGAGACTTCTACAATTAAGGCCGGATTTATAATTAATAAATAACTAACAATTAACGATTATAACTAAAGGTTAGTTTATCCAATCATCACCACTAAACTAACTAAAATTAAGGTTCATTTCTTATTCACAAATTTTCTTAAAGTAAATCAATCAACTAATACTTTTAATTAAAATGAATAATTAACTACGGAAGGGATTGTATTAGTGGGCTAGCGCGTCTGTATGACAAGCCTACTAGCCAACCAGCGTGAGTTCGATTCTCACTGGCGTCGATTTGCCTTTTTCAGTTAAGTAATATTCGAAATTTGGCGAAGGCGATAAGTGACACTCCCTATAAACTGGTTCGAAAGTCAGTATAAGCCGGTGGTTCCCTCTACTATTAGCCCACACAAGTCCTGGACTTAGGTGATGCTTAATTAAGTAGAATAGTACGAGGTTAAACAAACAAACAAAACAAACAAACAACAAACGCAATAATAATTTTGTAGTGTCTGTGATTAGAACAGTTAGGCAATATTTAAAAAAAAATGCGCAAATACAATATTTTCAAAAATGTAACCCCTTAATGAATTTGAAACAGTGCGATCTCAAGGGCTAAGGGTCAACAAATGTACAACGTCTATGAAAGTGAGGTTACGTTTCTGCATTCCGACTGTGATACGCCACACCTTGGCAGGAAAAATTAAGTTCTTACATCTTGAAAGTTACAAGCCTGACTAAAAAAAGAATGTACTTATTTACAAGCTGGATGGTTAAAGCATTATCTTGGTTTGTTCATCTTTAATTTATTAACCAATTGAAGTTGTGGCAAAAAACATCATGAATCTATTTGATAGATTTTATTAGAATTAAGTTTATACGAACATATTTACATTGCTGTAAATTGTATGTGCTAAATTATTGCTAGTACAGATCACATATTTTATAACTGAACACACTAGTTAGAAGTGATCTATTTTTTTACAGTAAAAAAATGAGTTCATTGTTGTACGCCGTAAAAAAGTTAGTTAGCAAAACCACCACTGGCGGCAGCACTCTTTGACTTTGATGACAGCCATACTTCAAACTTGTTTGTTTATTATGTAAACAGGTGGTTGACTCGAGATTCTGTGCAAAAACCTTGTGTGAAATTGATTAAAAATGATTGAAGAAGAATTTATGGTTTATACACCTACCAATCTCTCCGAAATTGCAAATGCTACATTAGACAAGTTACCATCGAAATCGCGAAAAGTGTGCGATTTAGCCTACGAAAAAAAAATTAAAATGAGCTAAGGAAGGTTTAAGTTTATTTCGAAAGGGTTTTATTGGCCTATTTTAATAAAAAAACATACTTTATTGCTGAATAAATTAAATGCAAAAATTAATATTTAAAAATATATATACAGAGCGGTCCAAAAGTCACTCCCCCTCTTAACTTTTGATCGAGTTTAGATATCGACTTCAAATTTAGAACTCTTAAATAAGACAACTTAAACTATATTTAAGCATATATTTGATACTTTTAGCTCTTAAAATGTGGGCAGGGAGGCATGGGGCGACATTTTTTTAAATAGAAAGGTGGGTCGTGTGATACATCATTTTAAAGCTTATAAAATTCTCCATTTAACTGTATATTTTTATTTTTTTTTAACATTTTTTTTTGGGTTTAAAATAGGGTTGAAAATGGGTATTTTTGTCAAAATTTCTCTAAAAAATCCAAACAATTTTTTAAAAATGCCTAATTTCATAATGAAAAAAACTAAATTATACTTTTAAACTGATTTTAGTTGACATAAATAAAAATTAACAAAAAAAAAAACTTAAAAATTTAGCACAAAAAACTGAAAAATCAAAACCTTAAAAAACATGTTTAAAATTTTTAAAAATGTATGGTTATATAGAGAATTTTAAAGGCTTTAAAATTATGTATCACACGACCCCCCTTTCCATTAAAAAAAAATTCCCCCATGCCTCTCTGCTCACATTTTAAGAAATAAAAGTATCAAATATATGCTTAAAGATAGTTTAAGTTGTCTTATTTAAGAGTTCTAAATTTGAAATCGATATCTCAACTCGTTCAAAAGTTAAGAGGGGGGGGGGGACTTTTGGACCGCACTGTATATATAGGATGCTTGAAGAAAAAATAGTGTGTTTCACTCAGAGGAAAAGTGCCTTTTTTACCCATCTGTAGTTTCTACAGACTAGTAAAAAAAAGCTTCACTTTTCGTCTTAGTAAAACAATATACTATTTATATAAAACATTTTACTATTCCTTAAAACGACTTTTGTTTGATTAACGCAGTCGTCCCTCCGAAGTGACTGATCGATTTCGTGCTTTTTAGCACTCTTCAGAGCCACATATCGGTAGTAGGGACAACTACGAAAATCAAATCCTTTCCATATATCTCTATATAGAGTTTAAAAATCGTTGTAAGGAAAATCAAAAACAGCTAGCGACATCTACTGCTAAAAGCAGAGACTGGATAAACCTATCGACAGTCCAAAAAAGGAAGCAGTTATTGGTTTCAATAACCTATTGCACGCTGTCGATAGGGGGCAGATTAATCAATGCCACGGTGGACATTGCTGCCAATTGAATCCTAAACGCTAGGAGGTCACCTTTTACAGTGGTATCTGAATTAATAAACTAAATTAAATTGTTTGATATTTACAAATTTAAAAAATCTATATAAAACATTTAAGGAATAGTAAAATGTTTTATATAGATTTTTTAAATTTGTAAATATCAAACAATTTAATTTAGTTTAATATACTATTTGTTATTTTCTTGGGTTTTCACAAAAACAACTACAATATTTGGAAGTAATTTTAATGTCCGTAAACAATTATGAAAGAACATTTTAGTGGCGTATCGGAAAGAAGAGAAAATTAAAAAAAAAGACCAAGTCTGGATTCGAACCAGGGTCCCCACTCGGTTTTCGGCTTGGTCCACTACCAACTGAGCTACCGAGACTCCCGTCTGACAACTAACTAATTGGACAATGTTCAATGGACATGTTCTTTTTTCTATTCTTCTAAAATTTGTTAGTTGTTAATTAAAGGAAATATAGTTAATTTGTTAGTAGGAATAAACTCAATATACAATGTCTGAAGATCCCTTTTACCCCTTCACCCTTATATCGTTCACATATCAAAACATAGAGATCGAGATGCGGTCTCTTACATGTAATGTAAACATTGTATTTTAGCCAAATTAATATAGATAAGAAGTAGTTTTGATGTCAGCAAATAATTATAAAAGAAAATATTAGTGGCATATCGGACAGGAGAGAAAATAAAAATAAAATCAAGTCAGTCTGGATTCGAACCAGAGTTCCCACGGTTTCCAGCCTGACACTCTACCAACTGAGGTTTACAATCAATGCAACCTAAAGACAGTTGAACCTGAGAGGAGCGCCTATGTGCAGCTCTTGATGCAGCGTTTTGATAAACTGCGCATGCGCTGACCGTTTTTCAATATGTTATTTTAAATAAATAATAAATTTTTTTACAAAAATAAAAACACCAAACAGACGCCAAGCCAACGTTAACAGAAACCAAGGCCCCCTCATTAAAAAGAAGTCCAAACCAAGAAAAAACCAAAACAAACTCCTGCACAGAGAGCTGCATTTAGGCGCTTGTAACCTGAGTGCCACTCAAATTAGATGTCAGATTTTGGGACTGAGGCTATTAGGGCCACTTGATCGGTTGTTGTCTAGTTGGTGTGTTATTATGTTTACATGGTTGATCGGTTAAGGCGTTTAACCTCTTCAGTACCAGGTTTGCCATATGTAGCAAAAAGCATATTTTCAAAAAAAAAACTATATACAGAGTTAGAAAATTTTTATTATCAGATTTAGTTTTATCGACCCCAAAAATCCCTATATACCAATTTTCACGAAAACAATGTAAACAATTAAAATTAACTACCCCTGGGGGTGAAGTTATAATTTTTTTATTATCAGATTTAGTTTGAGCGACCTCAAAACCCCTATATGCCAATTTTTATAAAAATATTGTAAAAAAACTATTTCCCCTTCCCTTAAAGATGGAATTTTTGTAATATTTGATTCAGATTAAGCGAATTAAGAAAAATATGTGTTTGATAAAGTTCTAAAATATGACGAAAAAAAAATTAAGTTATATTTTTTTTTTTGGCCAGACCTGGGAATGAAGTGGTTAATGTCGACAAACGCTTTCAAAAACGCAAACGGCCAACCACCAAAACGCAAGAAAAGTGGACAAAAAAAACTGATCAAATGACCCTAGTGGCTATTACTTATTGATAACCACACCACTTTTGTGGATCACAAAGTCGACGACGACGATGATGATGATGATAATAATAATGATGATGATAATGATAACAATAATAATAATAATAATAGTGGCATATAATATTATTAATTTTTATTGTTGGTGGTGAATCTTCTAAAAAGCAAAATGTTGTCATTAGACAATTAAAACCTAATTTAACATTTAATTTAGGACATTTTTTAGCGTTGAATATTCGTTAGTTTTTTAAAAACTTTTTAAAATATATTCGTGTGCTACGTCACACATTCAATATAGCGCTAAAATGACAAATTTTCATAACTGACGTTATGCTGTCAATAATATAACCTCAAAACATTCTAAAATCTAAAATAATATATAATATATTATATCAATCAATAATTACAATTAGAATCCAATGGAGCTCTCTACAACTAGAATTATGAAACAAAAGACGTCTACCCAATCTCTATCTCATTTGTGCTAACTTTCCAGCCAACCAAATAAATACTGTATTTGTTTTTCATACAACAAATACAGTATTTATTTGGTTGGCCGGAAAGTGTAGCACTGAGCGGCACGAACGAACATAGCTAATGTGAATCTGTAGAATAAGATAATTCTACTAAAATTTAGATGGCGCCAGTAATTTCTTTAATAAAAATAATATAGTTACTTTTCGCCCGGCCAAGTAAATATTGTATTTGTTCAACAAAGAACAAATACAGAATTTGTTTGGTTGGGTGGAAGTGGGAGTGTATGTATGTCTTCTATCCTTTTTGGGCTTTTGTCCCTGTCTAATCTAACGGGAGAAATCGCCAATGGCGATTGAGTAACAGAACACAGATCTATAGATCTGATTATAATTCAATTTTTGACTCACAGAACAAAGATCGGAGAAAAACATCTGTCCGCTGTCAAATATCTGTCGAATATTAACTTTTAAACCAGATGGCGTACGATTTTAAAAACCATGAATATTTTTTAAAAAATGTTCGTCACATATTTGACGCCAAAAAATGAAATTTTAAAATATTTTTTAAAAACTTGAAAAATATTCACCGCTAAAAAATGTCTTTAATGTAGAAAACAATGAGACGCGGTAGATTTTCAAAAAACATTAATCTGCTATAAAATAAATAATTACAAAATGTAGGTTGTTCAATTAGCTATAAAAGGACTTTCTAATGCGTGGTGGTTAATTTTAACAATGCTATTTTATAAACGGCCCACGTGTGTTGTCGCTTACGTCTTTTTGGGTTTAGCGGTTTTGTTGGCGTTTCTTATTTATATTTCGTATATTATTTTCAATACTTAATGGCTGCGTTCAATGGAAACAGCAAAACCAACGAACTAATAACTCTTCTTTCTAGAATACGCATACCGTTAAAATAACATCTCGGTTTGTTTGTAAACAAATAGTATGTATATTCAGGCCTGAACAATAACAGTTACCAGTAACTGGTATTGTTGTCTCTGTTAGAACAAAGATGTGCGAGTAAGACAGACGAATGTTTATGTTGCCGACGTTTTTGTCAGTTTTAACGAATGAAATATCTATTCTAGAGAGAAGAGTTATTAGTTCGTTGAGCAAAACTCATCGAAACACATCGAAAGCTGTCAAATCACTACTGAACGCTATAATGAGATTCGATTGACAGATGTTGCGGCAATCATTCCTCAACAACGTTTTGAGATTATTACTTTTAATTGATTTTTTTAAAAGCGCGGGAATATACTTTTCCTACGACTGCTTTAGAATGTAAGCAAATACACACAATTTTCAAACACAGAATGAATACATTCTAGCTCTAGATACGGTATGAATATTCTGTATCAAGTGTTAGAATGAGCACATGTAGTGCCATCTCTTGTTTATAAAAGTAAAGAAAACTGTAGCAAAATTAGCAAAAATATGTATATTTTACCATGAAATATTGAATAATTTAATGCAATTTAAAGTTTTGCGTTAAAATTACATAAAGTTTATTAGTTTTTCTTAATATTTGACCAATTTAGTTCAAAAAATTAAAACTGCTCCATCTATTGTTAAATATTTAAACCTGATATCTGTCACAACAATCTGAATTAACCTTCAATTTTGGCATTAAAATTTGTAAATATGTGCTAAAATTAAATAAAAATCCTTTTTAAGTACTGATTTGATAAAATTATTAAATAACATTAATTGCTTTATTTAAAAATATGTGTTTTGTTGCATTTACAATGTCGAGTCACAAAAAACATTGTTTTTAACCTTGTCCGCAGTTTACATACAGTGTTTCATATTTGCAGTCGAAGAAAAAGTATAGTATATAACACGTATGGAATAGTCATTCCGTGCTCGCGGGACCGTCATACTCGCCTACCGGCTCGTATGACAAACTTTCCGCTCGCGCGGAATACTAGTTATAGAATATACTATTCTGTGGGTATTTCTAACCACAAATGATGATTGTGACAAGTGACAGATATTTGCCGTACAGCAGTTTGCTATCAAAACTTATCATTTGATAACTTTTGATTAGTTTTGCTGTTTCCATTGAACGCAGCCAATGATATATCATATCGATAAAGGTAGGTTGTTTGCAAATCAGCTTTCTTCATTTGTTTACCAAACGCCGTACTCATATTTTAGTAATGAAAACACTGTAAAACATCCACAAATTTACAAAATTTCTAAATAGAATTATTTTATAGCTACATGAGAATAACCAAAGGAGTATATCGGATTTTGGGCTAAATGCGCAAAATAACATTTTGTACATTTATATATTTATATTAATAAAAATAAGTAGATTGTCTGTTTTCTAAAAAAAATTATAGTTAGGTATAAATTAAAACGAGGGTCTATTTTCTCCTACTTTCTTTTTATTGAGGACGCGTTTCGGAGTCTAACACGACTCCATCTTCAGCTCCAAAGACTAAAATAAGAAAAACAATAATGTAAAGACTAGTATCACGAGTTTATATTATTGTTTTTCTTATTTTAGTCTTTGGAGCTGAAGATGGAGTCGTGTTAGACTCCGAAACGCGTCCTCAATAAAAAGAAACTAGGAGAAAATAGACCCTCGTTTTAATTTATACCTAACTAATATTTTAACTCCTACTTTTGGGTAAATATGGCTTAAAAAAATATATTTATATATTTATATGAGGTCGTATTTTGTGGCCCGAAGCGGAGATGAGGTCGATAAACACGACCGAAGACAGAAAAAAACTTACCTACGAGCAGCGCATTACGTTTTTCTTACTACCAAGGGATTAAAATCTTATTTTATCAATAATATTTTTCACATTTATATGTGTAACAATTCAAGAAATCATATTTTTATTGAATCACTCTATAAAATTAGAAATAGTCTTGTGTCTAGATGTCCTGCTGAGGTAAATGTAAGCACACTTAATGTCCTTGTGCGGTAAATCTTTTTATCCAATACATACAGATAATAAGACAATTACCAGCTTTATTTTAAATAGATAAACTCAATAATAACCCCCGCGTGGCTTTTACTTTATTTAGTGGATAATTATTTATTTTACCCACCCAACTGTCACTTGTCAAATTATTTTTTTGTAAATGTCATTAAAATTTGTAATAAAAATATGAATTGCTAAGCTATTTATTGAATAAAACCTTGTATGGCACTCATGGGTAAACCGAAATTGCCCTCTCGAAAATTAACCTGCTTGGTTGACGCCTCGCAGGTTAATTTTCTCATGGGCAATATCTTACTTTACCCACTAGTACCATAAATAACTATTTCTCTCTTTAGTGACGGTTTTGTTTGTATTGATTTTATTTATCACTAAGTGTGCTTGATATAGTACTTTCCATTACTGTCGACTTTTTGATTAAGTAATGTCAACTTACCTAGTTGGTAGTGACAAAACTTTATTTTCTACAATATAAGTCCGCTCGAGTTAACTCGGGTAAGCGGAAAAGAGTCAAACTACTTTCAACTAGTTAACCCGGGCGAGTGCGTTAAGGGGTTAAAACGATATTTTTCTTTATGTTTTAGTTTTTTTTTTTCAAATATTATAACAAACCTAATGAAAAATTAAAAAAATTGGCAGTGGTTGGGCGTGCCAGTGGCGTTTAACGCCAATAACTTAGGGACGCTTGATATTTTTCTACTTTACAGACCAATCTGACACTGGGCGCCAATTTTATTTATTTATTCTAGTGCAAACTTAAAAGCTTTGATTTATTTTCAGTTGCTACTATAGTGTTTTTCTGTGAAGTCACTCTTGCAGTATAATTCAGTAATAAGCCTCGAATTATTACAATGCTTCATACTTTTTGGTATACAGAAGTTAAGGAGTATTTTAAGCAAAGGTGATTTTTTTTCCGAGGGGCTGACCGCGAGGAAATCTTTTGTACAAGCCAAAGGAACTCAGGAGGAACTCTGGAGGGACTCTGAAGAACTCTGGAGGAACTCTGAGGAATTCGGAGGAACTCTGGAGGAACTCCGAGGAACTTTGAGGAACTCCGAGAAACTCCGATGAACTCCGGAGGAACTCCAAAGGAAGTCAGTATTTTTTAAGTCACCCTCGCGCCAATTTTTTCTTTGAAGGGACGCCAAGAAGTTTGGTAGTAACCGTCAGGGACAAAGCTTTTTTCCATGAAGGTATTTTGTTAGAGGCGCCATTTTTTTTGTTGGGGCGCTAAGCTTGCCTTTAGGCTATTTTTTTTGTTGATGTAATAACCAGTAATCATTTTGGCCCCCAAGTGCCCGCAACTAAAATTATGTGTTTTTTTTTAGAACAAGTCGTCACCGATTCTTCGGAAATTGATTATGAGGACTATGATCATCGGATGATTTTTAGTTTTAACTGTTATGTTTTAGGACTAATAATTTATATAGTATGTCAAGAATTATTATTTTGTTTTAATTTTGTTAATTTTCATTCGATATTACACTTTTACGTTTACCTTATTGTCTTATCCTCGTATTATTTCATTGTAAAAAATATTTTTTTTTGTTTATGAAAATAATGTTTTTTTCTCTCTGATATGCCCTTGTTATTGCATAATATACAATTCTATGCAATTAAAACAAATAAAATAATTTTGTCCAGCTAGCTATACACTAGACGAAACACTGTGCAGCCATACAATCGAATAAAAAAGTTATTTACTTACAGCTAAACCTATTAAACAATATATGCTTACTTCTAGTTAATGTTTTAGCAAATACCTTTTTTATTTGGGTTATCTTGCCTGGAAAAAAATGATTTTGTGTGTAATTTTATTTTCCCTTTTATGAGGTTTTTAAAGTTTTCTTCTACACTGTAAAAAGTGATAGTAAATTTAAAGCAGTTATCCTTGTGAGGAAATACTGGATTATACTATCCCATACAAAAAAAGCAAAAAACTGTAACAATGCTTAAGGATTCATATTATTTGTAAATTTTAAGTTAAACCACAGGTTAGGTTGTAATATCCCTTGAAAAATAAAGCAAGTGCTTGTAACAATAGGTGGAATTCACAGTAACATTAAAAAACACAGAACAACTGTAAAAAAGCTGTAAAATTATATGTAAATTATAGTATTTTGACTATAATATTTATTACAGTTTACAGTCACTATAATTAAAAATTAAGTTATTTTTACAATCGCTATTTAAAAATACAGTTAGTCTTTAAATTTACTGTAACAATTGCTGGAAATAAATCGCCTACAATAATTGCTTGAACTGTTTTCACAGTGTATTGTAAATAATAAAAAAATACGACCAAAACAAAAGTTTAACCCCCCTTCCCCCAACCGATTTTGCTGAAATACAAACTTGTCCAAGATAATATAAAAATACATCTGCATACAAAATTTCAAGTCGCTAGCTCAAAGCGTTCTTAAGTTACCGTGGATACAGACAGACATCATTTTTTGTTCTGCTTATTTTAAATTTTCCCCGACGTTTCAGGAAAAAATAAGATGATTTAGGCAAAAAAAAATTGATTTTTCACAACACTTTATGAGGAAGTAAAAATGAGGTTAGAGAAAAAAACGCTATCACCCTAAAACCGTACCATGATCATTCTCTTTTAGCTGCGAAGAGGTTAATAAATGTCAGTCTCAACCGCGGTAGCACATTGCACTTAATAAATAAGAGTGCTAATGTCGGCCAGATGCTGGCTGCACCGCAACATCAAGATAGCCGTGGAACAATTGAATTTCTAATGTCTATCTAGATTCAGATTGCAGAAAAAACGTTTAGTGCTTAGGCTTGAACTAACCTATATCCGAGAATATCTCCGGTAGCACGATAGAAAATAGTACGGTACTACACACTTAGGTACTATTAGTACCTAAAAGGTTATCTTGGCAGAAGATAATAAATTATCTTGGATTTATATTATCTTAAATCGAGGTAATAATCTTCTTTTAAGAGCATGTATCCTCGGTTTAAGATTATCTGTGACTTTGGTTTCCTTTAATTATTCTCTTGGTAGAAAAATCTTTGTGTCAAGGATTTTTTCCTTAAATGCATTTAAAATAGTAACAGAGAATCAAGAGTTATTATCTTGACTCAAAGCCCCTGTTGTCTTACGGTAAAGCATTTGCCGGCCTCACCCCACGTAGATATACAGTATACTCGCCCGTTGTTATTATTGGCTGGCAGACAATTTGCGCAGTAGTTCAAGATATGCGCGGGAGAGAAGTTAGGTTTGTTTTTTTTGCCATCAGTTGTCTTAAAAGGTGTATCATTGTTTTTATCTGCTTTAAAATTAACGAATTTGTATCTGTTACCCTCAAACGATGGGGATTTTCAAATTTACTTAAAAAGTTCAGGGGTAAGTAGCTTTAAATAATTTATACCTATAAGCGCCATTTTGCAATGGCTTTGCAACCAGTTTTTCTTCAAAAACAGGTGCTTTTTCCTACGACCACCTAGGAAACCAAATTTCACACGATTAACAGAGTAAGAAAGTATCATATTTTACAGGCGTGCGAAATAATATTATACATGTGTAGGATTTTTTTTCAAAATATTTACCATTCTATTAACCCTGGAACCTGACTGTGGGGTCTTTATCTTACACAAAGTCTTGGTTTAAGATAATATGATCTTGAATCAAGAGAATCATAATCTTAAATCAAGTATATAATTATCTTCATTCAAGATTATATTATCATAAACCAAGACTTGGGGTAAGATAATATGATCCTGGATAAAGATAATATGATCTTGAATCAAGATAATTACATACTTGATTTGAGATAATATGATCTTAAATAAATGGTTCAAGTGGCTTTGATTTAAGGAAATGTCCTTAAACCTAGGACCTCAAATGCCAAGATCACGGCGGACTTGATCCAAGACAGTCATGGCGTTGAACATATCGAAAGCCATGGCGGCCTTGGTTCAAGATCGTTTTGCTTTGATTCAAGATATCCTTTTTTTCTGTGTACGTTAAATTGAAATAATTGTACACGGGCTGATATTTTAAAGGGTAGTAGTGGATAGTAACAGAACACTCCTGTTAGTTTTTCACCGGGTGATTTGAGTAACAACAGTAGTGTTCTGTCAACATCCACTACAACCCTTTAAAATCTCAGCCGGTGTACATTTATTGCAATTTACATTTATTATTTGTTTTAGGCAGTAAGGGAACGTTCAAGTATTACGTAACGCAAATTTTGATCATTTTGGACCCCACCCCCCCCCCCCTGTTTCGCTGTTTTCCTATACCATTAACATGGGCGTAACACTCCAAAATGACCCCCCCTCTAAGAGCGTTACGTAATACTTGAACGTTCACTAATGTCGCTGCAATTTATAAATGGTCGATTTTTAA
Source organism: Brachypterus glaber (assembly GCA_958510825.1). Taxonomy (NCBI): domain Eukaryota; kingdom Metazoa; phylum Arthropoda; class Insecta; order Coleoptera; family Kateretidae; genus Brachypterus; species Brachypterus glaber. The sequence goes on from OY294046.1 coordinate 11,389,204, forward strand.
GCCTAAAACTGTAAAAATACATTCGCGAACTTTCCCATATAGCACCGGTCGTCCATTGGACTTTTATTTTAGATCCCTTTTAAGTACATTGGTCCACGGACTAATAATGGATGTACTGTGTACGTCCATATATTTACATCCTTTGTACGACTATTAGTGGATGTCCATTCAGTGTCCATTTTATGCCCATAATTTCAGCTCTCTGGGTTTATTCTAAGTGGGTGAAACAGAGAGAGGGTAAACATAGCCTTATACGCGTATGGGAGGTGATGGGAAGATAAGGGGGGATGTAAAATTTATTTTAAAATTTGATTATCACTGGATGAGTATGTAACCTAATTTTAGTTTTAAATTATCTCGTGGGTAATAAATGGAATTTTAAATTTTAGGGGTGGGGGGTTGGGGGGTAAGTTTTATATAAAATTGTATTGTCAGAGGAGCATGTGTACCAAATTTTAGCTTACTAAGTATATTCTAAGTGATCGAAAAAGTCTTTGGCAGATTTACCCTAAACAAACAAACAAACAAAAACAAACATTGCAAGTTAAATAATAGTTTTTCACAGTCGCAAAAAACAGTTAGGTAAGCAAAAAAGCAAGTCCTATGGATGCTGGATGGATGGTTTGAACGGACAGCTTATGGATGTCCACAGTTGTGTCATCTGGACTGAACGGATGTCCATGGGACGTCCATAGAGAAAAAATGGGCATCCTATGGACATACAGCCGTCCATGAACATACGTCCATTGGACGTGCATAGTATCACTTTGTGCTATCTGAGTTTGGACTAAACGAAATTATTTCTTTGCGAACAAAGAGTATGCGAATTAAGTTTTTGCGAATTAAAGGTTTTGTGAAATAAAAGTTTGCGAACTAAAATTTTGCGAAGAAATTTTTGCGGACTTTTTGCTGCGAACCATTTTTTACAGTGTATAGTGGAATATGGTATAATAGTAATTATATACCAAGGTAGAGAAGACATTTTTTATAGCCGAGCGTATTAAATCCCGAGCCGTAGCAGCGAGGGATTTAAGAGTGCGAGGCTATAATAGTCTTCTCTACCGTGGTTTATATATGTTTTTCACTACTAGCGGATTTATTCTTATTATATAACATTTTTATGTCAGTAATAAACTAAAATATTTGCTGGATCTTAATTAACCGCGCAAAAACAAGTAGCATTTAAAATCGCCATTTCTGAAAACAAATGAATAAATTGATTTATTCACAGAAAGTTGACAGTTCTAGTGGGTTGCATTTTGATATTTTTAAAAATGTGTGAAAACATCGGTAAGTTGTTTATTTACTGAATAATATGTGATACTCTATTATATTTAATTCATTTATATTATTTGCCATGCTCATTTTTTATCTAATGGCAAAATATTGATTGATTTTTTCATTAAAAATTATAAGCAATGACATGTCTTTCAAGGTAAATCGAGTGGCAGATATCAATTGTTAATAAAATTTACTCCTACTAGGAGAGAAAAAATTATTATTGCTATAGGTGAAGAAAATTGATTTCACAGTCTGAAAACATGATAAATAATGGTAAGTTCTAAAGCTAGTAGTGAAAAAAACACCTTATTAGGTCCCAAAAAGACCAAATAAATAAATATTTTATTCTTGTAATAAAATCTTGTTAATCAGTTGATTTCACAGTCTGAAAACATGATAAATAATGGTAAGTTCTAAAGCTAGTAGTGAAAAAAACACCTTATTAGGTCCCAAAAAGACCAAATAAATAAATATTTTATTCTTGTAATAAAATCTTGTTAATCAGTTTTAAGTATTTTTCTTCCAGCAAATAAATTCACCTTCACAAAGAATTAACTCTTGGATAAAAACAATATTAAAATCTATTCAATCGTGAAGGCTAGATTTATTTTTATTTTTTTTGCGTTAAGTTCTTTTTATTTTAATTAAAAACTAAAATCTGTTTGTATAAAGGATACCTACTATTTACTTTTATTGAAGATAATACCTAATCAATAAAATATTTTATAATTAATTGGTTTTAAATTCGTAAAGTTGGGAATATGCTTTATATTCCATAGTATACTACGTTTTCTCTCGTTGTATTTCCCAAAATATGTTTTTTTTAAGCTCGTGTGCGCACTTTTCTTATACACTGTAAAAAATGTTTCCAGAATTTTACAAAAATTTAATCTTAATTTTCTAAAAACTTATGATTTATCGGACTTCTATTCTTATATTTAAAAAAAAAATTCAAAAAACAACATTCCGTTACTGAGTTATCGACTATAATTTATCGTGAGCACAAAAAATGTGACACACGAACGAACAGACGAACAGACAGATACACAGACAGACGGATGGTTTGAAAGTTTTTTAAAATTCAGTAAAAAATAGGTGCACATAAAAAAATGATCTAGGGTTGTATCTAGAAATTATAAGTGGGTTGTATTTACATATCGTCTTGTAAATTTCAGAACATACGACGTTTGGACTTTTTAAAGACAACTTTACAGGAATGAGAAATAAGTCTTTCTCGCATTATTCATAGGATGAAAATGTACTTTTTTAATATAAAAGAACATTTTTAATGATTAACTTATCTTAAATTATTTTATTGCAAATAAAATAAATACAAATAAAAACCTAATGTTTATAGATACGACGTTTTGATGCTCAAAATTAATAAATTTTTTAGATACGAGCTTTGAAACATTATTAAATTAATATTTTAACAAAATATAATTAATTATTATAATAATATTATTAATTATTGAAACATTTAAACTTCAAAAAGTTTTATAATATCCGCATAAGATGTCAAAAAAGCATCGCCAAATGCAAAAATGCGTTCCAAAATAGTCAGTTAACTAGATATAAGAGATTCGAGGTTTAAAAATTTATTAATTTATAATCATCTAAGATACGACGTTACTATTTTGCTTATATTTTTGTTATTAAAAAAAATAGCAGGTGAAACTTATTTTTTAGATGTAAATTTATAATATAAAGCGTTTAAGTCCAAAATCTCAAAATCGAAAAATACTGAGATACGACGTCCTGAAATTTACAAGACTATATCATTTTGATATTCCTCCAAGCTCCAAGTTTTCAATGAAAAGTACGTGAATATAAAAAAATTGATCTACACTGATAGAAAAATTATAAAAATATTAATACAAAATGTTGTCGTGACAACTTTTAGTTATAGAATTTTTTTACGATTATTCTAAAACATTATAACGTTATGGGGGCGGCGGTAGCTCAGTCGTGAACGCCTCGATCTAGTATTCGAGAGGCCGGGGTTCAATCCTCGGTTGTGGAACAACTTTTTCACAGAAATAAAATTCCGTCGTTTCCCCACCACGTCGGCTTGTGCTGCCGAAGATCTAAGCACACAGTACAGAAAAAGGTTTGCAGTGGATAATGCCGCATAGCACTCGGACCTGTGATACTACCCGGGCGCACCGAGAGGGAGCAGCAAGGTAGCTGTCAGGTCTGTTGGCAGAGCTCACTTTAAGGACTTCCAAGCAACCAGGATCTGTACTAAGGCTGCAAGCGAAAATGATCCTTAAGCAGTTTGGCGCCGGTCCAAGTTCACTGGCAGCCAATAAACTTAACGATCAAAGCCGCTCACTTAGCCAAAAAAGCCGACAAAACGAGGTTCGGATTCCTCGATAAACTGTAGGTCCCGGGGTACAACAACTAAAATCCTCGTTAGAGTAGAAAAACTAGTAACACAGGGGTAGGCAAAAAGGACCATATGGTCTAGTTGCCAGGCTTGACCTCCCCACCATTACTACTACTACTACTTATAACGTTATAATAAATACAATATTAAAATTGTAGATTTAAATGTAGTATCGTATACTATAATAGTTATTTATGGTACTAGTGGGTAAAGTAAGATATTGTCCATGAGAAAATTAACCCTAATAAATAGCTTAGAAATTCATATTTTTATTAAAAATTTTATTGACATTTACAAGAAAATAATTTGACAAGTGACAGTTGAGTGGGTAAAATAAATAATTATCCACTCAATAAAGTAAAAGCCACGCGGGGGTTATTATTGAGTTTATCTATTTAAAATAAAGATGGTAATTGTCTTATTATCTGTATGTATTGGATAAAATAAATTTATCATGCCATAAACAACAGTATAGTTTTTAATTTTACAACAACATTGTTGTCACTACAGTGCCGGTATTTTATGAAGGACGATTAATAAAGATGGCGGAAATCAGCTGATTCTAATAAATGTTTTACCAAAATATTGCAAGTAGGCATTTTGGGCTAAAAATTTTTGTGCATAAGTATACCTAACGATAAGCATATACATGTACATGTAATTACATGTGATATACCGGGTGTTTTTTTTTTTAACCTGAAACTTTCAAATATCTCGAATACTATGCATTTTAGAAAAAAAAATGTCGGACAAAATATGTTTATTTTAATGGTGGAAACAAAATGGCGTATTTATTTATTACGGATATTTACGTTTTCAAGGTCATTTCAAGGTCAACTTTGTTTTTTTTTTAAGTACAAACATATTTTTTTATTGTTATTTAATTCTCCTCAAACAAATAAAAATCTTTTGTAAAAAACTTTTTTTGATCGGACTTTTAGTTGCAGAGATAACACCGCTGATTCCGAATCTGAGGTCGAAATTTAAAAGTTAGCTCTCATTTTTACCATAACCTCAAAAAACATCATATCATTGCGAAAAGTATGTTTTTTGAGGTTCTGTTGAAAATGGAAGCTAACTTTCAAATTCCGATCTCATATTCGGATTCAGCGGCTCAAAATACAGAGGGATTGACTAATCAAGTTCGTAGGAGATGCACCTTTTTTAATTTTGTGTGGCTGTTATCTCTGCAACTAAAAGTCCGATCAAAAAAAGTTTTTTACAAAAGATTTTTATTTTTTTGAGGGGAATTAAATAACAGTTAAAAAAAATATATGTTTGTACTTAAAAAAACAAAGTTGACCTTGAAATGACCTTGAAAACGTAAATATCCGTAAAAAATAAATACGCCATTTTGTTTCCACCATTAAAATAAACAAATTTTGTTTGATATTTTTTTTTCTAAAATGCATACTATTCGAGATATTTGAAAGTTTCAGGTTAAAAAAAAAAACACCCGGTATAGTCTTATGTGTATATGCATGTCATATGTGAATTTAAAATAAAATGCGTATACTTTGTTGTTGTAAGTCGAACAACTGCAGTTAATAAATACCGAACGCGTTTACTTGTTTGTTGTTGTATTCTATGCAATATATAATGGTCGGCGCATATACAACTATTTATTGTTGTATTCTATAACCTAATTATGCTATTGATTACGATAGTGTTCTATCAGTTGTATCTAGGGTTGGTCTGTGGGTTGTATTAACATATAATTTTTCTTGTATGTATATTTTGGTGTTCCTCCAAGCGCATATGTATGCGCATTATAATGATTATGATAATGAAATAAAATCTAGGTTACTAGATCTGTTTATCGCTAAAACTAATTAAGATCTTTCTTAATTGCCAAAAATAAATTAATTTAAACCAGTATATTGCACTCAGAAAAAGTTCATAACAAAAAGCTTATTTTTTCTTTAATCAAACTATTCCCGTTTCTAAGCAAAACATTTAGATTTTCAACATTTCAGTATTTAAATTTTAGTCTTCGAGACGTGAAATTGCACCTTCTAATGAATTTTTCTCGAAAACGGTTAATCCTACAGTATTACAACAGGAGTACCTTTTTATGTATTTTGACCTGAGGAATCATGTCCCAATAATAAAATTAGTAATTTCAAATTACAAAAAAGTTACACAGAAAAAAGTTCGAGGCAAAAGACTGATAAGGCCCCCCGTTTCGCACGTCCCTGGTTAAAATAAGTACATGAAAAATACATACGAAGATGGGCCTTATTAAGGTTAGTTCACATGCAAAACCTTGTCGCTCTATCTCAAAGGATACCAGAGTTATTAATTAAAAACCTTATTTTTATTACAATTTTAAAAGTTCCCAACTTCCTTAGGGTTCGTTTCCTGACCTATGTTTCTATAGTGTTTTTTTTATGTAGAATCATCTCTTTTAATATGTGACATAAGCATAGACAAAGAACATAGATGAGAGGTTATATACAAATTTACGAGTCCTCCATTTTGATCGGAAGTTACGTCAGAAATCAGCCGGGAAATTTAAATTAGTGGGTAAAATTTAAATAAATAACGAAATAACCTTACTTTTTAATGTTTTCTTATGTTATATTAAGAAAAATCAAACTTACCTAAAAAATATGATACTGCTGTCTGCAGGTAGCAGTCGTTTTATGTTTCTACAACTTTTTATAAAACACGTCATTGCAAAGACTTTACTAGTTCTTTGAAAAAGCACTATAAAATATACAAAAAACACAAAAAGACTTTAAAAGTTCAAACACGCTATTATATAGTCTATAATAAAATAAAATGTTCACCCTTCTAGCACAAAACACCAAACGCGTAGAAAAAATAACAGAAAAACCTCGAAAACAAACTCAAAACATACATAAATTAGGTTATGTTAACCTGTTGCACGAATATGTTAGAGGTGTGTGCGAAGAATTATATTTTTATATTTAAATTACTGGTAAAAATAAATAAATATCTGTGTAGTATAACATATTGGTTTAGTTTTTACATATATAACAAACTGTTGCAACAAAACAACGACAAAAAGAAACTTTTACTGACTACTGAATTGAAATGAAAAGACACATCTCTAACAAAGAAAATATTCCTATCTAACGCAACACAGTGTTACCAACATAAAATATATATTTTTTTACTTTATGTTGGACAATTGGAATCAAAATGGAGGACGCATTTAGTCGGGACGCAGAAGTATGCGCAGACGGTCAAAAATCAATCTATTTGTTTATTTTGTCTATGGACATAAGACTTCAAACACAGTGTGTATTACTCATTTATGTATCAGATAATAAAAGTGACCTTGCTTTATAAATTTTCACTCGATTTTGACATAAATTCGCACGCCAATAATTTTTTTCTCAGTGTACCTATTCAGCAACCGGTATATAGAATTAAGAGCATCAGATAACGAGATCTTCTGTGTTTGTGTTTTCTTTTGCTAACTTCTTAATTAATTATGTAATGTTTAATTTTAATGAACGTTAACAAATCCGCCATCAAACTGGGCTAATCGCAGTTTAATGATTCATATAATTAAGCAAATTTCTAACGAAATAGTTTTGAACAATAAAATTTATAACAGTTTAATACTTTAAGTGATATTTTTTAGCAATAATATTTGTTATTGTAGGTACAGTTGAATCCGAAAAACAAGATGAAAATTTAGTTGCGTAAATTCAATAATTACAATACAAACAAAGCCGTTGTCATGCTGACAATATTTGTCAAAATTACTTACAATAATTATAAAGTAATTAGAAATGAGTTAAGAAATGTTAAGAAATCTTAAACTATTAGTATATTGGAAGCAGGATGTAAGGAAGTGATTGTGGCTAGTGATCTCTATAGAGACCTTTAATTGTGGCAAGGTTATTTAGTGTTTCGGAGAGTTGTGTTAAGATCATAAAAAAAAGAATAATTGTTAAGATTGAAGAAAAAATAGATGGGGGAGGAAAGGGCGTGCAGACTCGGAAAGAATAAAAGATATCAAATGAAATACAGGATGAAAGTTTACTTAATTATTTGAGAGAATACTATTTAGAAGAAGCGGTGAATGTTATAAACAATACAAATTTTCCTGGGTCAAAAAACAACGCCCGTCGCCGCATCGATAGTTCCAAGATTAAAAAAGCGAAAAAAAAACCTCAGGAAAAACCTTCTTTAAAACGAAAATCATAATTTTCATAAATTATATGTTTGGTTAGAGTTTAAATTTTTATTTTTTCATAAGATTTACTAAATATTGTGTTTTAATTTCTGATTTGATTAAATATTCTAAATGTTTTTTCAGTTTATTATTTATTATTATTATTTTTTTAATATTCGACATTATTCGCATGCATTTTCTGTAATAAACTTTGAAAAAAATGACAATTAATTGTCAAATTAATCTAACCTATTTCTGAAAATCTTACTTAAACTATAAAATAATTAGTAAAATTGACATTTTAGCATATTTAAATCTTGCGTTTTTTGTGGGTCCAACTGTACCATACTGGTAACATACCAACTCTTAGCAGCATAGAGTTTATAGTTAATTTTAAGCGAGTTTTTAAAAAGCAAGATATATATTTGACAGGACCCATCTTTTTACTAAAAGTGACGCTTTTAGATTCTAAAAGCGTCACTTTTTATTCATGTTTTGCGGGCGAAAAGTTGGACTGGCCAAAAAGTTTTTTTTTAACAAGATACTTTATCTTTTGTAATTTTTATAAAGAAATATGACCTTTTGGTCACTTTTGGTCTTGTACTATATGTTCTTTTTGACCAGATACAAGTATTATAATCATTTCATATAAATAAAAATTTCTTCTATAACATAACCTCAAAACTTATGGTTAACCGGTTAAGGCCTATTCAGAAGCTTGCATAAGAACATAAACATAAGAATGCGATACCGTGATTGGCTTACAAGATACATGGCGGCACCTCAAGCCAATCACGGCATCGCATTCTTATGTATTACGTTCTTATGCGAGACTGTGGATATGCCCTTAATGATACACTAAAATAAATCACAAACACAAAATTCAAATTGTAAAATCAACTTCAATATTTATAATATTTATAGAACGGTTTCTGAAGTATTAATATTTTCATAACAAATACATTTTAACACAAATTAATCAAAACACTAAGCTAATTTTAAAATGAAACCGCCCGCAAAAGAAACGATTCAATTGTTTTTTTTTTAGCCATTTGATTGGATAGCAATTTGTCAAGGATAACTAGAGAGGTTATAAGACTTCATTATTTGAAAATTTTCAAAATTTCAATTTTTTTTTGCGTATTTATGGGTTTTATGATGTTTTATGTCAGTATAAATCAATTTCAAGCAAAAAAAAATTGTCGCTCAGTCGATCGGTCTGTCTGGGAAATCTTGTGGGCACGATAACTTAAGAACGCTTTAAGCTAGAGACTTGAAATTTGGCATACAGGTATTTTACCAAAATTTCTCGCTCGGAATTGTTTTTGGTGAACATTGGGGTGCGGCAAAAAGTCCAAATGGGGGGAAATACATATTTTTTACAAAAATTTAAAAATTGCTATATAGGGGTTTTTGAGGTTGCTGGAATTGAATCTGGGGGTTTTTGGAGTCGACGAATATGAATCTGATAATAAAATTTTTCTAATTTCACCCCCTGAGGGGTGGGAGGTAGTTTTTGTGAAAATTGGTAGATTGGGGTTTTTAAGGTTTCTGAAAGAGAATCTGATAATAAAACAGTTCTAACTCCACCCCCTAAGAGGCGGGGGGTAGTTTTCGTGAAAACTGGAATATTTTTAAGTTTGCTAAAAGTAAATCTAATAATAAAAATCCATTTTACGCGCGGAGGTGTAAAATGGAAAAGCTCTTTTACTGGGCAGTGTATTTTCATACCAAAATTTCTTTAAATTATGGCATTTCTATCCTGCCTAGTAGAAACGCAGTATGTCAAGATAACAATACAGTCGATTTTTACATAAGCGATTACAGAAATATCGTATCGAATGTATTATAGATAGATAGATTTGGTCTAAACTACAACTGTTTTAAAAAAACTTCAATTTTGTAGTGATTATTTGTTTGTTTTTTTATGTAATAATTTTCTTTATTCACTACAATACAAACTAAAATTAGTTTTGCCTATAAATTTTAATAACCCCATAATCTATTGACATTTCACGTGAAAGATTGCGTATTATGCATTATTTTCAATGCACTTTGCTGTCCCCAGCACATGCACATATACGTACGATAAAAATTTATGACTAAACGCAAAAACATTTATCGTTTAACAAATCGTTAGATTAGCCACCAACACACAGCTGCCCATTTCGATATTTATTGCAAAATTAATTAGTAAGCGTGTCACATCGTTAGTTTACAACATGGTTTTTACCCATATTTTAAATATACATAAAACAATAAGATAAATAAAAATATTAATAAATTGGTATTATGGGATTATAATATGTCAGCACGATAAAAAATTCATGTAAAATGATGTAAAAATACCTCAGTTTACCAAGTAATTTTAATATATGTTTAATTCATAAATTTTTGTACCTAAATGTGTGTAAATAAAGAAGGATAACGTTTTAATTGTGAGTTTTGGGCTAAATGAGAATGATATGTTTTTGTTTAAAAAAAGAAATGGTGAAAAACTGTTTACTAAGTTTATTTGTTAATTTTGATCAAAATAATTATTCGTTAACAATTTTTGTGTTATCGTAAACGTGACAACAATGCTAAAGTGCAATATCTTATTTTAAAAAAAGTGACCTTTTTTTTTATCTGAACATCAACATAACATTTGGAATGTATAATAAGAACAGTACAATATTAATTAAACGTATTTATTTAACACTACAGCGTAAAAGTCTCTTAAAACTTTTTTATGAAAATAAAGGTATTTAACACGTTGAAAGCAATATTAAATTACTAGTCTGGGGTCACACTGTCCCATGAGATTACAGGCTTTAGGTTACTATAACATAACGTTGAAACTGCTCGATTGCTGTATATAATAATATTATATTATAATATATTATTGTTACAGTAAGTTATAGTGCAACGCTAAAATGTAAAAGTTTTCAATCGTTTTACGTTTCCGATTTTTTTTTCAATCCTGATAAAAAAAACAACAATTTCACTTTCAACACTGCTAATTTGTTTGCAAATTATTATATTAAACATATGCTAAAAATGTAGAAAAGTTAATTTGTTCAGCATCGGACTGGCTATGCATTTTATGCGGAAAATGACGATATCCCAGAAACTAAGATTTCAAAGATTGGTATATTTTATGATTTTATATTTATTTTTATTTTTATACACTGTAAAAGGTGATATTTAAAGCAGTTATCCTTGTGAGGAAATACTGAATTATACTATCTCATATAAGCAAATTTACAAAAACCTGTAATAATACTTAATTTAATATGTATGATATATTATCTAATTAAAAAAAATTGATATAAATATGTGTCTAAAAATCGAAGGGCGATTATAATACACAGCCACACAAAAAAAATAATATCCAGAGACTAGACCCATGCATTTTTATATTTTTGGGGTCGCTGAAACCGAATCTGATTGCTCCATCAGATCCCAATTTTTTTCTACACATTAAAACATATGAATTTAAGGAATTTTCTCACCCTTTTTTAAGTGTAGAAAACAATTGTGACTTGCTGGAGCAATTCTGAGGTCAGATTCGGTTTCAGCGACCCCGAAAATATAAAAATGCGTTGTTCTAGTCCCTGGCACTTAATTTTTGTTGTTGGCTATGCACAGCCACCAAAAAAAAATTTATGTGCCAAAGACTAGACCAACTCATTTTTATATTTTTGAGGTCGCTGAAATCGAATCTGAGATCAGAATTGCTCCATCAGGTCACAATTTTTATCGTGACGGGTACGCTGGGCTCATGTTTTAAAACGTTTTAGTGCACCAAAAATAAATTCAGAAATAGTCTCTATGTACAAAGCATTGTGCGTCAGGATGTAAATTATATCCTAAAAACAAAAAGGTACACGGAAAGAAATTAGTGGGCTCTGCGCTATACATTATAAGATATTTGGTAACAGTGGCAAATTATAGTGATTTAAGCTATAGATTATAAGGGACACAATAACTAATAATGTTAAAAAAAAATTGGAAACGATTATATATATTACAGACATGATTATATTTATTACAGGCACTATTATAAATTTACAGAAATTTTATTATATTATAAAAATTATTAGCACGGACAATAATTAAATCTATTTAAGCTATAAATGCCATACTATTTGTTATATTTTATTATTCACTAAACAATTAAAGTATTTCATATAAATTTTTACACTGACTGCCATAATTGTAAGAGAAAGCCTTGTATTTATATAATAAGCGATTATAATTTGCTTGGTATGTGAGTTATAGCGCTCCTAGCTATAATTTTTTTTTTCCGTGTAGGGCTCTCTCTTACCGACTACACGTTATAGGTGACACGCTCTTACTTGACCGACTGTACTTCCAGTACTTCAGAAGTACTTTAACAAAAATATACACCTACGTTCGGAGTGAATCGCCCCTCGCTAAAAATGCTTATTTCCGGGGATATTTGCCATGGCTAGCCAGTCCGACCCTGAATTTGTTCCTATCTGTGAATCGTAATTATATTTTGCAATTAAGAGTATATTCTTAACTGCAAATTGTTTAATTACAAGAAAATATTTTCTAATAGTCATATCAATAACATTAACGAAGTACTTTGTTTTAAACTTCAAATTAAAGTTTTAAAAAGTTTCAATAATTTCTCCATCTGCATGTAAATAATGCTTGCGAAAATATAAAATGAGCAAACTCTTATTAACTAAATGTGTCCAGGATTGGTTTACGCAATAATTAACACAAACTAAGAATTTAAAAATGAAATGTTTATGTTTGTTTTTTAACCTCGTACTATTCTACTTCATTAAACATCCCCTAAGTCCAGGACTTGTGTGGGCTAGTAGTAGAGGGAACCATTGGCTTTAATTGACTTTCGAACCAATATATTTAGGCAATCGGCGCCAGTGAGGTTTGAACTCACGATCATTGTGTCAGTGTCAATGCTATATCGATGCCTTAGACCGCTGAACTAATTCTCCCTGAAATGTGACAAATTAATCTGACATTTCATTGGTCGTCAAATTTTTAGTTAGTTTAGTCTTATTTATTGGGTAAACTAATTAGTTTAACCTTCTGCCTGTAACGCTAGGTTTTAGGATTTAGAACTTTTGAAAAATAAAAGTTAGATCGACATGAACAAAGTCGTAGTTATGGAAGGAACGCTCTCCCAACCACATAAAAAAATTGGAAAATTAAGGGAAAATTGTTGTTGAAAAGTTGTTATTTTTTGGTAAATTGGTAAATATAGCTTTTTTCTGGACTTCCGGGTGCATCCCTTTCTCTATAATAAATATAGTTGGTAATACTGTAATGTAAAGATGGCAAAAACTGAGTTGATGCGTTTTTTAGTCGTCAAATTTTTAGTTAGTTTAGTCTTATTTATTGGATTAACTAATTAGTTTAACCTTCTGCTTGTAACGCTAGGTTTTTAGGATTTGGAACTTTTTAAAAATAAAAGTTAGATCGACATAAACAAAGTCGTAGTTTTGGAAGGGACGCTCTACCAACCACATATAACAGTTGGAAAATTAAGGGAAAATTGTTGTTGAACATTTGTTATTTTTTGGTAAATTTGAAAATATAGCTTTTTTCTGGACATCCGGATATAGCCCTTTCTCTGTAATAAATATAGTTGGTAATACTGCAATGTAAAGTTGGCCAAAACTGAGTGATGAGTTTTTTTAGGCATCAAATTTTTAGTTAGTTTAGTCTTATTTATTGGATAAACTAATAAGTTTAACCTTCTGCTTGTAACGCTAGTAGTAAACAGACATAAACAAAGTCGTAGTTATGGAAGGAACGCTCTCCCAACCACATAAAAACATTGGAAAATTAAGGGAAAATTGTTGTTGAAAATTTGTTATTTTTTGGTAAATTTGGAAATATAGCTTTTTTTCTGGACATCCGGATGCATCCCTTTCTTTGTAATAAATATAATTGGTAATACTGCAATGTAAAGTTGGCAAAAACTGAGTGATGCGTTTTTTTAGTCGTCAAATTTTTAGTTAGTTTAGTCTTATTTATTGGATAAACTAATTAGTTTAACCTTCTCCCTGTAACGCTAGGTTTTTAGGATTTAGAACTTTTGAAAAATAAAAGTTAGATCGACATAAACAAAGTAGTAGTTATGGAAGGGACGCTCTCCCAACCACATAAACAGTTGGAAAATTAAGGGAAAATTGTTGTTGAAAATTTGTTATTTTTTGGTAAATTGGGAAATATAGCTTTTTTCTGGTCATCCGGATGCATTCCTTTCTCTGTAATAAATATAGTTGGTAATACTGTAATGTAAAGTTGGCAAAAATTGAGTTGATGCGTTTTTTTAATCGTCAAATTTTTAGTTAGTTTAGTCTTATTTATTGGATAAAATAATTAGTTTAACCTTCTGCCTGTAACGCTACGTTTTTAGTATTTAGAATGTGCCAATAATAAAATTACAAAAAAGTTACACAGAAAAAAGTTTGGGGCAAAAAAGCTAGGGTCGTAACTTTTAAACCATCAATAATTGGATAATAACGTATATGGTTATTTTGATTGGAAATGACCTTCTCCACCACCCCCTTTTGTTTGATCGTCGATTTACCGGACACCCTGTACAGTTGGGGAATTATTGTAAGCGAATAACTGTAAGGGTTAAAGAATTACGTAAATTAGAAAAATAAGAGGAATTAAAGGGAAATTATATTTGGGATACACTGTCCAAACTCCATTTTGTCTGATATATTATTTTCGATGTACTTTTTGATGCTGAACACGAATTTGGCCTCCATTTGACAGGTTTGGTTCGTGATTCTGAGATCAATCCTACTGCTTTTTTGAAAAAAAAGTTAAATATCATTGTTTTCGGCCCTAAAAATTTTTTTTCCAAACATTATACAACTAAAGATGCAAAAAGTTAAATATCGTTGTTTTCGGCCCTAATTTTTTTTTTCACAAACATTATACAGATGCAGTTTTTTACGCAGATTTTAAAAATATTTTGTTTTTTTAGATATCTTTAACAGTTTTCAAGAAAAGTTCAAAAAACTTAAAAAAGGTTTGGGTAATATTTGAAAAGGAAGTTAGGGGTGGTTTTTTTTTAAATTGTTTATTGATCATGTTTTTATTATTGCTCTCATTACTTTTTAAAGAAGCATAAGAAAAGCATGTTTTTCGAAACAAGGGTGTGGTTTTTCCCTTATATCTCAGGACAGAAATTTTCAATCTCATATCCGTTTCACATAATTAATGAGTATTAAAAAATAAACAAATTAAGCTATTAAAAAAATTAAAATCTTTAGCAATAACTTTTTTAAAGTTTTTTGAACTTTTCTCGAAAACCGTTAAAGATATCTAAAAAAAACAAAATCTGCGTAAAAAACTGCATCTTATAGATGTATAATGTTTATGGAAAAAAATGTTTAGGGCCGAAAACAACGATATTTAACTTTTTTTTCATAAAAGCAATTCCGAACAAAACTTAACAAATGGAGGTCAAATTGGTGTTCAGCATCAAAAAGTACATCGAAAATGATAAATAAATAAATAAATAAATACATAGAAAAAACGGATTCCTTGAACCAAGGATACGTGTCTTTGGATAACATGATGACAACAGTAAGTAGCAGAAACTTCAACTATATTATCCCTAGACATAGATTAACTATTTTTGAAAAAGGAAGCTTTTATTCTGCAATATCTATGTTCAATAAACTTCCTGATAATATTAAGTCAACTCGAAACTTTACCACCTTTAAAAGAAAACTTTTTCAGCTTTTGGTTGAATTAGAACCGTATCAGTTAAGTGATTACACGGGATAAACTAGTATTTTTAGAGTATTTTCACTATTTTAATGTAATTTAAATTATTCTGTTTATTTATTTTTTTAAATTATTTATTTTACTTGTATTCTACTTGTATTTTACTTGTGCTTGCTCTTTACTTGTGTAGGTACTTTATATTTTCTTTATGACAAATGTTCATGTTCAAAATGTGTATTTCCTGTGAATATTTCATTTTAATTTATGAATAAAGTTTATTATTATTATGATATGTTCAAAGCCATATTCTCTTGTTTCAAGGCTGGCATTTTCTTGAACCAAAGTCAATGTCCTTGAATAAAGACCGCGGATTTTTATTCCAAAACTCGTGCTCTTCATTCAAGGACATTGACTTTGGTTCAAGAAAATGCCAGCCTTGAAACAAGAGAATATGGCTTTGAACATATACAAAGACACGTGTCCTTGGTTCAAGGAACCCGTTTTTTCTATGTACGTATTAGTTGAAGAATTGGAACTAAAGAATTAGAAAAAATTTGCCTAATCTGGTTTATTTAATTTGTACTTTGGCCGGAAGTACATATCAATAGCATTGCATTGTTTATCATTGCGTTGTCCTAGATTAAACACTAATTATACATAAACGTAAAACGAACAAAAAGCGCAAAAACAAAAACAATAAAATAGATATAATATAAATGGAAAGTGATATTTGACGTACAACATCATTAAAATACGGTAACTAACCGTGATCTCGTCAATGTTGCAGAATTATAATTACAGAATCGGATTAAGCCGTGAAGATATGTAATGCTATGCATTCTATTATATACTACTCACAGTAAATTGTATATTTTCCCTAATACTTAAAAAAAGTTTATTTCAAAAAAATAAAATTGAAAAAGAAATCAAAAAAAAAAACAAAAAAGATATTTTTTTTTTAATAAGATATTTTTGCGAAAAACGAAATTTAAAAAAAAAACAAAATTTTAAAATGATGGTTTTTTCATTTTTTAAGAAAGTTTAACCCCCATAACTATAACTCCTTATATTGTCAAAGTCAAATCATTTTTAAATTTTATATTTTTATTATATATATTTTATGGTAATTTAAAGTAAATAATATCTGGATTTCAATCACACTGTGAACAAGTGCTCGTTATGGTCAGTACTCCGCGAATTTCCAGTACTCGCATAGGCGCCGCGTCGACTCTAGCGTTGACGCGAGGTTTTAAATATTTACATTTTTATTTCTTTTAATCTTGATTTTTTTTAATGATTCCATTTAAACGAGTAAGGTGGGAAAAAAGTTATCGAGAAATAAAAATTTAAAACTTTCGTATTCTTAAAAGATAAAAATCGAATGACGATTTTTTCTTTGAAAAGCACCGATATATTGTTGTGTGTAACAAATTAGTCATCAAATGTTTCAATTTAGTTACCATTATAAAAATTTCCCCATAATTCGGTAATGGAATGTCTATTAGATTTAAAGCACTTCAATTTTTTTTTGTAACTTAACAGTCTAATATGGTCATATGCGTAACTAGGGGGGGACTTAGCCCCCCAAAATTTTGTTAAGCCCCCCAAATCAAACTATAAAAGTAAAATTACGTATATATTTTTTACATATATGGTTTATATTTTACCTGTAAAAAGGTACCAGAACGACTTTAAACTGAATAAATAAGTAAATAGATAAATATATTCACGGCTTGTTTAAATTTAATATATATTGTATATAATAATAATAATAATATTGTTATTATACAAGACGTCTTGCAGAGATATAATTGCACAATTAATAGCTAATCTGTAAATGTGGCCGTGCATTTAATTACTTTTATTGCATCTAATGAAATTAATGAGCTGGTAATTTCGTACTATCATGAAATAAGGAAACTGCTTTACTGATTTTATTATGCTGCAAAAACTTTAAATCTCATTTTCTCAAAATATTTTGTTGTTGCTTGGTTCCTTTGTACATATCTACGTCCAATTATCTGTACAACTGCCGAAATTTTAGAACATAGTTTGATTTAGTTTGAGGCAAGAATTAATTTTTAAAGTAAGGTTATACATATTTATTTATTTGTCAAATCAAAGCATGTCAAAACAAAAACACAGTATTTGCTTTGATTTTTTTTCTAAAAATTAAAATTAGTAGAATAAAATTTATCGGAAAAACAAAACAATTTAATTTTTGTAATTTACATAAGTTTTCTAATTATAAAGCACTATAAGAATAATTTAAATACTTACAATACAAAAAACTAACAAAAAATCCAGTACTTACTGTACTTTACCACACAGACGGTTTTTGTCAAAAGCTTAACCCAACTTTTAAAATCTCTTGTCAAAATGCTATGATGTAAAATATACGATTTTAATGCCCCCTTGATAAAACCTATTAATGCTTTTTAAAATAATTAGGCAGACAAAACATTTTGCTCTTGTTAGCGCCTTCGCCAAAAGTGTAATGGAATGTATGGAATAGACAATATTCCGCGCGAGCGGAAAGTTTGTCATACGAGCCGGCAGGCGAGTATGACGGTCCCGCGAGCGCGGTATGACTATTCCATACGTGTTGTAGACTATACTTTTTCTTCAACTGCAAATATGTATGGCTTTAAACTGCGGACAAGGTTAAAGACCATGTTTTTTGTGACTCAATATTGTAAATGCAACAAAACACATATTTTTAAATAAAGCAATTAATGTTATTTAATAATTTTATCAAATCAGTACATAAAAAAAATTTTTATTTAATTTTAGCACATATTTACAAATTATAATGCAAAAATTGATGGTTATGTCAGATTGTTGTGACAGATATCAGGTTTAAATATTTAACAATAGATGGAGCAGTTTTAATTTTTTGAACTAAATTGATAAAAAACTGGTCAAATATTAAGAAAAACTAATAAACTTTATGTAATTTTAACGCAAAACTTTAAATTGCATTAAATTATTCAATATTTCATGGTAAAATATATATATATTTGCTAATGTTGCTACAGTTTTCTTTACATTTATAAACAAGAGATGGCACTACATGTGCTCATTCTAACTCTTGATACGGAATATTCATACCGTATCTAGAGCTAGAATTGATTCATTCTGTGTTTGAAAAGTGTGTGTATTTGCTTAAATTCTAAAGCAGTCGTAGAAAAACGCGGTTTTCGTCTCTCATAGAGCATTTATAAAATATAAATGTTTTTGAAAAGCAACCTATGACTCTATTTTCAATAACAATAATAACACTAGGCAACACGGTTTCTTGCCCCGATTGGAGTCATATGTTTTTTAACAAATTTTGGGTCGCTGAAACCGAATCTGGCCTCAGAATATTTCTATTACCTAAGTTTTCTGAGAAAAATAAGATAAAAATGTTAAAAAATCATTATTTTATCCCTCTTTTGTTCTAAAATCATGGGAGACAAAAATATTCCAAGGACAAATTTGGATTCGGCGACTCAATATTAGTTAAAAAATACCCAACTTAAAATATAGAAACTTTAAATTCATAGGTAGAATAAATAGGGATATTATGAAAAAAAAATATTACAATAAAATGGATAATGTGACAAAACTAAGTAGGGGTGGAGGGTAAGAAGAAGGGTGCATAAGGGGACAAGCTTATCGCCACGTACTCATGCTAAAAATTGTCAAAAATCATTACTAGGGGGTCAAAAATGAACTAAAAAAATGTTACGTATTATGGTTCTTATGTAATAAAGTAACATTTTTATGATTAAAAAAATAAAAAATATACACAATATTTTGTTTTATAAATTATTTTTAAATTGGCATAATTGCATGTACTAAAATTTAAAAAATAAGTAATGATTTTTTTTTAAGGTCAAATTTGGATTCTGCGCCTTTAAATCGATAAGAAAAATATATTTTTTGGGCTCGGGAAAAAAGTTTACACTGTGTACTTTAATTTTATATATTTTTCATTTATTTACTTTTTAGGAACAAACTAAGCAAAATAAAAAAATATTTGTATAAATATTTTTGTAGAGAATTTTATAATCTACAAATTAAGTTCTATAAAGTTTTTAAAAAAATTTGATAGTTTTGCCACAAATGAGCAATTAAGTAAACTCTGCACTTTTATTTTAACCTTTTTATTTTTTTTCGCGTACTTACTCTGACAGTAGGTTCTCGACATATAGATTTTTGAATTTCTTGTATTTTTTTTAATACACACTAAAATTTTCAAAATTCTACTCTTTTTTTTAAAGATTTTGAAAAAAACGTCATTATTACCTGAACTTATATCTCAAAAATTTTAGGTGCTGAAATTTTTCTAAGGTCAGATTCGGATTCTACGCCCTCGAATTAGTAAGAAAAATTTACTTTCCGATCGGGGGAAAAAAAAAGTTGCGATTTGTTGCCTAGTGTAATTGTCTGTTTGACATTTTTTATTCTGTTTTTATTCTTTTTCACAATGAATCTTTTGGTTCTTCGAGCCGGAGCATATTTTATTTATTTTTTTATGTATTTATTTTTTATTATTTTCAGTCAAATATTTATAAAATTCGTAGTTTATACACGGTGTATTTGAAATAGGGCTCGAAATTTTAAGGAGTGATTCTACATCACAAAATATGACAAAAAGCTCCTATAAACATATGTAGCGAAAAAAATCGGTTTTTATTTAATAGCTCAGGAACCCTCTGAGATATAGTGCATGTGATCTAATCTTAATAAGGCCCATCTTCGTATTTTCTTTTCATGTATTTATTTTAACCAGGGGCGTGCGAATCGGGAGGGCCTTATCAGTTTTTTGTCCCAAACTTTTTTCTGTGTAACTTTTTTGTAATTTTATTCTTGGTATATGACCTGAGGAATCAGGTCAAAATACATAAAAAAGTTACTCTGGTTGTAACACTGTAGGACTAACCGTTTTCGAGAAAAATTAATTTGAAGGTGAAATTTCACGGTACGAGGACGAAAAATTAAATACTAAAATGTTGAAAATCGAAGTTTCAATGATGCAGGGTAAATGTACATCAAAAACTTAGAAAAAAAACTCATATACAGGTACATCCAAAAATCAATCCTAAGAGAGCTATGGTCTCCTAAAAAAGCACCATTTTTAAAGGGCCATAGTAGCATTAAAGGCGATTTTTCGACATACATTTATAGAAACTTTTATCTTAGTTTTCGATATAGAATAACCCTGCATCATTAAAATTTTGGGTTTCAACATTTTAGTATTTAATTTTTCGTCCATGAACCGTGACTTGAGGAATCATATTCCATAAATAAAATTACAAAAAAGTTATACAGAAAAAAGTTTGGGGCAATAAACTGATAAGGCCCCCCCGTTTCGCACACCCCTGGTTAAAATAAGTACATACAAAATAGCATACGAAGATGGGCCTTATTAAGATTAGTTGACGTGCAAAACCTGGTTGCTATATCTAAAAGGGTTTCTGAGTTATTAAATAAAAACCGATTTTTTTCGCCACTTTCAAAGGGGCGTACCTCCCTTACGACACAATTTTAGACATATGTTTATAGGAACTTTTTGTCATATTTTATGATGTAGAATCACCCCTTATCGGACCCTATTTCAAATACACCGTGTATATCTTAATTCTGAGAAGTGTTTAACAAAAATGTTTAAGAAAAATGACAAGTGAAAGTTATATATTCTCTGCGTGAATCTGGGTTAAGAAAAGTGGAAAAATTAATTATTGTATAAGATATGAAAACAACGTATTTTATAGATTATTTATAATACTCATTATATGAACTAATTACAGTTGCAATTCGCAATAAAGGGTTTTAATTAATTTAAACTATATATAATTATAACTAAATTTATTATCGTCTTTTCTACCTGCCAGAATTCCGAACTTTTGCATTGCTAAGGGAACGTTCAAGAATTACGTAACGCAAAATTTGGCCATTTTTGACCCCCATTCCCCCATGCAACGCGGCGTAACATTTTCAGGAACACAACACAGACCCTTGCAAAGTTATTTTTATTTTGACGAGATGACATTTGACACTTGAAGTTTCGTGCAATGTTGCCAAATCGTACATTGACAGATGTCAAATTCTTAATTAAAATAATTAATTAAAGTATGTTCCGGGATGTAAAAAGGGCTGAAATTTTGGCTAAGTATTTATTTT
This sequence comes from Brachypterus glaber, assembly GCA_958510825.1. Classification (NCBI taxonomy): domain Eukaryota; kingdom Metazoa; phylum Arthropoda; class Insecta; order Coleoptera; family Kateretidae; genus Brachypterus; species Brachypterus glaber. Next base: position 11,410,932 of record OY294046.1, read on the forward strand.
TTATGTATCTATAAGCATGTAAAGTCTTATCGTTGCAGGCGATTTAGCCCAAAATGCGATACCCTCCTTTTAAAGTTTAAGCCGGTTTTTAACCGGTTATTGCTTCTGTGTTTTAACCAAAAACCCGTCTGAGGTAATTCCGCAACCGGTTAACCGAAAACCGGTTATTGCCTATGATTTTCCATGACTATTTTTTTTGTTTAGAGGATTTAGTGAACGCCGTGTTCAATAAAATTTGCAACAAATCCGTATCTTAGGCCTAGATCATTGTTAAAAACGTGATTCAATAAACATTTTATAAGTTTATAATTTTTTAAGTGTTACGTAACATTTTAACTGACACCCCCCCCCTGTAACGCGGCGTAACGTTTTCGAGACCCCCCCCCCTAGCGCGTTACGTAATACTTAAACGTTCGCTAATGATACAGGCCAAGCTTGGATTTCTAGACGCTGAGCCAAACTTTTAAAATGTGCAAATCTTTACCTTGCAAAAAAAGTAATAGGTATTCTGTAAAAGCAATTTCATTTAACACACAGACAAATTTAGCTAACGATTTGACTAGGTTAAATTACGTTTTGATCCAAAATGAGTACCAGGAATCAACAGATTTCACGAAGATTTGAAAACCGTCACAACATGATTTTGTGTAAAAAGTGGATATAATTGGTTTTGGACGCAAAATGTGGATAAAAATATATCACTATTTCTTCAAAAACCATTATACTATCAAATTTAAACACATAATAATGGTTATAGTCCATCCAGTCATGCGTGATAGTAAGGGACGCGGTCCGTTTTACACAACAGAGCGCTTGAAAATCTGCATGCATGCCTGGACATAAAGAAAATTGCATAAATCGTAGTGTATTAAAAATTTAACAGATGGTGGTACTGTTTCCTGTATATTCTATACTGAAAAAAAGGATCCTTTGCGGTAATGACATATGAAATTAGGCCAAATACTTCGCACTCTTGAATACGTTCAAAAGCGCCTTCTCTTAACATGAAAATATATTTCACTTGCCAAGATTTTTCTGATTCTTTCTTAAAATTCTTTAATCTTGTGTGAAATGCAAGTGGTCTTGTCTCAAAAGAAAAATTATTAAGCCAGAGTATTTCAAATTATTTAATTTTTAACAATCTTAAAACAAGATAAATGGTTTTTGCCTCAAATGCGCCAGGTTCAAGAGAATTTTAAAAATATTTCAAAAGCGACATTTTTCTTGGGACAAGATAAATATTTTTGTTCGAACATACACATCTTTTAAGCTAAAAGAATAACTGCCAAGAGTGTTGACTACTTTGAGCCAAGAACGTCATTTTTTTCAGTGTACTTAAGGGCATATCCAGAGACTTGCATAACAAGCATAGTACATAAGAATGCGATGCCGTGATTGACTTGATGTGTCGTCATGTATCTTGTAAGCCAATCGCGGCATCGCATTCTTATGTACTATGCTTGTTATGCGAGCATCTGGATAGGTCTTAAGTTGTCATTGTAACCTAAAAATTTGACGTTTTGCTTGTTTTCAATATAATTTGCGTTTGTACAATATGTAAATATGTATAATATGTGAGTGTATGAAGAATAAACCAAAAAAGAACCTTTTTTTCATAGTTTCAATCATGTGGCCTAAAAATCGCGGGAAATTTTAAACTATTATCAAGCATGACTGGATGGACCATAGTTGAACCATTATTTAATTCTTTTTAGTTTAAAAATCGATAGTAAAGTAATAGTCCAAAAATAGCCATTTTGAAATAAGATAGCAAAGGTACGCAAAATTTGTAGTTTTATTCATTCAACAGAATCATTCACTCGAACTCTACGGTACTACAATTTAGTAATGCATGCAAACACTATATATAGTTTGACGCACGGATCTGTGGCTACGGGAAATATGTTTGGAATGTTTGTGCAAGTGGGAGGCCCGATGTAGGCATGCACGCCTTATAACGCTCTTGACGGAAAGAAGAGAGCGCGAATGATTCCTCCCACTTCCGTTGGACCACATAGGTAGAGAATATATAGAGGAAATGAACGTTTGCGCAGGGTTCTGCGCTGCGTTATAACAATAGATAGAAAATTGACATCTAAACGGTAAAAATGGCGTTCTACGTTGCCAACACCATTTCAACCGTATAATTTTTAATTATAAAAACCAATAAATTTCCATTATTTTGCTACAAATTTTAATAAGAACACTCAGACAGCATAAATTTACATTCAAACCGTTTAAATGCAAGCAAACGTACATTTACATGGGTAGGAGGTCCGACAACGCTGCACTCTGTCATTTTGTTATGAAATCGAATAATTGGTGATATTTTGTTTGTGGCGTTGTTTGTGGTATTTGCGTGTCTTTATAGTTTTATTTTGTTTATAGTGTTAAAATTTTTAACTTAAAAATAACTTGTTTTGTAAAGACTTGTAAAAATGTGAAAAACCTTCTTGAGGTTTTGTGTTTGTTTACAAATTTTGACGTTTAAAAGGTAAAAATGGCGGACTAAATTTTACACACCTAATGTGTTTTTTGTCTTTATCTAATACCCACTATAGCTTCTCTACCTATGTGCGTTGGACACTTTCATGCGGAGAACTATAACCAGCATACGAAAATAATAGGTTTTTGTGTTTATCTCAAAACAACAATTTTGGATTAGTACTGTTCTTCAACTGACCGATTCAAATGATTTATATACAGTAATTTAAAAATATGTTTATCTGTAACTTACATATTCTTTATAATTGTGTAATTTACGTTAAAAAAGGTACCGCGCCAGCAATATATACTTTTTTTTTAATATCTTGTAGTAACTATAACGGTACCTGAAATATGTGATTTTTATAGAGCATGAAGAATAATGATTGTTTAATTGTAATGTTTAATAGTTGACCGCTTTTGTTGCAAACAAAAAAAAAATACATATAAAAATGTAATACATACAGGATGTCCAGTAAATGATGTCATTAATTTTAAGCGGTGATTCTACATAGGAAAATATGAAAAAAAGTTCCTATAAACATATGTCTAAAAATGCGTCGTTAGGGAGCTAAGCCCCCTTAAAAGTGGCTAAAAAATTCAGTTTTTATTTAATAACATAAAAACCCTTTGAGATATATCAACGAGGTTTTGCAAGTGAACTAATATTAATAAGGCCCATCTTGGTATGTTATTTTCATGTACTTATTTTAAACAGGGGTGTGTAAAACGGGGGGGTCCTTATTAGTTTTTTATCTGAAACTTTTTTCTGTGTAATTTTTTTGTAATTTTATTTTTGGAGTATGATTTCTCAGGTCAAAATACATAAAAAAGGTACTCTTGTACTAATACTGTAGGATTAACCGTTTTCGAGAAAAAATCACTTGAAGGTGAAATTTCACGGATCGAGGACGTAAAATTAAGTACTAATATATTTAAAATCAAAATTTTCAATGATGCAGGGTTACTATATATCAAAAACTAATAAAAAAAGTTTCTATACATGTAGAACGAAAAATCACTATTATGGCCCTTTAAAAATGGTGCAATTTTAGGAGCCCATAGCTCCCTTAAGATTGATTTTTGGAAGTACCTGTATACATAGAAAAAACGGATTCCTTGAACCAAGGACACGTGTCTTTGGATATGTTCAAAGCCATATTCTCTTGTTTCAAGGCTGGCATTTTCTTGAACCAAATTCAATGTCCTTGAATAAAGAGCGCGGATTTTTATTACAAAACCCGTGCTCCTCATTCAAGGACATTGACTTTGGTTCAAGAAAATGCCAGCCTTGAAACAAGAGAATATTGCTTTGAACATATACAAAGACACGTGTCCTTGGTTCAAGGAATCCGTTTTTTCTGTGTATGAGTACTTTTTTTATGTATTTTGACCCAAGGAATCATATTCCAAAAATAAAATTACAAAAAAGTTACACAGAAAAAAGTTTGTCACAAAAAACTAATAAGGCCCCCCAGTTTCACACACACACCTGTTTAAAATAAGTACATGAAGATAGCATACGAGGATGGGCCTTATTAAGGTTAGTTTACATTCAAAACCAAACCTTGTTGCTGTACCTCAAAGCATTCCTGAGTAAAAACCGATTTTTTTAGCCACTTTTAAAGGGGCTTAGAATTTTTAGACATATGTTTATAGGAACTTTTTTTCATATTTTCCTATGTAGAATCACCCCTTAAAATTAATTAAATCATTTACTGGACATCCTGTATAGAACAGTTTTATTATAATTCTACAGGGTGTATTTGAAATAGCGTTGCAAACAGGTGATTCTACATGATAAAATATGACAAAAAGTTCCTATAAACATATGTCTAAAAATTGGCTAAAAAAATCGGTTTTTATTTAATAACTCAGGAACCCTTTGTGATATGTTAACGAGGTTTTGCACGTGAATTAATCCTAATAAGGCCCATCTTTGTATGTCATTTTCACGTACTTATTTAAACCAGGGGTGTGCGAAACGGGGGGGCCTTATCAGTTTTTTGTCCCAAACTTTTTTCTGCGTAACTTTTTTGCAATTTTATTTTTGAAATATGATTCCTCAGGTTAAAATACATAAAAAAGGTACTCTTGTTGTAATACTGTAGGATTAACCGTTTTCGAGAAAAGTTCATTTTAAGGTGAAATTTCACGGTTCGAGGACGAAAAATTAAATACTAAAATGTCGAAAACCAAAATTTTAATGATGCAATGTTATTCTACATCAAAAACTAAGAAAAAAGTTTCCATACAGGTAGGTCGAAAAAACGCTTTTAAAGCTACCATAGCCCTTTAAAAATGGTGCATATTTAGGAGACCATAGCTCCATTAGGATTGATTTTTGGAAGTACCTGTATATGAGGTTTTTTTCTTAGTTTTTAATGTACATTCGCCCTGCATCATTAAAATTTTGGTTTTCAACATTTTAGTATTTAATTTTTCGTCCTCGAACCGTGGAATTTCACCGTTTCGCACACCCCTGGTTGAAATAAGTACATGAAAACGGGCCTTGGTAGGATTAGTTGACGTGCAAAACCTCGTTGATATATCTCACAGGGTTCCTGAGTTATTAAATTTTTTAGCCACTTTCAAAGGGGCGTAGCTCCCTTATGACGCATTTTTAGACATATGTTTATAGGAACTTTTTGTCATATTTTATTATGTAGAATCATCTGTTAAAATTTCCGATGCTATTTCAAATACACCGTGTATAGTACTGATGCACCAGGATTTAAAAATTAACTTAATTAAATTTAAATTTAATTATAATAATTAGAGGTCAGACTGAAGTATTCATTTGTCATTTTAACCTCTTCAGGCACATATGTGTACGTTTAAAAATAAATTCGGCAAAATGAAATGAAATTCACCGAATTCCTACGTATCAGTTATTGTTAACTTCCAATACCTGAAAAGTTAGAGACACATTTTCTTCCCTTGGTCGAGAACTGTCTCATGACTAACTTCACATAGATATGTCAAAAACTTAAAAATGTAAAATGTTATGGACAAATAGTTTTGAGTACTTATTTTTATAAAATAACATCAGACACACATTTAAATTACAATATTTTTGTATTTAGAAAAGCCCATTTCAGATTATACCAGACAGAGAAAACGAAGATAGAAAGATTCGATCAAGGCTGACGTGCATGTAGCGGGGAGACGGTCCGTCCGACACTCTGTGTTTTATTAAAAAAAACACACGTCAGCCTCTATCTTTGTTTCATACGTATTGTATAATTTCAAACGGTCTGTATATTAAATTTACAGCCAATTTAGCTGTCATTTCTGAAATATAATAAGTTCTGCCTCTGTTGGTAATTTAACGAACTAAATACATAACATTATTTTATACATTTTTAGACAAATATTTATTATTTTCGTCGAATGAATATTTATATTCAATATATTTATATGATTTAAAATTGTTAATACTAAAAAATGTTATTTTTTTATTTTCGTGGAGATCGCCATCTATACATGCATTACACGGAAAGAAATTAGTGGGCTCTGCGCTATACATTATAAGATATTTGGTAACAGTGGCAAATTATAGTGATTTAAGCTATAAATTATAAGGGACACAATAACTAATAATGTTAAAAATAAATTGGAAACGATTATATATATTACAGACACAATTATATTTATTACAGGCACTATTATAAATTTACAGAAATTTTATTATATTATAAAAATTATTAGCACGGACAATAATGAAATCTATTTAAGCTATAAATGCCATACTATTTGTTATATTTTATTATTCACTAAACAATTAAAGTATTTCATATAAATTTTTACACTGACTGCCATAATTGTAAGAGAAAGCCTTGTATTTATATAATAAGCGATTATAATTTGATTGGTATGTGTGTTATAGCGCTCCTAGCTATAATTTTTTTTTTCCGTGTAATAAAGCAAAAATGTGTAACTAACTTCACCAGTGTTTATAAATTGTGTTAGTTTTGTTGTGGCAAATAAAATACAAAATTGTGAAAAAAATAGGTATGATTGTGAATAAAATAGTATACAAACCTCAGCGGAACATTTAATTTTTCCTTCGGGAATTAGCTGACCGTGGGGCTAGGTCCCTTGGTCAGCTAACTGACTATAATTTTATATGTTGGTGAGATACATTACATTACATTACATTTTTGTTTAACCTCGTACTATTCTACTTAATTAAGCATCCCCTAAGTCCAGGACTTGTGTGGGCTAGTAGTAGAGGAAACCACAGGCTTTAATTGACTTTCGAACCAATTTATAGGGAGTGTCCGTTTCACTTACGCCTTCGCCAAATTTCAATATTTAATTAACTGAAAAAGTCAAGTCGGCGCCAGTGAGAATCGAACTCACGCTATTTGGGTAGTAAACTCGTCAAGTACGACGCGGTGGTCCACTACACCAATCCTCCCATAAAAAAAAAATAAGAGCCTTGCTTTTGACTTTTAACCAATCTTCCTATTTATGCGATATGCCAGTAACTAAGTTTGATTTTCCGTTAATTTTATGGGATATTTTTACGCACTGATTGGACTAAATTATGAAACTACAACATTCATGGTTTTAATTCTTAATTAAACTTTATTGTAGAATAGTATGCTATAATAGTGCCTTCGTGTTTTTAATAGCATCTAATTATTATTATTGTTGGTCAATGGCATCTAGGAAATGAAATCTTTGTGTGCAGTGCACATTGTCCACGGATAGCCTTAAAAAATTTAAATGAAAAGTCAAACCACCCCGGATTTTTTGATTGTATGTTGTTATTGGGACATTAGCTCAGCGGTCTAAGGCATCGATATAGCATTGACACTGAGCTAATGATCGTGAGTTCAAACCTCACTGGCGCCGATTGCCTTTTTCAGTTAATTAATAATTGAAATTTGGCGAAGGCGTACTCCCTAGATATATTGGTTCGAAAGTCAATTAAAGCCGGTGGTTCCCTCTACTACTAGCCCACAGAAGTCCTGGACTTAGGGGATGCTGAATTAAGTAGAATAGTACGAGGTTAAAAATAAACATAAAACATAAACATTTCCAAACAGTTTTTGACAAAAATTGAAATCGCTCCCGAAGCCGTTTTTAAATAAAGTCACTCTTATTCTTCTTCAAGTTTTTCCTGACATCGCAATACGGAGTTTTTATCTATGACACACCCTATAGAATAGGTACTATCCGAGGGGTTTATTTATTAGACTATTTCACAAACAATATATTGCATTTTTAGTTTCTTGACCAATCAGATCAAAATGTATCTGATAATTTTTGCACATGTGCAATTATCACTTGCTTACAATGGAAGCAAGAAACTGGCAGTTACTGACATCTTTATAAATGTTATATTTTTGCAAAATGTGTTTTTAATTTGTGAAGCTTACCTTTAGTTGATTTGTTTTTATTGATAAGCAATATAATTGCTTATTTTATTAGAATATTATATTTTATGCACTTTCCATCTTAAAAGCTTTAAATCACTGATATTCATAAATTTTAATTTATTTAATTGAATCTTGGTATTAAAAACAGGCCACTCAAAACTAATTTAAACACCTATTTATCAAAAATATATTTACAGTAAAGAAGTAAATAATTTACTTGTTTTAAATGACGGAAATCAAAACATCAAATGACTGCGCTGGTACCAGTACAGCGTTGCCAAACTTTATTATAAACCGATCGCAAATTGTTTTTTTACGGGTGGAAACAAACGTTATTTTATTTCTTTTCAGTTGAAAATTAACTTTTTAAACAAAAACAGCAATGATTTTTATTTAAATGCTAAAATATATGATAACAACTATTTTATTGGAATAATCTCAAGCATAAAATATCCCTCAAGCAAAGTTTAGACTTTCGCAACATTCGCGAACAAGTGAAAAAAATTTATTTTTTTTTTAAATTTTCTTTTTGCGAGAAACGAAAAATTTATTTATTTTTTTTTGAAAATGATAATTTTTTATTTTTTAAGTTTAACCCCCCATAACTTTCTTGTTTTTGGGGAGATTATTTTGAAAAACAATAGGGATCTTCCCCTCATAGAACTGAAAATTTCGAGTCGATTGGATAATTCGTTCTGGAGTTATCGTGTCTACAAAAACCGTGACATCGGACAGACGGACGGCCGGACGGACGGACAGACGGATATTTTCAAAAAGTTTCTTATTTTTTCATTAAACACATTTGTATCCAAGAATTTTTTGGGAAATTCGAAACTACCGTATAATATTATTCTAGCGCAGGCGCTGTGAATAATATAATAAGGAATAAAATCAATGTGGTGGAACCGTTATTATCAACAAGTAATATATGCATAAGATAAAATTTTAATTGTTGATAATAATTATCAAAACGTTAATAATTATAATTATTTATTAGTATACATGTATTAAGTGAACATATTTATAGTAGGTTATTAATATTTTATTAAAACATAATTATGGATTTGAAAGTTTGTTATTAGTTTGCATTTGATGTTTCTGTTGGAATAATTGGTAACTTGATGGATAACTAAGTTAATCTTCTTGATAAATGGTCTAATTATTATACATTATAAGACTATACAGTGCGGTCCAAAAGTCACCCCCCCCTTTTAACTTTTGAACGAGTTGAGATATCGACTTCAAATTTAGAACTCTTAAATAAGACTATTTAAACTATCTTTTATCATATATTTTATATTTTCAGCTCTTAAAATGTGGGCAGGGGGGTATGGGGGGACATTATTTTAAATGAAAAGGGGGGTCGTGTGATACATCATTTTAAAGCTTATAAAATTCTCTATTTAAACTAACATTTTTAAATTTTTTAAAATGTTTTTTAAGGTTTTGATTTTTCAATTTTTTGTGCTAAAGCATTCGATTTTTTAAGTTTTTTTTTTATAAATTTTTATTTGTCAACTAAAATTAGTTTAAAAGTATAATTAACATTTTTTTTATGATGAAATTAGGCATTTTAAAAAAATTATTTGTTTTTTTTAGAGGAATTTTGACATTAATACCCATTTTCAACCCCATTTTAAACCCATTTTTTTTTTAATTTAAAAATATGGAGTTAAATGGAGAATTTTATAAGCTTTAAAATGATGTATTACATGACCCCCCCTTTCCATTAAAAAAAATGTGCCCCCATGCCCCCCTGCCCACATTTTAAGAGCTGAAAGTATTAAATATAATATATTATTCTAAAAGATAGTTTTTTTCTTATTTAAAAGTTCCAAATTTGAAGTCGATATCTCAACTAGTTCAAAAGTTAAGAGGGGGGGGGTGACTTTTGGACCGCTCTATATACTGATAGAACACTATCGTTATCAAAAGCGTAATTAGGTTATAGAATACAACAATACAGGGTTATTCAGAAATAAGTTCGAGAAATTTAAGAGGTGATTCTACGTTAAAAAATATGAAATAAAAGTTCCTATAAAGGTTGGTCCGGATATGAGTCCTAAGGGAGCTGCGGCCTTTCGAAGATGGACATACTGAATGGGGAACAAAAAAAGTACCAATAAAATTTTAATGATGCAGGGCGATTCTTCATTTAAAACTAAGCAACAAAGTATTCTTCACCAAAACCCAAAAACAGAGCGAAGATTGTTCACACTCAGAGATTCCCAGGGCTTTGAAGGAGCAACCAGTTTGAGGTTTTTAGGTGTGACCCTTGATCCGGTTTTAAACTGGAGGCCGCACGCTGAAGCTTTAATATCAAAATTCGCAATGCATAAGATCCCTGCAAAGCACAGTATTCACCAGTGTTCTGCGAACAACCTATTTTGCACTCATCCAGTCCATCCTGAGTTACGGCATCATCGTCCGGGGGGATTGTGCCGAAAGTGCCAGAATTTTTGGTTTGGTTTGCAGCGAAAAGCGGTCAGGATAGTGGCAGGACTTGGGTACATGGATGAATGTGGGTACAAGTTTATTGAACTAGGTATTCTCACAAGTCTTTACATGTTTTTACATATATCACTGTCTCCGTCACGCTCACAAGAATCAGGATCGCGCTGTCATGGGTTCTGACATTCAATGATGACCTGCGACCAAATTATTACAGATTGACAAAGGCGCAGAATGGTATTAACATTCTTTTAAGTTTTTCAATAGGTTGCCAGCAACTATTCGCAGCCTTTCGGTAGTAAGTTTTGGATAAACCATTAAAACTTTTTTGTTGTCCAAAGCCTATTTCTCCACAGACGAATTTTTGGAATGTGATTCCATTGGTGGTCTAGGATTGCTTGGATTTTTTACTTTTTATTTTTTACTTTTTACGTTTTATATGTGTTTTCTTTTAGACTTGTATTTCTTTAAAACTATTAAGTACCTGACTTGTGTAAAGATTTATTTCTCAAACACCAATAAATATGATATTTAGGATTTTTTTTTTCTGTTTGTACACGAAACTGTAACAGGCTGGGCCAATTTTGTTACAGTAAAAATTTTAAAATTTGTGGCGTTTTACTGAAAATTTGTTAATATCTATGCTATAATTATTAATAATAAATATAATTGTTATTATTATTATTAGAAATAAAAATCCTTAAAATTGTTAAGACCACTTTACACGGAGCAATTTGTACGCAAGTTTTAAGCTATGCAAGTTTGCTGCCAGATATAGCATGAGGACAATGGCGATTTCTCCCGTTAGATTAGACAGGGACAAAAGTTCTACCCAAAAAGGATAGAAGACATACATTCACTCCCACTTCCACCCAACCAAACAAATTCTGTATTTGATCTTTGTTGAACAAATACAATATTTACTTGGCTGGGCGAAAAGTGTAACTATATTATTTTTAATAAAGAAATTACTGGCGCCATCTAAATTTTAGTAGAATTATCTTATTCTACAGATTCACATTAGCTATGTTCGTTCGTGCCGCTCAGTGCTACACTTTCCGGCCAACCAAATAAATACTGTATTTGTTGTATGAAAAACAAATACAGTATTTATTTGGTTGGCTGGAAAGTGTAGCACAAATGAGATAGAAATAGGGTAGACGTCTTTTGTTTCATAATTCTAGTTGTAGAGAGCTCCATTGGACATTATTTGCCTTTTCACGGAGGAAGTTGTACGCAAGTTTGGTGCTATATATTGCAAGGTAAACAGCGCTGCCAACCAGACAAGTTTGACGTGTCTATGCGTTTGTTGACAAAAACATAACCTAGCATTTGCTTTTTTAAGGAAGTTTTTTAGTTAGATAGACCGACCTATTAATAATAATAATAATTATTAACATGTGCAGTTGCTACTATATTAGTAAAATGAAATCGATTTGGTAACTTTTTTTCCAGGTTGGTACCACGAAAATAACCATAAAACTTGCGTGAAAATCGCTGAAAAATAGAACATGTTCTAAATAATTTGATGGCACGAAAATGGCCTCAAACTTGCTTAAAGACATGCGCAGTGACTGAATCATTCTTGTAACAAACTTGCATAGAATCAAACTTGCGCACAAATTGCTCCGTGTAAAGTGGCTTTAAATAATTTGATGGCACGAAAATGGCCTCAAACTTGCCTGAATCATTCTTGCAACAAACTTGCATAGCATCAAACTTGCGCACAAATGGCTCCGTGTAAAGTGGCTTTTAGCCATTTGGCCATCAAGGAAGTGTTGGTCACAGCGGCATTTGCAATTGTAATTACATGTAACGCTAGGACTTATATAATTAAAAAAAACTATTTTAGCCATAATTTTTTTGCTGTTTTTTTTTCAGAAATTATTTTTTTTTCAGAAATTATTTTTTTTTTGCAAAATTCTATTATTCCCTGGCATTTTTTTTTTGGTGCCCCTATGAAAGATATACTTATTCTGCGAAGAATATATAAATACCTTCTATACAAACTATTCAATATATTGTAATTACTGTAAATAACTCGATAGCTTTACATGTGCCATATATGGTAGCAAAATGAAATAAACGGTTAATGCATATTAATTTTCGTTAAATATTATGACTACTACAAGCCGTAAAGATATGCAATGCTTCGCGTTCCACAATATACTCTTCGTGATGGATAGTGTATTGCGTTTTTCTCTCGATTTACTTTATTTCTTTGAGCTAGTGTTCGCACTTAATTTTTTCGAAAATTGGTTTAAATATTTTTATCAATAAAAGTTTATTTTTTAAAAAAGTCATGTCACCGATAGATTTTTTATTTTTAAAGGATTTTTTTCAAATACACTACTGAAAAAAAAAACAAGGGAACAAAAAAAATCCAAATTTTTTTAGTGATTTTTGAAAGGCCGTATCTCAGTAAAAAATGGTCGTATGGAGATTAAAAAAAATAATTTTGAAAATTGTTAGTGATTGTTGAAAGGCTGTATCTCAGTGAAAAATGGGCCTATGAAGATTTAAAAAAATTATTTTGAAGTTTTAAGTTTCTAGTTTTGAGATATTTACATTAATTAATTAATTAATTTTTAAATATGTCATATTTATTTGTTAAAACAAATGAAAATCGTTTTCCTCAAAAACGCATCGATAGATTTTTAATATTGGTCCTAAATAGATGCCAAAGCTCTAAATAATTAAATTATGAAAAAAACTCGTGTTATATTAAAGTTGAGCTAACTATTGTTTGTTTTTACATCGGCACTTAGTGCTACTAAGAGTGCCGATGTATTGAAATCTTCGCCGAAAAGTCAAAATCTTTGACCACGTTTTTTTCACATTTCTCGACGTTTTAGACCATTCTGAGTCGAAATCAGTAAAAAAAATTTTTGCGTCCGTCTGCCTGTCTGTCGGTCTGGGTGTAAACTCTCTAACTCCATTTCTACATGAGATATCGACTTGCGGTTTTTTGCATATTGTTTCTTATCGTATTCCGAAGAGCTGATTAGATTTTGGGGGTAAACGATTGGGGGTAAGGGGGTCAAAATAGGGTAAAACTCCTATTTTTAGCGTTTTTTGTTTATAATTAAGGCAATTATTATTGTATTTGGTTAATTTAGCACTTATATAAAAGATAATTTTAAATTGCTCAAAAAATGTTATAAACAACGTTTTCCTAAAACGCATTGTTTTCGAGATATTGGCGTTTAAAGCAGTAAAAGGTTTTTTTAGCATATCTCACATATTTTTAACCCGATTTCAAAAAATTATATTTTAAATAAAAGCTCTTTTTAAGCCCTATAAAATATGTTATATACAATTTTTTGCTAGAATATAATTTTTTAAAGATACAGAATTTAAAATCAAACAAAACACCTAGTTTGAAATTTGCAAACTAGTGTACAAATTTTAAGCTTCCATTCATTTGTTTTAAGTTCAACTTACATCCAAGTAAAAACATATTTTTATTATTAATTTTAATTATATATTAAGTCTACAAGAAAAGCTAAAGTTTAATATAAATATTATACAAGTTAGTTTGTGCAGTGAGGAGTAGTAGTAAAATTGTAATTATCTTATGCTACCCTGTTCTAATAGCATGTTATTAGTTTTCCCAATAGTGCCGATGTTTTGACAGGGTGCTTGCAACATTTCATCTAGTTTGTATGTATAATCATCTTCTAGCACCGTGTGCTGTGAAGAGTATAATAATGTAATTCTATTTATAATCATTATAATTAAACTGAAGATTTTTAAAGTTAATTACCTATAGAGAAATTCAAATATATTTAAATAATTTATTAATAGTAGGCCGTTGCTAAGAAGGGGTTATGGGGGGAGCTAACTGATTGAGTGGCACACATCTCTACTCACACACATCTCTACTCACACATATCTCTACTCACACACAACTCTACTCATTGTCATTAACCTAGACTTCGACATTTATTTAATTAGAACTAATAATTTTTTTTTAATGTCCCCTACCACCCCTGAAAGTTTTTCGGTATGTTTTTGGGACCCCCTGTATTATCAAAGAAACAACATTATGTGTTTTCCCTTATTAAAATGACATTTAGCACACTCTTTTGTTCATCAGAAAACGCCTTACATCACACTAGTTTGATATTTTTATTTCACCCTAGTTTGATATTTATGTATGTAGGTTTGCCCAATTTCACGTATGTAGGTTTGCCTTAATTTACGCTGTAGATTCTACGAATTTAGCTCACCTTGCTTTATATTTTTATGTTTTTCAATCCAAATATTTCTGTTTTTCATGTCAAAAATAGAAGCTATAGTTATAACCTTACTATATTGACCAAGATATAACTTGGGATGTTTTATTTATGTCTAGATTTTATCAAAATTACTTAATTTTTGATTCAGTTAGCTTACATTTTATAAAAAAAATCAATATACACGGTCTCTTTCTTATGAAATCTTATGAAAACAGTACAATTTTACTGTTTTATATGAGAACATATCTAAAGAAACATAATTTAATTAGCAAACTGTCTTAAACAGCTAGGTATTGTATTGTATAATATTGTATTAAATTTAAAAACCAAGAAAACTAAAAGTAAAAGAAAATCATATTTCCTATTTACCATACATAAATTTGTATGCTATTTTTTGCTTAATATGTTTTGATTTTATAAAAATTACTTGATTTTGTATTTAGTTTCCTTACATTACATAAAAAACATGAAAATACACAATATTTTTCTTATGAAATGTAAAACAGTACAATTTTACTGTCTTATATACACGGTGTATTTGAAATAGGGTCGGAAACAGATGATTCTACATCATAAAATATGACAAAAAGTTCCTATAAACATATGTCTAAAAATGCGTCATAAGGGAGCTACGCCCCTTTGAAAGTGGCTAAAAAAATCGGTTTTTATTTAATAACTCAGGAACCCTTTGAGATATATCAACGAGGTTTTGCACGTCAACTAATCCTACCAAGGCCCGTTTTTATGTGTTACTTTCATGTACTTATTTCAACCAGGGGTGTGCGAAACGGGGGTGGCTTATCAGTTTTTTGTCCCAAACTTTTTTCTGTATAACTTTTTTGCAATTTTATTTTTGAAATATGATTCCCCAGGTCAAAATACATAAAAAAGGTACTCTTGTTGTAATACTGTAGGATTAACCGTTTTCGAGAAAAATTCATTTGAAGGTGAAATTCCACGGTTCGAGGACGAAAAATTAAATACTAAAATGTTGAAAACCAAAATTTTAATGATGCAGGGCGAATGTACATTAAAAACTAAGAAAAAAACCTCATATACAGGTACTTCCAAAAATGAATCCTAATGGAGCTATGGTCTCCTAAATATGCACCATTTTTAAAGGGCTATGGTAGCTTTAAAAGCGTTTTTTCGACCTACATGTATGGAAACTTTTTTTCTTAGTTTTTGATGTAGAATAACACTGCATTATTAAAAATTTGGTTTTCGACATTTTAGTATTTAATTTTTCGTCCTCGAACCGTGACATTTCACCCTCAAATGAACTTTTCTCGAAAACGGGTAATCCTACAGTATTACAACAAGAGTACCTTTTTTATGTATTTTGACCTGAGGAATCATATTTCAAAAATAAAATTGCAAAAAAGTTACACAGAAAAAAGTTTGGGACAAAAAACTGATAAGGCCCCTCCGTTTCGCACACCTCTGGTTTAAATAAGTACGTGAAAATGACATACAAAGATGGGCCTTATAAGGATTAATTCACGTGCAAAACCTCGTTAATATATATAAAAGGGTTCCTGAGTTATTAAATAAAAACCGATTTTTTTAGCCAATTTCAAAGGGGCGTAGCTCCCTTATGACGCATTTTTAGACATATGTTTATAGAAACTTTTTGTCATATTTTATCATGTAGAATCACCTGTTAAAATTTCCGACCCTATTTCAAATACACCCTGTATAGAACCACAGAACCACAGAAATCTATTTAATAAGTAAACTCAAGTTTGCATTTATTTAGGAATAGGCAACCCATTAAACATCTATGTATTGTATTAAATATAAAACCAAGAAAACTAAAGCTAAATGAAAACCATATTGCCTGCGTGACATACCTACATATATAAATTTGTATGCTCTTTATAATTATTTTTTGCTTTGCTTTTCTTAAAAATTAATAAAAAATAGAAAATTTTAAAATAAGAAACTTCATATTTTTTCGGGATCGTAGGAAAAATAGTGTACATAACTCGTTGCAAAGTGTATTTCGTACACTCGTGGGGTTTCCTCACTCGCCTGACGGCTCGTTCGTGAAATATGTCACTTTCCACACTAGTTATGTAATATACTATTACACAATAAAAGAACAATTAAAATTCACAAAGTGCACTCTATTAAAACAATTTAATTGAATTATTTTAAATAATATTTGATTCAATGCCCTCGGAATATTATCATTACTGCGATTATTATTATAAATTAATATAATATGTAACACAAATCATCGCGTGTTCATTGCCACGATAATCTAAAAAAAAAATTGAAAGTGATATTCTTGTATGTACATAACTACACTGCCTAACAAAAAAGGCAATTAGGTACCTACTTATTAGTTTATAAGTTAGTCATTTTACAAAAAAATAGTACATGTTTTTTTTATCGTGAAGGGGACCAGTTTTCTCTTAAATGTGTCAAGTGACCTTATGGCCTACCGATAGGTAGGTAGGGTAGCTACCCTGTTAAAAAGAAAATAAAACAATACAATAACAATATTTAGATAGATTGATTAGTATATTACATAACTAGTGTCGAAAGTGACATATTTCACGCGAGTGAAAGCCTAGCGGCTCGTTCGTAAATTCCACTAGTGTATGAAATACACTTTCCAACGAGTTAAGTACACTATTTTTTCTACCCTCCCGAAAAAATATGAAGTTTCTTATTTTAAAATATTCTAATTTTTATTAATTTTTAAGAAAAGCAAAGCACAAATAAATTATAAAGAGCATACAAATTTATATATGTAGGTATGTCAAACAGGAAATATGATTTTCATTTAGCTTTAGTTTTCTTGGTTTTATATTTAATACAATACATAGCTGTTTAATTGGTTGCCTATTCCTAAATAAATGCAAACTTGATTTTACTTATTAAATTAGATTTCTGTGGTTATGCTGCCATATAAGACGGTAAAATTGTACTGTTTTACATTTCATAAGAAAAATACTGTGTATTTTAATGTTTTTTATGTAATGTAAGGTAACTAAATACAAAATTAAGTAATTTTTGTAAGATCTACTGTCTAGACTAGACAGTAATGGTCAAAATAGTAACGTTATAACTATAGTTTCTATTTTTGACATGGAAAACAGAAATATTTGAATTTAAGCTGTAAATAAACTTCAAATTTTACGAAATTCAAAATACCATGAGAATAAATGTAGGTATGATTTATAATAAAACAGACATTTTTTAATTTATTAGATTTCTATTTTTATACGGGCCTATACTTACAGATAAAATCTGAGAAAATTTATAAGACCGTGTAATTTGTTAATTAAGTACCAAAATAGTAATTAAATAATTTAAAAACACTAAGAAAATAATTATTTTAACGGTGGTTGAATAATTAGTATTATTTAATTATAATATATCATACTAGAAAGTTATTTAGGGAACATGAATTTGTGTTTTTTGGATACTTTTTCTTATAGAAAAGATAGGCCTATCTTTGCTTTTGATATTATAATTAAAGGGAATTTTGGTCTTGTCACATCAAAACTTTAGAAATGTGACTAAAAAAAAGTGCAGACCATAAATATAAGGGTAGTATTTCTCAGTTAAGGGATAGCACAAGTGCCCAAAGACGTTTTTTCTTCAAATAAAGAAAATAAGGGATTAGGGATAAGAGTTAGCGTTAAATGTACTAAATTCTGTAAAGGGCCTCAAGATTTTACCTTTAATTTACATTATATTGAAAAATTTGTGATAAATTATATTTTTTTTTTCATTTCTTTCTTGATACCCATGGGCAACATGCATGTTGTCTTGGATTCATGTCTTTCACAAGTTTTCTTTGTCCCTTTTCTTTTTTGTTGATACTTATTTCTTTTTCTTTTATTTGTTACCATCTTATCGAGTCAGTTTCATGTACATGAAATTACCTATCATAGTTTTTATTTAATTTTAAAATTATGAATTTTTTATGATCTGTACTAATTTGTTATTAAGTAA
Source organism: Brachypterus glaber (assembly GCA_958510825.1). NCBI lineage: Eukaryota > Metazoa > Arthropoda > Insecta > Coleoptera > Kateretidae > Brachypterus > Brachypterus glaber. The sequence goes on from OY294046.1 coordinate 11,429,470, forward strand.
ATAAATATTGTTATCATTATTTTTATTATTATTATGAAACGAAAGTTTTTTTTCGGGACGGAGATGTCTTTTGATTTACTTTCGGTACATGCGCATGAAATTGATTCCTTTCCTTAAAAAAAATGAGTACCGAATAAGTATGGTTATCTGAAAATAATCCTCACTAACCTACCTATTAAATTCAGATGTCTTGTGTAAAGTATATTTCCCTTACCTGAAAATAACGAAAGATAAATTAATAGTAAAGACAAATTAATAGTAAAGACAAATTAATAGTAAATATATTATTGGGTTATTCGAAGGGTTATTCCAGCAAATCGTGACATGAATGGCTATAAATAAAAAACAGATTATTATTAGCTAGCTTAAGGCGTTCATAATATTATCACTTGATCAGTTGTTATTATTATTATTATTATTATAAAAAAAAGAGTTGAGGTTAAAAACCTATTTAACTCAAGTTAAAAAAAAAATTATGTAGCATACAAAGTATTAAATAAGTCTGTCCAACCGGTTTTTAAAAGTGTTTATAGTTGGCGCAAGCACAACATCATGTGGCAAAGAGTTCCAAGTCGTAAATACTCTGCTACTTAAAAATGTTCTTCTGTGGGCAGTCCTGTATATTTCATATTTTAGCTTTAGGCTGTGTCCTCTAAGGCGTCCATCGTTGTTTAATGAAAAAAGTGATCGCAGATCAATGGAAAATGTATTATGTAGTATTCTATATGTCATTATAATGGAACCTCTTTCCAACCTGTCCATAACACTGGGTAGACCAAATAAAATGAGGCGGTTTTCATACGATGGTCGAGTTCTTCCGTATGGTAATCTCGTAGCACTTCGTTGAACATTTTCTAATAAATTAATGTCACGCACCAAGTTAGGGTAACATACTGAGAATCCGAATTCCAATATAGGGCGTATATAAGTTTTATACAAGCAGGCAGCCGTTTGAACAGAGGGTCTATAAAACGCCTTTTTAAATAGAAATATAGTTTTTCTAGATTTACTACATACTAAGTTTATGTGTTCAGACCATGTTAAGTCGCTTGTTACTATAACTACAAGATCAGTATGTTTTTCCACTTTTGTTAGGTTAGCATTATCTAAAACATAGTCCATCCGAGGATTGTTTTTACCCAGGTGCAGCACAACGCATTTACCGATATTTAAAGGAATAAGCCATGTTTCACTCCACCTTAGAATGGTATTGATATCTTGTTGAAGTAGGTGATGCTCTAGAAATGGATTCCCAAAAAGTTTTGAGTCATCAGCAAAAAAAGAACTAATGCAGTGGTGAAGACGAGGAAAATCGGTAGTAAATATTATAAACAATAGGGGGCCTAATATCGACCCCTGGGGCACGCCACTGTCTACAGAGCAAAATCTAGAAAAGCAGTTGCCAACTCGGAAAGAGCGGTTTGTTAAAAACTGAGCGATCCAGGCAAGCAAAAGACCTCTAATTCCGAAATGTTCTAATTTGTGTAACATACGTTTATGCGGGACTTTGTCAAAGGCCTTATGAAAGTCCAAATATATGACGTCGATCGGAAGACCTTTGTCAAGAGAGAGAGTCCAGTCGTTTAGACATTTTAGGAGATTTGTAGTTACTGATCGACCTGGAAGGAAACCATGCTGCTCATCGGGAATAATTTTATTATTGAGCAAAAAGGAAACCATTGTGTCGGCAATAACTTTTTCCATGATTTTAACTTCGGTGCATGTCAGGCTGATAGGGCGATAGTTTTCCTTAAGAAATTTGTTGCCTTTTTTATGGATTGTTATAACATCTGCGGTTTTCCAGTTTTCAGGCAGAGTACCATTTACAAAAGAGAATTGCATTATAAGTGATAAAGGGAGACATAGGGAGGATGCACAATTTCTTAGGATTTTTGGTGGAAGACCACCTGGACCGGAAGATGAAGATATTTTTATGGTGGAAAGTTTTTGAAAAACAACTTCTTCAGTAAAAGTAATATTCTCTAAGGAGTTGTGAACACGGGGCAACGAGATGTTGGGAAGGGGTGTGAGGGGTTCATTGGAGTAGCTAGATTTAAAGAATGAACTAAATTCTTCTGCAGACTCAAAATTGTCTTTACAAAGCACGTTATTTTGGTTGTAAATTTGAGGGACAGTTACTGTAGATGTAAGAGAATTCCTGACGTACTTATAAAAATGTTTCTTATTTTCTGAAAGAATTAAATTGTTTTCGTAATTTTTTCTAGCATTATTAATAGCATTTTTTAGATTATTTGAAAGGGTTCTATGAGCTTGATAATTTTGCAAAGTTGCCGATCTTTTATATCTACGCCACAATATTTTTTTGTAAGCGATCATTCGAAAAATGTCTCTATTAAGCCATGGTTTGCGTGAGTTAGATTTAAAGAAAACATTTCGACTGCAAGACTCTATTATTTGATTTGTATTTGAGTAAAAATTTTCCACATTTCATTCACATTTTTGTTAATAAATAAAGAACGCCAGTCTTCAGATTTAATAGAGTCATTTGCGCGATCAAAGTCAGTAATTCTGCAAGACCTTAGTTGATTTTTTTGATCAGTTAGAGGTATTTGGAGGTCACAACTTATAACAATGTGATCAGATATACCGATAGGAGGTAGATACTCCGGTTCGGAGAGTAAGTTGGGATCGGAAGTTATCAACAAATCAATTAGTGATGGATTATTATGTATTCTAAACCTAGTATTTTCACTGATTAATTGTGATAAATTATTTTCAGCTAGCATATCAAGAAAAATATATTCACTAGAGTTAATATTATTGGGAAGAACAGGATTAGGCCAGTTAATGCTAGGAAAATTAAAGTCACCAAAAATAATTAAGTTACGACACTGCTCGGCTAATAAAGATATTTTGTCGAATAAAGGTGGGTCGTTTTGGCTAAAAATTTGTTGACAAGGTGGCCTGTAGATACAACATAAAAGAATTTTTTTATCATGATAATCAATTTTTAAACAAGTAAATTCTATACCAGTAAGATTAATAGGAATTAATTCTACCTTAGCATGCTGAAAAATTGAATCTTTTAAATAAATACAAGTACCGCCCCCTCTTTGATTAACTCTATCATTTCTAAATACAGAAAAGCCTTTTAGTTTAATAACAGAATCGTCGATTCCGGGATGTAATTTAGTTTCAGAAATGAATATAACAGCTGGGCAAGATTTGTAGATAACAGCAGTTAATTCATTAAATTTAGCTAGAAGGGAGTCGATATTTGTATAAAAAAGGAATATGTTAGCAACGGAATGGGCTTCTACTTTTTTTAATTTGTCTAGTGTTTTGGTGGTTAGCCGTTTGTATTTTTGGTAGTTTTCGCCTGACCCAAACCAACCAACCACCAAAACACACTAACACACAAACTAGACAAAGTAACAACCGATCGAGTGACCCTAGTTCATAAGTTATCGTGCCCCCAAGATTTCTCGGGCAGAACGGCCGAAAAAAATAAATTGACCGACCGAGCGACCGACCGATCGACGAAAAGATCAACCGAGCGATTCACCGACCAACAATTTTTTTTTGCTCGTAATTGATTTATATCGTCATAATACGAAAAAGTAAGCAAAAACTTTTTTTGAAATTTTTTGTACCAATACAAGGCTTTTCCAAAATTTAGAAAACTTTAAAATGGGAGAGCAAAACATCACACAACAACTGAAAGTGTACCAGTTAAAGTACACTCTCGGTATTGGAATACATTGTCAAGATAGTCAGTTTATAATGCAAAAAGTATAGGGTCTTTTAATTTAACGTAAGCAACGAATTCCCTTGTAACGTAAGCAACAGATATTTTATCTTTTAACACGTAACTAAGCAATTGTTAAAGATTTAAAACATTCTAGCCTGATTTCTTAAACATTTTTAAATGCACATTTAGTTTTAAAAAGTTATATTATGGAATAGAAAAGAAATTTAAAGATACTTATGTACTTAAGTCAAAATCTATGTCACCAAATGTAACGTAAGCAACATTACATAAAATTATAAATTTATCACAAATTAAACTTATACTAATTATAAATATATGGTTTGTTACTTTGTTTGTTTGTTTGTTTTACTGTTTAACGTCGTTTTTCGCTGCTATGGCCTAATTGACGGGATTGCCATCTTTACGTGCCCTCCGAAGCACGGTCCTCAACAGAACTCGCATCCACCCTGAAATGTGTTTTACAGTTTCACCTGCAACCCACATTACAGTTAGTCATCGTAGTTCCATCTACCGACTATTTACACACTATACATCCATGCTCTATGTGGGGCTCGAACCCACAACCCCAGGATCCGTAATCAAACGCACTAACCATTGCGCTACCGGGGTCGGCTTGTTACTTTGTTGTTTACTAAAAATAAATATTGTATTTAGATATTATGCCTTTTAATATGATTGACAAATTTATACATTTAAAAGTTAAAATAGGCGTAAGATGTAACGTAAGCAACGCTGGAATTATCCTATTAATTATTTGTAAAAATTTCAATAAAAGTAAAAGCTTAATCAGATATAAAATTGATATTATAAATTAAATACTTCATAACCGAGTATTAAAAAATTTCTAAACTGAAGTAATTGATAACATAATTGATAATATCGTATATTAATTAATAATTACTGTAGGCAATTATACTATTATTTCTGATCGGGCTGATAACATTTGAAATGAAATATTTTTTATTGCTAAAAAGTGAAAATTATAATTGCCGTTGATATTTCATGTCGAAGATTTAATAGTTAAAGGGATTTTTCAAGAAACTTGTATATTGCATTTTCCCACATACAAAATATTTAAAAAAAAACTTTTCATTTTTTTTTATTTTCTTTTTGCGAAAAATAAAAAAATATATATAAAAAATTTAAAAAAAAAACTTAAAATAATTCCTCTTTTTTTTAATTTTCTTTTTGTGATTTTTTTTTTTAATTATGTTTTTTCATTTTTTAACCTCTCATAAATTTTGTGTGTTTGAGGGGAATACTTTTAAAAACAATAGATATTCTTCCCTCATAGAACTTGATTTTTCCTGAAACTTTCAAGTCAATCGGATTATTCGTTCATGAGTTATCGTGTTAAATAAACGTGACATCAGACGGACGGACAGACGGACATTTTCAAAGTTTCTTGTTTTTTCATCCAAGATTTTTTTGTCCAGGAGTTTTTTATTAGGGATTTTGGGAAATTCGAAACTACCGTATAATACTATTCTAGCGCTACGCACTGTGAATAGTATAATAAGGAATAAAATAACAGAAACTTTGTAAAATGTTGCCCTTTACACGTCTATATAGGTACACTTAAATATTTAACTAAAGAACGATGCCGAAAACGTTATGGACGATGGCCCTCAGGCGGCCAGGGTTGAAATTTATGTCCAATGTTTCCTCATAGTCCAGTAAAATAATAAATGTAAATAGCAATAAATGTACACGGGCTGATATTTTAAAAGGTAGTAGTGGATGGTAACAGAACACTCCTGTTAGTTTTTCACCGGGTGATTTGCATAAGGGGTGTCCCCTATCTTGAATTTTAGGGGTGAGTTGCTTAATATGCATCTTACGATAAAAATGCATATGACCAATTTTGTTAAGGAGGAGATTTTCAACAATTTTTGTTTGGATTATTTTTTTAATATATTAATAAAAATCGAGTTAATTCAAAAATAGCCATATTGGAGGTGAAATTGGTTTGGACTTTTTATAGCCAATTATTCATCGGACGATAAAAGTGGTTATAAGCAAACTTGTAGCTCTTGAAATTCTCTGTAAGTTTCATATAATTTTTTATATGTACTTTGGTACGGTTACAGAGGGCGCCCACTGTAACCGTAACAAAATACTTGAAATACTTGGAAACGCATAATACAGCCTGTTCCATAACTCGCGTACCGAAATTTGAGGGTATATTAAAAACCCTCTGGAAAATATGAAAAAAAATTCAAAAAAATCCATCTTCGTTCAATTCAAAAATAAGAACGCTTTAAGTGGACCAATACTGTTGCTGATTGTAAATTACCATTAAAGGTTGAATTTGTAGCTATGGAAGCAAATTTAATTATTGCAGGTACATATTCTGTAGGTTGACATTGTGATTAATGTGACATAAATATTTATTAATGTCATAAAAAAATATCAAAACTTTCATGATGTTTACTTCAGAAGAGTATTGCGAAATGCTAATTTTATATGGCGAGTGTGGCCGGAGTGCTTCAGCTACATCTGTAGAATATTCTATTCGTTTTCCCAATAGAGAACATCCTAGCAGAAATGTTATTTTAAGATTGGTGCAAAGGGCAAGAAATTCTGGAAATTTAACTCCAAACAAAAAAGAGATTGGAGGCGCTCCGCGAACTGCAAGAACTGTTGATAATGAAGAAGCTGTCATTTAGGCTTTTGAAGAAGAACCTGAAACAAGCCTTAGTATCGTGGCTAGAAATCTTGATATGTCTAAGACCTCTGTTCAACGAATTTTAAAAGATAAAAAAATGCATCCTTTTCATTACACTCCAGTACAATGCTTGACACCGGAGGACTATCCTTTACGAGTCGAATTTTGCACATGGCTGTTGCAGAAACATCAAGAAAATGAAAACTTTGTAAAAAGCATTCTTTTTACGGATGAGTCTGGGTTTCAAAGAGATGGTTTTTTTAATTCAATGAATTCAGTTATTGTATTTTTATTTTATTAATTTGTATTAAGAATTTATAGCCAGTAAATCAATTAAAAGATCTGAGTTTCTAATAAAAAAAAACACTACATTCGGCGCGCTGAATGGAGTTGCAGCGGCAGTTTGTTGCTGCCGTCTAAGACGGGTATCATAAAACCACCGCCGGATGGAGTGACCCTATAAAAATAGAATATTTGCTAGCCTCTGTCGGTTTTGTCAAAATATAATAACCTAAAAAGATTCTAAAGTTGAAAGTCTTAAACAATGCACGAGTCAACCATTAAAATGCAACCATAGTTACTAATAAGTAGGGAAAAACTAATTTTTAGGTAATTTAACATCAGCAACAGGATTGGTCAGATTAAATAGCTTCCTTTTTAATTAGTATTGAAGATGGATTTTTTTTAAAATTTTTTTCATATTTTCCAGAGGGTTTTTAATATACCCTCAAATTTCGGTACGCGAGTTCTGGAACAGGCTGTATATAAAACTTATAGACAATTTCAAGAGCTACAAGTTTGCTCATAACCACTTTTACCCTCCGATGAATAATTTGGCTGAAAAATCGAAAAAAACAATTTCACCCCCAAAATGGCCAGTTTTGAATATTTATAACTCGATTATTATTAATATAATAAAAGAACGATTTAAACAAATATTGTTGAAAATCTTCTCCTTAACAAAATTGGTTATATGCATTTTTATCGTAAGATGCATATTTAGCCAGATGACCGCACTCACTCCTAAAATTCAAGACAGCCGTCACCCCTTACGCAAATCATCCGGTGAAAAACTAACCAGAGTGTCCTGTTAGTATCCACAACTACCCTTTAAAATATCATCCCGTGTACATTTATTGCAATTTAACATTGGAATTTCTCGTTATTTGACTGGACTATCACTCCATAGCGTTTTTTTATCGAACGAAGTTGTGCCCTTAGACAGTTTGGATGTAGACGATATGGGGAATCATTTGGAATAGGTCTCATCCCTTGCCGCGAGGGGGGCGATTTTAAAATCGTTCTTCTCTAATTCGATACAAGATTAAAAATAAATCTTGATTTCTTATTTTTTTTTGTAAATGCAGATAATAGAATACGGTTCATACTTGATCGAGTATACTTCTATCTTCTTATACAGAGCGGTCCAAAAGTCACCCCCCCCCTCTTAACTTTTGAACCAGTTGAGATATCGACTTCAAATTTGGAACTTTTAAATAAGACAACTTAAACTATCTTTTAGCATATATTTAATACTTTCAGCTCTTAAAATGTGGGCAGGGGGCACATTTTTTTAAATGGAAAGGGGGGTCGTGTAATACATCATTTTAAAGCTTATAAAATTTTCCATTTAACTCCGTATTTTTAAATTAAAAAAAAAATTGGGTTTAACATGGGGTTGAAAATGGGTATTAATGTCAAAATTCCTCTAAAAAAAAAACAAATAATTTTTTTAAAATGTCTAATTTCATCATAAAAAAATGTTAATTATACTTTTAAACTAATTTTAGTTGACATAAATAAAAATTTATAAAAAAAAAACTTAAAAAATCGAATGCTTTAGCACAAAAAATTGAAAAAATTAAAAGTCAAAACCTTAAAAAACATTTTTAAAAAATTTAAAAATGTTAGTTTAAATAGAGAATTTTATAAGCTTTAAAATGATGCATCACACGACCCCCCTTTCCATTTAAAAAATGTCCCCCATGCCCCTCTGCCCACATTTTAAGAGCTGGAAATATCAAATATATGCTAAAAGATAGTTTAAGTTGTCTTATTTAAGAGTTCTAAATTTGAAGTCGATATCTCAACTCGTTCAAAAGTTAAAAGGGGGAGGGTGACTTTTGGACCGCACTGTATAATTAAACTTGGGTCTTTTCTACGTTACAAGTGCGTACAAGTTTTTAAATTATAAATTAATATTGATTTATTACTAGTTGGACACAGCTTGTTACTTGTCAAACACGGAGTATACAAATTCGCACATATTCACGAGAACTTGAAACACGATGGACAAAAATCGTACGTTTGGTTTGGAAAATATCGGAAACATTAATTACTTTGAGTATATGAATGTCAATATAGTCGAGTGTCCGAGTAAGGTATATAAATTTTACCATACTTAATTCATTTGTAAACATGTATGGAAAAAATTCAAAAAATTTGTAAGGTATTTTTCCGATTAGTCAAATTCAAATTTGGACTGGCATCTCACAATAATAGCTACTAAATATCGTCGTATTTTCAAAATACTATTTTGCATTTTACCCATTTCACCATGGCAATTACCTGTTATGAATGATTCGTAATAGCAAATTATGATGGTAAAATCTTTGTTTTATATTTATTATTTTATTATAAGAATTTATATACAGTGCGGTCCAAAAGTCACCCCCCCCCCTTTTAACTTTTGAAAGAGTTGAGATATCGACTTCAAATTTAGAACTCTTAAATAAGACAATTTAAACTATCTTTTAGCATATATTTGATATTTTCAGCTCTTAAAATGTGGGCAGGGGGGCATGGGGCAAAACATTCGATTTTTTAAGTTTTTTTTAATAAATTTTTATTTATGTCAACTAAAATTAGTTTAAAAGTATAATTAACATTTTTTTATGATGAAATTAGGCATTTTTAAAAAATTATTTGTTTTTTTTAGAGGAATTTTGGCATTAATACCCATTTTCAACCCCATTTTAAACCCAATTTTTTTTTTAATTTAAAAATATGGAGTTAAATGGAGAATTTTATAAGCTTTAAAAGACGTATTACACGACCCCTCTTTTCATTTAAAAAAATGTGCCCCATGCCCACATTTTAAGACCTCAAAGTATTAAATATATGCTAAAAGATAGTTTAAGTTGTCTTATTTAAAAGTTCTAAATTTGAAGTCGATATCTCAACTGGTTCAAAAGTTAAGAGGGGGGGGGTGTGACTTTTGGACCGCTCTGTATAAGCTCAGCTACTATAGCTGTGAATTTGAATCTCGATTAAAATTAACTATTGTAGCGTTAATTTTGTAGGAAACCCTTCACCTTAAGAACGTTCGATTTTATTTATTGGCCAAAGTCAATATTATCAGATCACGGCCGAAGCGTGACCTTGTTCGACTATATTTTGCCGGCTGCAGACGGCTTTTCATGAAAACACGCACGTTTCCAGTTTGTCCGATGCATATCCGATGGCGTTTTGATGTTAATAAGTTATTCCGAGAAAAAAAAGATTCATATATACGGTTAAATTTTTAAAATAGGCCCTTGTGTCAAAAGTTATTCCGAGAAAAAAAAGATTCATATATACGGTTAAATTTTTAAAATAGGCCCTTGTGTCAAAAATAGTTGACATTTCCTTTAAAATGGTTTATCTTTTTTAGACCAAAACCAAGGTTTATTATAACTATAATTTAGAATCGGTCTCCAAGTCATTTTGGGGAACCTAGATCTGAATTTAACCCCTTCCGGCCCAGGATGCCACATATGGCAACCAGCTGAATATGCGTTGCCAGCCCAGGGTGCCACCTGTGGCCATGGGGGCATGGCCCCATGCCCCCCCCCCCAGCGAGATATATTAGCATATAAATACCTTCAAAATTATATTTTTGGCGAAAGCGCAATTTTTTTCCTTATGGATGCCCCCCCCTCTTAAAGTGAAATAAATCCGCCCCTGCCTGTGGCAACCACTACCTAAGCACTACTATAAACTGTAGTCTGTTTTTTTAAGCAAGAAAGTAAATTAAAAATCGCACAATAAATATTTTTACAACAGGTTTGAATAATATATATTTGTGTATAGAATATAGTTATGTTTTATAAAATAAACTACTCAGTATATTCGCACATCCAATATTCGAATCTGTTTTGAAAATATTCTGTGCGATTTTTAATTTACTATCTTGCAAGACTCGGGTCAGGGATGGCCTGCACGGGGCCGGAACCTATATTGGGTATTACAAGGAAGCAGGTAAAGACCGCTCTCGATGAGTGGGCTTATACCAAACTAAAGGAGCTATGGAGGGCGGTCGACGGTTGCCGGAAAGCTAGGGACTTCCTGGCTGGCCCAAGCAAATCAAAGACCCACTGGTTGCTGGAAAAAGGAAGAACTGCACTCAGACAACTTGTAGGGGCCCTCACGGGCCACTGAAAGATAAGGAAGCACCTGGCAACAATGCGGATTCTAGAGTCCGCTATGCCCAGAGTGCGGAGAGGATGAAACATCCTCTCATTACTTAGCCGAGTGTTTCAGATACGACAGGATCAGGTTGCAAGTCTTTGAAACTCAAAGACTCAACCAAGAGGAACTAAGAGATCTCCCCTGGACCAATATCCTGACCTTTATTGAAAGGACGGGCAGGTTCAAGGAGGACTCAAATTAGTAAATGGCTGGGATTGCCTGGGGTGACAAAAAGGGCCTGAAATGGCCTAGTTGGCCGGCTTTGGCCAACCCAAAAATTTACTACTACTATCTTGCTTGAAGAAACAGACCATAGGATAATTTTGTAGACTTGAAAAATCAGTCTGGGCGCGAAGGGTTAAGGGTCCACCGAGGTTGCCACAATAGGCAAATGTATGAGAAGGAAAGATAAAACAACAATTTTATAGAAAAATTATAGTATTTTTAACCGACTTCCAAAAAAGGAGAAGGTTATCAATTCGACGTGTGACTTTGTTTTTTTTTATATTTGTTCCCGCATAACTTTGGAACGGATGAACGGAATTTGATGAAACTTCTTGCAACTTAAAGAGGGCATTCATGAGGTGGTCCCGTTTTAATTTGACGCTCGGATAATGTCGGGTAAGCCGGATAATTAGGATAAATCTTAATCATTTTAACGCAATTTCACTTAAAAACGGCTTAATTTGGTTCTACTACCAACCAAATTTTTAGAGAAATATCGGATAACTCGGATAGGCCGGATAACTTGATTAAGGGGTCACTCAAATATTCCGGCACACTGAAAATCTTTTAAATGCCGCTAAACTTGTTTCTTTGGACCTGTAATATTAAAATACCAAGAGAAAATGAAAATTTTTGTGATTTTACCATAAGGCGTTATTTGATTATTACTTAACGCTTAAAGTTTAACAAGATTTTCTTTAGTATTTCGTTTAAAATAAGGTTGGTTGGACTCTTGGGCGCTGAAATAAAAATATTACTTTTATTTTTTAGAAATTTATTTTAGTGTTAGTGCGTTGTGACGTCAGTAGCTTGCCGAGATGGAAGGACAATTATAATTTAGCTTAGATGACGTTAAAAATCTACAAGTTCTCTATCTCTAAAAAGTAAAAAATATAAACTTTTCGCAAAAAAAAATGAACCGACTTCTGTGTCTCTAAAAAGTAAAAAATAAAAAATACTTAAGTCGGTGTCGATTTCACAGCAAACAATAATAAAATAATGAAAACACAATTGTTAGTAATAAATTTAGGGAATGGTGAAATTGGCACCGATTTAAGTATTTTTTATTTTTTACTTTTTAGAGACACAGAAGTCGGTTCATTTTTTTTTGCGAAAAGTTTTTATTAGAGCTTTTATTTAATATTTATATAATCAACTTGATTTACTAATAGCGGAAACGACGGAGATTTGTAAATCATAATGCTATGACGTATTTGTAAATCATGGCGCTATAGCGATTTCTTATACGAAATCCTTAAAAATATTTAAAAGAACTATAGTAAGTAGTGTTTGTGTTTTTCGGTATGTTTGGAACATAATACAGTGCGGTCCAACGCCCCCCCCCCTTTTAACTTTTGAACGAGTTGAGATATCGACTTCAAATTTAGAACTCTTAAATAAGACAACTTAAACTATCTTTTAGCCTATATTTTATATTTTCAGCTCTTAAAATGTGGGCAGGGGGGCATGGGGGGACATTTTTTTAAATGGAAAGGGGGTCGTGTGATACATCATTTTAAAGCTTATAAAATTCTCTATTTAAACTAACATTTTTAAATTTTTTAAAAATGTTTTGGTTTTTCAATTTTTTGTGCTAAAACATTCGATTTTTTAAGTTTTTTTTTTATAAATTTTTGTTTATGTCAACTAAAATTAGTTTAAAAGTATAATTAACATTTTTTTATGATGAAATTAGGCATTTTTAAAAAATTATTTGTTTTTTTTTAGAGGAATTTTGACATTAATACCTATTTTCAACCTCATTTTAAAACCAATTTTTTTTTTAATTTAAAAATATGGAGTTAAAGGTAGAATTTTATAAGCTTTAAAATGATGTATTACACGCCCCCCCCCCCCCTTTCCATTTAAAAAATGTGCCCCCATGCCCCCCTGCCCACATTTTAAGAGCTGAAAGTATTAAATATATGCTAAAAGATAGTTTAAGTTGTCTTATTTAAAAGTCCAAATTTGAAGTCGATATCTCAACTGGTTCAAAAGTTAAGAGGGGGGGGGGGGTGACTTTTGGACCGCTCTGTATGTTTATAAACAGTAGTATACTAAAAATGGAGATATAATTTAACTTTTGCAATTTGCCAGTTTGCAGCAAGCCTTTGATGAGAGACCATGTCTTGGCGCCGTATCAGGAGCAACGATGAAAAACGCTGAAACATTAAATTTTATTCTATATCAACTATGCGTCTAGACTCAAAGTATAAATATAAATAAACACTGTACACTGTAAATGCCAATATGGCAATTTTACAGCAAATAAAGTAGGTCATATGTTGCCAGCAAAGAAAGTGGTAAATTTAAATCACTAATGTAAATTCACAGTTATCTGTAAAAATGTGAATTTTTATTTTGGTAATTTTACTGCTATTATTATGGTAATTTTCGGGACTGTCTGTAAAAGTGCTGGGTTTTTGGACCACATGCATGAATTTTAATGCAAAATTATTGTACCGACAGGAAAAGAGCTGAGATTTTACTAAACCCAGTAATATTGAGGTTAATTTAATAAATATTGTAAATTCACACTCTCACATTGTAAATTTGCTTTAATTATTACAGTTAAAACTACTGTAAGATTGACGGACAAATTTAGAGTATAAACCGGGTTGTGTTGAAATTTTGTATTTAAGTGTTTGAAATTAATGCATGTTCTAAGATTTGGATTGTTATTATATTATTCTCAGCGCCAGAGATAGAATAATTTACGGTACACTGTAAAAAGTGATAGTAAATTTAAAGGAGTTATCCTTGTGAAGAAATACACAATTATACTATCTCATATAAGCAAATTTACAAAAAACTGTAATAATTATTAATGATTATAATTCTTAATTTTTCATGTTATTTGTAAATTTTAAGTTAAACCACAGGTTAGGTTGTAATATCCCTTAAAAATACAGGAAGTGCTTGTAACAATAGGTCGAATTCAAAGTAAAATTTAAAACAGAACAACTGTAAAAGAAGCTGTAAAAACACGACGGTAATATAGTCAAATTTACTCAAGAACGAATAATCCGATCGTATTGAAATTTTCAGGAAAAATCAAGTTCTATGAGGGGAGCATCCCTATTGTTTTTGAAAGTGATCCCCCCAAAACAGAAAAGGTATGGGGGGTTATACTTTTAAAAAAATCGAAAAATGGTGAAAGAAATTTCCGATTAACGTAATTTTTTCAAGAAAAATTACTTTCATTATAAGGATCAATTCTACAAAAAATAAATAAATAAATAAATAAAAAAATAGAAAATTTTTAAATTTTTTTAATTTTTTTTTCGTAGGGGTGCCCCCTAATTTATCTGTAAAATTGTAAGTTCGATCCTGGTGAAACATTTAATTTTTTTATGTCATAAAATGATAATGTTTACTGATTGCATATTATAGTAAAAAGTCAATATGTTAAACCGTTCCTGAGTGAATAATCTAAATATGCCCCTTAAACGTGCTCTAGCTCCCCTAAAAAGCCATTTAACACAAAGGTTCATAGAAACTTTTTTTCTCACTTTTTGACGTAAAATCTGACATAAATAATTTTTAAATCTCATATTTTTTTGTCAAAACAAATGAAAATCGTTTTTTCTCAAAAGCGCATGGATAGATTTTTTTAAAATTTGGTCTTGAAAAGATGCCAAAGCTCTAAATAATTAAATTATGAAAAAAAAAAACTTGGGTTATGTGAAATAATTAAATTATGAAAAAAAAAAACTTGAGTCATGTGAAAGTTGAGCTAAAAATTTTTACCAGACTACCGTGGATATACAGTGCCATTATAAAGTGGCGAACACTTTTTAATGCAAAACTGGCATTAGCGATGAGTAAAATGCAAGAAAGCTGTGTGCGTTTTACTGGCCACCGAGCTGTTGTACGTAGGAGTTATGGGCATTTGACCGGTAAAATGCAGTCACTCCGACACTGAATTTAAAGTATTTGTAACTGATTCAAAGTCGTTTCTGTGTTTCTAAATTTCACTTTCGATTAAATGTTATTAAATGTTATTTATATGCTTGATTGGTTCCATTGCGTATAATTGATTCACTGCTTCTTTGATACGAAAATCATACACAGAGAAATATTTAAATTCAAATTTTTAATAAAAGGGAAATCTTGGTTAAGGCCAGCTTACTCCAAAAAACGTAATTTTTTTCAATACATTTTATTTATAGTACAACACATGTTGAGTAATCAATTTTTTTACATATGAAAGCACATATATGAAATTACTTGAAAAAATTTTTTTTTTTTTTTCAAAATGGCGGTCCTGAAAATGGCTGCTGAAACTCATCTGATTCGTAGATGGATTTACACTTGTTAAATTCTTTGAGAAAGGTATTTTTTCCTAAATTAACTTGGCCTTTATATTTTTTAAAATTAATCAAGAAATCCGTTTGGACTTTTTAGTAGTATCATAAGTGCATGTTGAAATATCGATAATTTTTTTACTGTATTAAAAGAATATTTTGCTTGGCAATTGTTTGAGTGCATTTTTCGTGTTACAACCTTCCGCAGGTCGAGGAATTTTGACGAAAAATGCACGAAAACAATTTCCTTAAGCAAAATATTTTTTTATATACAGTAAAAAAATTATGTATAATTCAACATGCACGAATGGTATTTTGAAAGACTATTTCACAAACAAAATAAGAAAGTATACAGGGTGTATTTGAAATAGCGTAGGAAATTTTAACAGGTGATTCTACATGATAAAATATGACAAAAAATTCCTATAAACATATGTCTAAAAACGCGGAGCTACGCCCCTTTGAAAGTGGCTAAAAAAATCGCTTTTTATTTAATAACTCAGGAACCCTTTGAGATATATTAACGAGGTTTTGCACGTGAATTAATCCTAATAATAATAATCTTTGTATGTCATTTTCACGTACTTATTTAAACCAGGGGTGTGCGAAACGGGGGGGCCTTATCAGTTTTTTGTCCCAAACTTTTTTCTGTGTAACTTTTTTGCAATTTTATTTTTGAAATATGATTCCTCAGGTCAAAATACATAAAAAAGGTACTCTTGTTATAATTCTGTAGGATTAACCCTTTTCGAGAAAAGTTCATTTGAAGGTGAAATTTCACGGTTCGAGGACGAAAAATTAAATACTAAAATGTCGAAAACCAAAATTTTAATGATGCAATGTTATTCTACATCAAAAACTAAGAAAAAAAGTTTCCATACATGTAGGTCGAAAAAACGCTTTTAAAGCTACCATAGCCCTTTAAAAATGGTGCATATTTAGGAGACCATAGCTCCATTAGTATTGATTTTTGGAAGTACCTGTATATGAGGTTTTTTTCTTAGTTTTTAATGTACATTCGCCCTGCATCATTAAAATTTTGGTTTTCAACATTTTAGTATTTAATTTTTCTGTCTTCGAACCGTGGAATTTCACCTTCAAATGAATTTTTCTCGAAAACGGTTAATGCTACAGTATTACAACAAGAGTACCTTTTTTTATGTATTTTGACCTGAGGAATCATATTTCAAAAATAAAATTGTAAAAAAGTTACACAGAAAAAAGTTTGGGACAAAAAACTGATAAGCCCCCCCCCCCGTTTCGCACACCCCTGGTTGAAATAAGTACATGAAAATAACATATAAAAACGGGCCTTGTTAGGATTAGTTGACGTGCAAAACCTCGTTGATATATCTCAAAGGGTTCCTGAGTTATTAAATAAAAACCGATTTTTTTAGCCACTTTCAAAGGGGCGTAGCTCCCTTATGACGCATTTTTAGACATATGTTTATAGGAACTTTTTGTCATATCTGTTAAAATTTCCGACGCTATTTCAAATACACCGTGTATAATTTTACAATGTTTTATTTTCGTATTTAAATTGAAAATTTAAGAACTAAACAACAATATTACTTTACAACTATAATTAAAAATTTAAATTTCAAATTTGTTGCCAAGTCTAAACTTTGCTCGAGGGATATTTTATGCTTGAGATTATTCCAATAAAATAGTTGTTATCACATATATTAGCATTTAAATAAAGATCATTGCTGTTTTTGTTTAAAAAGTTTAGTTTTCAACTGAAAAGAAATAAAATAACGGGTGTTTTCACCCTAGAAAAGCAATTTCCTATCGGTTTCTAATAAACTTTGGCAAGGCTGTACTGGTACCAGCGCAGTCATTTGATGTTTTGATTTCCGTAATTATTTTCTGCAAATATATTTTTAATAAATAAGTGTTTAAATTAGTTTTTAGTGGCCTGTTTTTAATACCAAGATTCAATTAAATAAATTAAAATTTATGTGATTGAAAGCTTTTAAGATTGAAAGTGCATAAAATATAATATATTATCTGAAATTAATTAGGGTTTATACCTAGGATGTTTTGTTAATAAAATAAGCATTTAAATTGCCTATCAATAAAAATAAATCACTTAAAGTTAAGTTTCACAAACTAAAACTATTTACAATTGTTAATCTTTAAATCATTGGCATCCTCATCAGATGTCAATGGTTTAAATAAACAATAAACTAATATTCAGTATTTCCTGTGATCTTAGAACGAGTCTTAGAAAGTTGGTAATTTTATAATAACAATGTTCATGCTTAATTTAATAATAGATTCTAGTATGGAATAAAAGCAAACCTTGTATGCTATAATAGTCCCAGAAGGAAGTACAAAATCACCTTTTGACTCAAAAAAATCCAAAAGCTTTCGAAGGTAAAGGGACCCGCACTTTCCTTATGGAAAACGGCTTTCGGTCAAATTGGCTGAATTTTTAATATGTTTTAGTTAATGACCTCCTGATCAAAAGTTGTCATTGCGCCAAATCGCTACGGCCCATAGTTTCCGAGATATTTCACTGCAAAAAGTGAATTTTATGATTTTATGAATTTGCATTGGTCAGTATAATGTGCTCTATCGCTTATGTTAACCGTAGAAAAAAACTTTTTTTACAAAAGATTAAGCTAAAAGTTTACTTAACATGAGTTTATGAAAATAGTATACACAAAGTGTTTTGTTTTGTAGCCACAAGCCACTATCTTTTTTGAACAATCAAAATGGCATCCATAATTCGCCATTTTGCTCTTTATCACTTATGATTCTGAGAGGAATATAGAGACACCTCGTTTGTCAAAATCGGTTAAGTCGTTTAAGATGTATTGAAGAATTTTAAGTAGAAAAACAGACACGAGTGAATAACTTTATCCTGCTGGCGTGGGCAGTTGGGTTAAAACTTACGCCGTTCATGATAATTACTTTTTTAATATGTTATTACTTCGTTGGAATTTTTATAATCAAGTAAATTAAAAATATTTAAAAATTTATTTTTTTATGATATATTTTTTACTTTTGTAGATAATGGCTTGTGGTGAAAAAATAAAACACTTTGTGTATACTATTTTCATAAATCCAAGTAAACCTTTAGCTTAATCTTTTATAAAGGAAGTCCGTAGCGATTTGGCGCAATGATAACGTATAAAAAATTTAGCCAATTTGACCGAAAGCCATTTCCCATAAGGAAAGTGCGGGTCCCTTTAGACTAGCACGTTGATAGAAATTATTAAATCTTCCTAAAACAAGAAATATTTTGTGCTATCTTAAAAAGGTAAAAATCGGTAAAAAATCTAGAACAGAGTGAAGTCAACTTTTTCCTGTTTATTTTTCCTAGACGCCGCCGGGCTGATTGATGGAAGCAGGCTTGAGCTTTATCGCAAATTGAAGAAAATGTAGCACCTTTCTAAATGGATTTTTGACAAACTAGGGAATCAATTTAAATTGGTAGACAAGCTATGATAGTCCAGTCAAACAAAAAATCTAAATTGCAATAAATGTACACGGGCTGATATTTTAAAGCGTAGTAGTGGATGGTAACATAACACTCCTGTTAGTTTTTCACCGGGCGATCTGCGTAAGGGGTGTCCGCTATCTTGAATTTTAGGGGTGAGTTGCTTAATATGTATCTTACGATAAAAATGCATATAACCATTTTTGTTAAGGAGGAAATTTCCAACAATTTTTGTTTTGATAATTTTTTTAACATATTAGTAATAATCGAGTTAATTAAAAAATAGCCATGTTGGAGGTGAAATTGGTTTTTCCATTTTTCAGCCAAATTATTCATCGGACGATAAAAGTTCTTATGAGAAAACTTGTAGCTCTTGAAATTCTCTATAAGTTTCATATATTATAAATTTTCAAAGGTACTTTGGTTCGGTTAGAGAGGGCGCAACTCGACATTCAGCGCCTACTGTAACCGCAACAAAATACTTATGGAAATTCATAATATATAAAACTTATAGAGAATTTCAAGAGATACAAGTTTGCTCATAACCACTTTAATCCTATGATGAATAATTTGGTTGAGGAATCGAAAAACCCAATTTCATCCCCAACATGGCCATTTTTGAATATTTATAACTCGATTGTTATTAATATATTTAAAAAATGGTACAAGCCAAAATTGTTGGAAATTTTTTCTTTAACAAAATTGGTTATATGCATTTTTATCGTAAGATGCATATTTAGCGAGAACCGCACTCACCCCTAAAACTCAAGATAGGGGACACACCTTAGGTAAATCACCAGGTGAAAAACTAACAGGAGTGTTCTGTTACTATCCACTACTGCCCTTTAAAATATCAGCTCGTGTACATTTATTGAAACAACATAGGAATTTCTCGTTATTTGACTGGACTATAAGGGATATAAAACAGTTCATCCAAAAAAGTAAAAATAAAAAAAATCATCAAGTTAGAGGTAACTCGCTCATTGTATGGGCAGCAGATCTAGATCTTAGGTTAGCAAGGCGAGACACAACGTAAAACGACATGAAACAAAATCGCGTCCGTTGCCTTGACAAGCATCTTCCCCCCAACCACGCTGGAGATGAAAAAATCCACTGTTTACCTTGTAAAATTGGCAGATTTCGGAAATTGTTAGAATAGTGAGTAAAGTGAGGGGTACAGTTGGGAAATTGGTGAGTAAACTTCGTCAGGGGTAAAGCATTTTTTCCAGGGGTAAAGCATTTTTTCTTGAACTGTGAAAATTTTAGTACACTTGGGAATTCTTTCAGAGGTGAGGATCTTTTTTCTGTAAGGGGTAAAGCTTTTTTTTCAGTACAGTTGGGAATTCTTTCGGAGACGAGGACCTTTTTTCTATCAGGGGTAGAGCTTTTTCAGTACAGTTGGGAATTCTTCAGAGGTGATGACCTTTTTGGGGTAAAGCTTTTCTTTTGAGGTGGGAAAATTTGAGCAGTTTGAGAAATGAGACATGAGGACCTTTTTTGTTAGTGAAAAAATTGGAGTAGGTACACTTGGGGAATTTTCAGAGGTGAGCACGTTTTTTTTTAGTCATTAAAATATTCTGACAGGGGTACCTAAAGCTTTTTTTTGAGTTCGTAAATTTATGTATTTTAAGTTGGGAAATATGGCAGCTAAAAAATGCACAGCTGGAAATGTGCCTTGGATTCTGTCAACGGATTCTGACTACCTAATGCCTTTGACAGAACCCAGACACCTTGAAATGTGTTTTATTTTGTAGAGTTATGTTATTTGTAAAGAATTATTCAACATATAATAGTTATTTTTTTAACTAATACGTACATTAAAAACATGGACAACGATATCACCTCTGATCCTAAAAAATTTTGGTCTTACATTAATCAAAAGAAATCTTCCTATGGTATTCCTTCTGAAATGAACTTCGATGGTAATGTCGTTAACTCTCTGCCCGATATTTTAAATTCATTTGCAACATTATTTCAAGAGTCTTATACCATACCTGATGACCCTAATTCGGACTTTATTCAACAAATCAGCAATCAAAACTTACTTACAATTAAAAGCTTTTCCGAAACCGAGGTGTGTGAGGCTACAAAAAAATTAAAGCCTAAGGTTACCATGGGCCCTGATGGTATTCCTTCTTTTTTAGTTAAAGATTGTGCTTGTATATTTTCCAAACCTTTAGCTCTCCTTTTTAATCTATCACTTAAAACGTGCGTTTTTCCTGCTTGTTGGAAAATATCAAAGGTTTGTCCAGTTTTTAAAAAAGGAAACAGATCCGATATTCGTAATTACCGACCTATAGCTATAATAAACAACTTCTCTAAGGTGTATGAAATTCTACTACATAAAAATATATATTCCCATGTTAAACATCTCATACATCCGAGCCAGCATGGATTTATGGAAGGTAGGTCCACTTCTAGCAATCTTGCCTGTTTCACTCAGTTTCTATCTGGGTGTATAGACAATTTTCTTCAAGCTGATTGTATATACACTGACTTCTCTAAGGCTTTCGAAAGACTAGACCACAGAATTCTTATCATGATGCTCGACATATTCGGTTTTTCAATTCCTCTCTTATGTCTAATGATTACTTATTTATATAACAGAATGCCATATGTTGAGTGCAATGGTATAAAATCCTTCATATACATTGCAACGTCGGGTGTTCCGCAAGGATCCATTATGGGTCCACTGTTATTTATCATTTTTATTAATGATCTAATAATGATCCTGATTAATGTATATGGTCTTCTTTTCGCAGACGATATGAAGTTATATAAGATAATCCAAAGTTTAAATGATTGTATTCAACTACAAGATATCTTAGATACTGTAGTTAAATGGTGCAATGGACACAAGTTACCCTTAAATGCTGATAAATGTCACATATTCAGTTTTACTACAAAATTAAATGTCATCACTTTTGACTACAAGATCGATGGGCACAGTTTGGACAGACCTGATACCATCAAGGATCTTGGTGTCACTTTTGACAAAAAATTATCTTTTCATCCACACATAAACAACATTGTATCCAAAGCTTACAAATCACTTGGGTTTATTATTAGGAATACTAAATGTTTTAGCATTAAAACTGTTAATTTGCTCTATATGTCCTATGTCAGATCACATTTGGAATATTGTTCGGTAGTTTGGTGCCCTAATTATGCTGTTCTTATTACTGCTTTAGAAAGCGTTCAAAGACGTTACCTCAAATATCTGTATCATAGGAAATATGGTGAGTATCCAGCTAGAGGGATACCTAATGTGAATTTGCTAAATGATTTCTCGTTTCAATCGTTATCTGTAAGACGTCAACAAGCATCAATTATATTTTTGTATAAATTGATCAATAATAAGATTGACTGTATAGAGCTATTAAACTTATTGCAAATAAACGTGCCCAGAATTTCTGCTAGAATCTCTCCATTTTTTTATGTTAGAACGTCCAGAACTAATGTTTATCTGTTTTCACCTGTGATTCTTATGTGCAATTACTATAATAGTATTTGCTCTAGGGTCGATATTTTAAATACTTCTATTTGCAAAATAAAAAACTTTTTTGCTGCACCTGCTGGTAATGATCACTGATATTGTTATTAATTTACTTAACATAACAAACTCTGTAATTGGGGAAACCTGTGCGAGTTTTTGAATAAATAAATAAATAAATTAAGTAGCATTTTATCCACGCAAAGAATATCGTCATATCTGATATTCTTAAGTGGATAAAATCACTTAATACACGATTTGAGAATTTAATTTTATCCAACACCTTTTATTTTTAAATAAAAATCTATAATTTTGCGAAAAATTATGTCAAAAATATTAAGATTAAGTTTTCTTAATACTAAAATAATAGGTAGCCATGGCCTAAGTATGCCTATTAAAAATAAACAATTGCTAGTTTTACATTTCTTACAAACGTCAAAATGGACGCGGTGATGACAGAATTTTTAATAAAAACAGTATTTTATTCAAAAACTAAAGAATAATTTGGGCTTTTCTTTAATTTTTATGGTTTAGTTAACGTGCTTCTATTTATAGAATAGTTATAATACTTAATTAATAGGGTATGTAACTAATTTTGGGTGAGATCAAAAGCTGTACGTAAAAGAGTGGGTGAAAAATTTTTTAGTCACTAGTGGAAAAAAACTCACTTTTGACATTTAAAATAGTGCTCAAAACAAGTGTTTCTGTGAAGGTGTTGGATAAAGTGTATTTTCTTCAAATAAAGCTATGTACTATTCTTAAATGTTTTTTTATTTGATCAATCCTTATCCTTCTTAACTTGAAATCATTGATCAAATCTTTAATATCGAATCTTATTAGGCAGATGGTTAGATCGCTCATCGTTTGTCTATTTTTAGAAATATGGGTCGCTGGTTATACTCCTCGTAGACTAAAGGTTATTATACACGGCATTCCTGAAGGATTAATAAGATGAAGTAGATCTACAGAAAAAATGATTATGCATCATGGTAGCAGAAGGTCTACACATTACAGAACCATTTTCAGCTAAATCCATAAAACTTGTTTTTGGTAAATAATGGTAAATAGTCTTCTGCAGAATAATTCTGACAATAAATTGCATATTTTGTTGAACGATTCCGATAGTATTTTTTTAACTGATTCCGAATATGTTTAAAGTAAATCTCTATATTTTTCCGTTTTCGAGAAAAATGCTCTTGAAAATATTTTTTTCAAGTGCTTGTAGAAAAATTATCATAGTACCTGAAAGCTTTTATCCAGGCTTCAATTAGAGCGGGGTTCTTACTCTTTAAAATCGTACAAGAAAACCTTAACACAATGTTTAGTGGTAAATTTAAAAACAGTTTTAAGATACCGCTGATAAAACATTTTATGCAAAACAAATCAAAGAATTAGGTTATGTTACGTCGGGCGTGAAAATAGCGAGTTCATATAGAACAGGTTATTTCCACGTCCGACGTACACATCCAGTATTTTTTTTGGCCGATTTGTTGAGTTTTTAAATCTTTTAAGGTATATTTTTTGTCAGAATTGTAATTTTCTCGTTTAAATGGGGGGCTACGCCCCAGCCCCCATTAGCATCAAAAACACCAAACAAACGAAAAAACAAAAAAAAAATGGAAAACTTCTAAGCGGTTTTCGATCATAACCAGTAATTACTAAAAAAAAACGGTTAACCGGTTATTGTTGGATTTTAACCGGTTTTCTGATAAAAGTCGTCAATGGTCAAATCATGGGCAAAACTCCTCCCAGAAGGAGGTGAGGACCTTTTTTTTTAGTTATCGAAATTTCTGTCAGGGGTAAAGCTTTTTTTCAACTACAGTGAAAACTCCATAACTCGAAACTCAAGGGACAGAGTTAACACTTTCGCTGCGGTTATTCAGGATGTTGGTAACCCATTAACTAACTGTTTTTGTTCGAAAATATTGCCGTCATTTTACTGTCGTAATAATGCAGCGAATCGGAAACTGCAAGAAAAATTCTGTCTCGGGCCCTACGCTGACACGCGCATTTACCTCCCTACAATGCTGCTCTGAAACTGATTCATATAATTAAAAAAAAGTTTTGGTTTCTATTTAAGAACGGTTCTAGAACTATTACGCATGCACAATAACTTTTGTGTGTTTTGGTTTAGTTCAGGATCTCCACTAGTGTGTTTTGGTTCTCACGTAAAACCAGTTCGGAATCGTTCTGGAACTGTTATTGCGGTTCTAGCTAGAAGGCAGGTACCGGTTCTGAACTCTCTAGTTCCACGCTTGCGCAAATTAAAAATGTCTGTATGATATCTACTTTACCGATACCTATTTTAACGAGCATTTTATCTAATCTAAAAAGTCATATTATAAAACTTTTAAAAATTTTATTTATATTTATAATACCTTTATTAGCCATTTTTACAGTTTTCGTGTTTGCTCCTGTTTTTGTTTTAATAATCTTCTTTAATCTTCTTTCTAACTATTGGCGTCGGCTCCTTGAGTAAGGTTAGGTTCTTCTTTCGTCTAGCATACCGAAATATTCCGCTAGATAGAATTAGTGTAGATAACAAAACGTTTTGGTTCTGCAAATCCTTGACTCGTTCTCGAACTGCTATTTTACTGCGCATGAGTTCTGCGCAGTTCTATAAAAATCCTAGAACTGGTTCCAAAACCGAAACCAAAACAAATCTAAAGTCGACTGGGTCCTATGAGAGTCGTGCGCGCTGTGCCAAGGACGGGGCCGACTCTCAAGAGAGTCATGCGCAGCGAAAGTGTTAAAGAAGAAACATCCCGCAGAAGCTTTGAGGATTCCCTTAAAAACACACAGTAAACGACGTACGGCGCAACGAAAGACGATTCCTGACCTCGTGCCTAGCTGTGGAGTATTAAAATAGTATACAATAAAATGTAAAGCATTTCAATTTATTATGGCTTGTTTCAAAGTAATTATACAACCAAGTGCATTGTAAATATTTTGAAAACCGATGTTTACTTCCGGGTGAAATGTTAACATGACGTCGTTGTTTTAGTGCATTTTTGCGATAAAATTTGATACATTACCATTATATCTGTAACCTATCCTAGAATTCGAAAAAATTAAATTAATAATAAAGAAGCCGTGAAAATATTGCGCGTATGTTATTTTTTTATACTGCATTAAAATAAAAATGGGCGCCATCTATACAGGGTGTCTCAACGAAGACGACTCGGTCGTTATATAGTTATCCACTTTTGAGAAAAACTTTAAAGGGGGTGGTCTAAAATCACCTAAAAAATTGTGACGTATTTTATGGACGACCCCTTATGGTCTTATATGTATAAGAAAAAAACGTTTATTTTGAAAGAATGCATACATATTTAATTATATTACAATATAATACTTAATGTTATACAATATACCATTACAACATTGTTCTGTAGTATTTATTTTCCTGCATATTTTGTCAATAGAAAAAGTATCAATCACGGTTAATGTGAGAATCTAATTGAATAACATTTGGCAGATTTGTATGGACTTCGTTTCTAAATAGGCATCTGTTTTATCCAGGGCCGGACGGTGCTGTGAGGCGATAAGGCCACGTCCAGGTAAAAAGGTTCGAAGGGCGCAAAGTTTAGCGGTTGACTCAGAAAATTTTGAACTATAGTACTAGCTTTTCTGGGGAGCATAATAACTTTTTTTTAGTCAACACAGTTCTTTGAAATGTGGAACAGTTAATTTTTAGAGAGTTTTCAAAAAACCAAAATTTACAGGGTTATTCAGTCATTTTGAAAATAGGTTGTAAAATATGTTATGTAAATTTGTGTAAATAAAGTAAATAAAGTAATTATTTTGAAAGCTACATGTTTGAATTAAAATGGAGAAAATAATACTATAATACTTAGTTTTTTAGTTCTTTTCATATTTACCACAAATATTTTTTTCTGCTTTTCACAAGAAAAGCATAATTATATAAAACGGCAGTTCCACATACGCGTAACCCAAATAAACAACCACAAAAAACATTTTTTGATAGCTCAAAAGGCACCGTTTATAACATTTATTATCTTTCTCAGTCTCAAAAGTAAAAAACATTGACTAAAACTGTACATTTAAGTATTTTAAACGAAATGTATTAGATTATATTCGTGTTTATCATGACAACAGCAGTTCAGCCATCTTGCTTTAAGCATTAATAATGATATAAAGAACTTTCACTTTCGGGTTTAGACCGTGTTAATAATTTATTAACACGGTCTAAACCCGAAAGTGAAAGTTCTTTATATATTAATAATGATATTTTAATCGGTGGCGCCATCTAGCGGAAATTAACGATTTAAATTGCAGACGAGTAATAATTAGTTTACTGGTCTCTATTTTTCATTACAGGTCAGGTCTAGGCGTGGAAAACAGTAGGACAAGAAATCACGTACTTCCCAAACTTTATTAATACATGTAAGGGAACGTTCAAGTATTACGTAACGCTCCTAGGGGGGGTGGGGGTCATTTTGGAGTGTTACGCCTATGTTAATGGTATAGGAAAATAGCGTTACATGGGGGGGGGTCCAAAATGATCAAAATTTGCGTTACGTAATATTTGAACGTTCCCTAATGTATGTATTACATACACAGTTTCAATAAAATATATTTTAAGTCATTTGCAATTTTGGTGAATGCGCATGCATTCTATGTTAATTTGTGCACTGGGTAAAAAGCTTAAAATAACCCCTGCTGTCCGGCTCTGGTTTTATCTATCGCGGATCGTTATTGCGCCTACTGTGCGCCTTCTGCACGTTGTGAAACTCTCACAATAATTTACAATAATGCATCATGACTGTTCCATCGTGAAGATGATTTGTTCTTCGGCCCAGTAACCTACGATGTAACGGGATTCTTTTTCTTTATACGTTGAATCAGTTGGGCGAATAATAGTTAAGAATAAAATTTATCACCTTTTTGCTATTACTTTAACAGTAACTAGTTAAAAATATACCATGCGTGTCAAAAGTCCGCTTCCCCACTTTAACTTTTGAATAAGCAGTTCAAAATTAAAATATGGCAGTAATTTTTTTTGTAAATACCAGTATTTATGTTTTGAATATATACACTGCCGCGCATTAAATTCCGGACACCTAAAAAATTGACATTTTTTAAATTCAAATATTTGGAAAACTAATTAATGGATTTGAATGATTCTTTTTTTGTTTTGAAGCTTAAACATTATCTACTTTTGTTTGTTTTAAGAATGATTAATTTTTTTTTTCGTATTACCAGCAACAAATAATGTACAACTATGTTTTTTACCCCATCTTCTAGGACTTGCATGGTACGCTACTGCAACTGTTTATCAAATTATTAAAGTCTTTCTTATTGCCGCAGTTTTAATGAATATTTTCTTTTTTATTTTTTTACATTTTTACTTCTGGTTTTAGAGATATCAGAATTTTTCTGAAAGTTGTAATTTTCAACTCAAAAAGTACTAAATCAGCAGAGTTTTTTATTTGAAGCTCAGGTCTTTTACTTCTTCTTCTACAGTTTCTTCATCCTGGCGCAACTTTTTATTGCCGTCTGACGGAGGCTTAACGGTGAAAAGTCCAAACGAAAGTGTTTTTGCGGAACGGACGTACATGCGCATGAAATTGATAACTTTCTCAAAAAAAAATTAGTAATGAACGAATAAGGTTATCTAAAAAAAATTTACGTAGCAACGAAGTACCACATTTAGATTTCCACAGACATTTTTTTGTTTTCAAAATCAAAACTTCGTAAGTTTTTTACAATTTCCTGTCTCTATCCTGTATGAAATTATTACCCAAATTATTAGTCTTTCTTATTGCCGCAGTTTTAATGAATATTTTCTTTTTTATTTTTTTACATTTTTACTTCTGGTTTTAGAGATATCAGGATTTTTCTGAAAGTTGTAATTTTCAACTCAAAAAGTACTAAATCAGCAGAGTTTTTTATTTGAAGCTCAGGTCTTTTACTTCTTCTTCTACAGTTTCTTCATCCTGGCGCAACTTTTTATTGCCGTCTGACGGAGGCTTAACGGTGAAAAGTCCAAACGAAAGTGTTTTTGCGGAACGGACGTACATGCGCATGAAATTGATAACTTTCTCTAAAAAAAATTAGTAATGAACGAATAAGGTTATCTAAAAAAAAATTACGTAGCAACGAAGTACCACATTTAGATTTCCACCGACATTTTTTTGTTTTCAAAATCAAAACTTCGTAAGTTTTTTACAATTTTCTGTCTCTATCCTGTATGAAATTATTACCCAAATTATTAGTCTTTCTTATTGCCGCAGTTTTAATGAATATTTTCTTTTTTATTTTTTTACATTTTTACTTCTGGTTTTAGAGATATCAGGATTTTTCTGAAAGTTGTAATTTTCAACTCAAAAAGTACTAAATCAGCAGAGTTTTTTATTTGAAGCTCATGTCTTTTACTTCTTCTTCTACAGTTTCTTCATCCTGGCGCAACTTTTTATTGCCGTCTGACGGAGGCTTAACGGTGATTTCGCAGAACTGCCGCCGGATGGAGTGACCCTAAATCAGAAGTAAAAAAGTAAAAAAATAAAAAAGAAAATATTTATTAAAACTGCGGCAATAAGAAAGACTTTAATAATTTGATAAACAGTTGCAGTGGCTTTTTTTTATCCAACATATTGTAGATGTTCGTTAAATGATAAAAATCAATAAATTTTTATATGTTGAATCGAAAAGTTTGCCTGCGGTGTAAATCCTTTTGGCATTTCGCAAAAAGGAACATTTATTTTTAAATATTTACAATTTTGATAAATACGCCACATTTCAATGGAAGGCTTAAAAATAACCCCTGAATCTGCTAGAACTAAAAATATACTAAATATAGGCGACTATGATTAATTATACAATTCGCGCATGCGAGAAAGTAAAAATTATTCGTTACGATTTGAATTAGCGGATGCAAATTAAAGTAAAAGTGTTTCAATGTAAGAGTTTAATAATAATAAAAATTTCAAATAAAAGCAGTGCACATTTGAATGGGACATAACTCGTGCAGACGCTATCGCACGAATGCACAATATAAATAAATATTTATAAATCTGTGCCTTGAAGGCAAAAGGCATTTTTTAATAGTATATTAAAGTACTAGTTTCATAACATACGTTTTTAGCGCACGAGTAGTTTAGAAAACGAGCCGCTTGCGGTGAGTTTTCTAAAGTACTAGTGCGCTAAAAACGTGTTATGAAACGAGTCCTTTATACAATTTTTTCTATTTTGATCTAAAATTTTAAAAGACTTACATTTAAATTGATGACTGATTTAGGGATTTTTGTTTCGAATTGGCATTACAGTTTTCACCATGTTTAAAAGTCTAAGAACGAATATTATTTTGATATATTTTATAGTAATTTCTTCCCTTTTCCACTACAAGTAACCAAGCCACAATTTTAACACGGTAAAATATAACCTAAACACAAAATTTTGTAGAAAATTAAACTTTAACGACGTTCACGATTGCACGGCAAACGTCGAGAGATGGACTTTTTTCTGTTGCCAACCCAAAAGAAAAAAAAGTAGAGACCACTTATGGGCCTATAAGAACACGCAAAATGCGTGTGAATATAAGCTTATAAGAGACGCAAAATAGAAAAAAGGATTTACCTCCACTGAATTACCAAACTGATAATAGTATTCGTCCGAGTTTTATAAAACGCATAAATGCGTTTATTTTAAGAAAAGAAAGCCGGAATTTTAAAAATTACAATTTCAATTTATTATTAAATTTTGCTTACAGTTTTATATTATAAATATAGAATCTATATTGTACACGGTGTTTGCAGTCTTTTGTCATTAAATAAAGGGGATGATTCTACATCACAAAACATGAAAAACCAACAGAGGAACATATATCCGGAAATAAACCCTAAGGGAGCTACGGCCCTTCGAAGATAGACATATTGAATGGGGAACAAAAAAATACCAATAAAATTTTAATACTGCATGGCAATGCAAAACCTCGTAGCTCTAGCTCAAAGGGTACCAGAGTTATTAATTAAAACCCTTATTTTTAGTAAAATTTTAAAGGGTCGTAACTCTCTTAGGGAGCGTTTCCGGACCTTTGTTCTCCTCCTATGCTGGTTTTTCATGTTTTGTGATATAGAATCATCCCCTTTATTAAATGTCAAAAGACTGTAAACACTGTGAAAGATGGCGATCATTATTTTATAAAAAAACACGATTTGAATTAGTCAGTCTTTTTAGTCCAGGAACTAGATGTTTTTCACTCGTGTGATGATTCAGAATCATCATGTTAATACGTTTGCCAGCGAGAAAAAACGTCCGTTTTGGACGAGGCAAGGTACGGGAAGAAGGTTCGCAAAACGGGGGGTCCGGAAAAGAGGTAGGTTCGGCCATTGCCTGGCTACATAGCACATCACACTGTTTTTTAGACGGCCACGCTAACGTAACCTCAAAAACAAATTTTTTTATTTTTAATTGAGCCGTTTTCTCGGGTAATATTTTCATACAGGATAGAGACAGGAATTTGTAAAAAACTTCCGAAGTTTTAAATTTGAAAACAAAAAGTGTCGGTGGAAATCAAAATGTGGTACTAAAAATTTAATTTTTATAAAATATTACAGGATTGGCCCGGGATTGGCCTCGGGATAAGGGAACGTTCAAGTATTACGTAACACAAATTTTGATCATTTTGGACCCCCCCCCTCCGTATAACGCTATTTTCCTATACCATAACATGGTCGTAACACTCCAAAATGACACGCACTCCCCCCAGAAGCATTACGTAATACTTGAACGTTCCCTAAGTAATGAACGAATAAGGTTATCTAAATTTTTTTTACGTAGCAAAGAAGTAACGTGAGTCATGATTTTTTGACTTGAAAAAATATTATTTCATTTTGCCTTCGTAGAACGAATATCAAAATTTATGGTGCACTTCTAATTATGATTTATTTGTTGTAATTGTGAATAAGTAAAAATTATAAATCTTACAGTACGAATTATACGGACGCCATTTGAATTTATTATTACAATATTATCATAAATTATTAAATTATGGAGCATAAATGTGCAAAAGCAGTTCAGTCAACCATACAGGATGATCCAAAAATGATACGGTAGTTTCAAATTTTCAAAAATGTTCAAAAGTCGTCCTAGACAAAAAATTCTTGGATATTTTGTTTTGAACATAATTTGACCATAATTTTAAGGGAAGTAGCATTATTCTGTAGTTTTTGAAAAAAAATCGCCTGCAGCGCTTTTCTTAGAGTAAAAGATTGTTTGGACTTGGCCTCTAAATCCGCCCCTGAGTAGAAGTACGTAATTTTTCGCTCTTAATAGAAAATTAACTATTTTACTTGGGTAATAAATAATCGTATTTACTATCGATCGATCAATATACTTGGATAAATTAATGTTTTGATCAAACTAATGATAATTTTTATAATAACCAAACGCTTCTACATGAAGTCTAATAGATTGCGTTCTGGATCACCGATTCCATTAATTAAAATAAAATCCGTCTTATTAAGTTGTTGAAAGGCATGAGAAATTTAATTTAAATAAATATGTAATTTATTAAAATTAAATAGATATTTATATAAAATAAGCTTAAATTTATTACAGGTATAATATACCTATTAAACGTATCCATGTGGTAAACTTGCATTTAATTCGCTTATATTATCGTTTCATTATCTCAGTTGAGGACTTTGTTTTCAAAAGGATTCTAGATAATTTCCTAATACTATCATACACAAAAAAAAGGATTCTTTGAACCAAGGATACGTGTCTTTCGATATGTTCAAAACCATATTCCGTCAATGGGGTATATTTTGAACTGGGGGGTAAAGTTTTAACAAATTTACATTAATTTAATAACTTTATTGTATCTAAATAATAGCGGGTATTGTATCTACATAACAGGGGGTATCAAAAATGTTAACTTTAAAACATTACTTAAGTTATTAAATTAATGTAAATAAACTTGTAAATTTGTTCAAACCCCCCCCCCCTAGTTCAAAGTATACTCTGTTGACGGTTCTCTTGATTTAAGGCAAGAATTTCTTTAAACCATAGTCAATGTCTTGAATGAAGAGCACAAGTTTTTGAATGAAGATCCGCGCTCTTAATTCAAGAACATTGACTTTAGTTCAAAAAAAATTCTAGCCTTGAAACAAGAGCATGGGTCTTTGAACATATCGAAAGACACGTGTCCTTGGCTCAAGGATTTTTTTCTCTGTATTTTAAAAGCCTTATCCATAACATTATTTGTCCATTCTCTCCTGCTTAGCAGATACGCAGTCGATTTTGATATCTGGGGTCACAGAAATGTCGAATATATTTTTAAGGAGATAACATCTTATATCCTTTGACGGAGTTTCTCAAGTTATCGCATCCACAAAAAACGTGACGTCGGACGGACGGACGGACATTTCCAAAGTTTCTTATTTTTTCATGAAACACATTTTTATCCAAGAATTTTCTGTCTAGGATATTTTTTTGGCGATTTTGGGAAATTCTAAACTACCGTATTATACTATTCTAGCGCTTACGCGTTATGATAATGATAATTTTATTTAGGTATCTTTATTGACCCTACAGTAGCCAGATTTTTCTCCACTTTTCGTACCGATCACTGACGCAATTAATTACGCCTTGGGCGTTGTCGTTGCCATTCGTGAATTAAATTAAATATAATCTAACTTATTATTTAGTTATAACACTCTAAGTATGTATAAATTACCTTTCTTAAAGGTCCGAAAACGAGTATAAACTAAACTAATAAACTAGTTGCACAGGATCACAAAACAAAATTGAGTGGAGGGTTCCTGAAACCAGACCAAGTGGATTATATGTTTTTTGGGTCGCTGAAACCGAATCTGACCTTAAAATTGCTCCATCAGGTCACAATTTTTTTCTGACCATAAAAACTTCTGAATTTAAGGAATTTTCGCACCCTTTGTAATTTGCAGCTTTCGATTCTCTTATTAACCCAGGTATTGTATTTTGTTGGGGTAATAGGAAACACTTTTTAAAACTTTTTATTTTTAGGATTTTTCTCTGAATTTCCTTAGGAATAAGTTTAAAATGTGGAAGAAAATCGAAATAAAGGTGTTTGAATAAAATATAAAAAACATTGAATTTGTTAAAAAAAAATAATTTTTTTATGAAATAATTCTATTCTTGTAGAATGGACCATTTAAATTACGTCGAAGCGACAAATTGGGCATTAACAATAAGTATATTTGTTGTAAAAGATAAAATTTACCAATTATTAATAGTGTTTTTCATATTTTTTTAGTTTTTTATTATTTTTTTTTAAATGCGTATTTTACTTTGACTGCTCACCTTTTCAAAATATATTTTTTTAATAATAACTTTTTTAATCTTTATTAATTTTTGTTCAAATTTTAAGTAAACTTAGACATGCTTTAGAGATGTCTCTTGTATATTCAGTTTATTCGTTTAAACCTTTTTAATGGGATAATAAGAAAGAAAATTAAAAAAAAAATAATATTTTTTTACCACTTAACATAGTATTATTTGATTTTTATACAAGAAACTTAATACTATGTACTGTGTACATTTTATGAACTGGTACCTCTGTGGAATGTGAAAAATTCAAGGTCACCCATACTTTACATGCTATATTTTACCTTCTCTTCCCCTTGTCTCAGCTCACAGGTGCCAGTTAGTATTTTGACAACAGTATACATAATACAAAAAAGATGAAGTTTCTGCCTTTAGTTATGTTAAGTCCTAATTCTAACATGCTCTGTTTCTTAAAACCCCGAGTGTTTCTTATTACCCCCTTTCTCCCCTATAATAATTATAATTGTACAAAAAAGGAGTTCTAAATAGTACGGCGCTTTGTCACCCTTACGTCATGACGTCACCACGATCCTGAAAATTCCTGAAAGTTGTAATAATTATTTTTACCCCCAAAGACATGACCAAATTGATCCAGTTACTTATCATTGATGAGTTATTAAATAAAATTATTCCCTTTATTAATCGTTTGGTTATTATCTATTTTAAATACAAAATTTGGTTTGATTGATTTGAAAGATTGAAGAGAGGTGGGGAAAATAAAGAAAAGAGTAGCTGCCAACAGTGAAGATTATCTATTCTAAGTTTTTGTAATAATGTCAGTCAAATAGCTTATAGGTCCAAAGAAGACTTTAAACAATAAACTAAACCAAACTTTGAGCCTGTACCCAAAAATCCAAAAGAGATTAGATTGGTATTTTTTTTTCTGGACACAATAAACAAAAATTAAGCGTTTAGGATTCAGTTGGCGGCTAATGTCCACCGTGGCATAAAATGCTGCCCCCTATCGACTGCGTGCAAGAGGTTCTTAAAACCTTAGATTGCTTCCTTTTTTGGACGTTCGTTAGGTTTTATCCAGTCTCTGCTTTTGGCAGCAGATGTCGCTAGCTGTTATTACTGTTCCTTACAATTATATTTCTACTCCATATAGCATAATATGCTATATTTCCATATTATGGAAAAAAATTTATTTTCACAGTTGTCCTTATACTGATATGTGGCTCTGAAGAGTTCTAAAAAGCACGAAATCGATCAGTCACCTTGGTTTGGAAGACTGTGTTAATCAAAACAAAAGTAGTTTAAAGGAATAGTAAATTATTACAAAAAAATAAGTCTTTATTATACCTTCACGGCTAGTTGGTATCTTTGGTTTTTACCGGTATTTCGTATAAAGTTGGTATACTTATAAGTTCTCCTTTTGAAAACAAAGTCTTCATCTATCAAATACATATTGAAAACTTGATTTTACTCTGTATCAGTTTTAATGGTTTTTGAATAATAAACCAATAAAATTATATTAAAATGTATTAAAAGAAGATATTTTGTACTTTTCATTCTACTTCTTCTACTTCTACTTCTACTTGGATTAAGCATTTTATACGCGAGCGTTTCAAAAGTGCATTTGTCGACGTATATTTTCATTTAGAATGGGACTTTTACAAAACGAAAACTGGAAATTTTCTCTATAGACTTGGTCAAAGTGCATAATGAGAGGATTTTCTTCCACTATTTTGAATTTTTTTTTAATTTTTTTCTATTTTGGGGGCGATTCTTTTCAATTTTAAGTTTCGTATCACTGTCAGGATTTATTTTTCCTGAAAATTTGAAGTCGACCGGAAAAATGTTATCGTGCGAACAAAAAGACGTAACATATGGACGGACGGACGGACGAAGAGACAGACGGATAGACATTTTTAAAAGTTGTTTAGAATGTTATATTTGGTTTTTTTTTTTTGATTTTGGACAAAAAATATATTTTTTCAGGATCCGAAGTAAACGTATAATACTCCTCTGCTTTGAAGCTACGAGGAGAATATTAACACAGGCACACACGAAAAAAGAGCTCTTGTCCTCCAGACGTGACAAACATTTCTATATATTTTAGGGGTCACTGATAGTTTGGCTCGGTCGGATAGCATTTCGTTCCTTACCTCAAAAAGTTGATGTTGTTGACATGTATCAACTTTCATCATTTTTTTGAAGTTATTAACGAAATACGATCTGACAGAGTCAAACCAACCCCGGATTCGGATTCAGCGATCCCAAAAACGTATAGAAATGTTTGTCTGGTCTGGTGGACAAGACCCTTTTTTTTTCGTGTGTGTAATTTATTATGTAAGAAAGTCAATGAAATTTATAATATTTGTGAAGAAGTCATATATTCAATTAGGTAATTAAATTACTTTGGCATTAGGGAACGTTCAAGTATTACGTAACGCAAATTTTGATCATTTTGGTTTCTTAAATTTAAAATGTGAGGGCCTCCAAGTTGAGAAAAGTCATCACCTCCAGATTATCGAGCCACTGCAAACTAAATAAGCACACGCAATGAGACTTGTCGATAGTTCACTTTGCAAAGGATGTAACCTAGAAGACGAAACAATGGAACCCGTGCTCTGTCACTGTCCAGCGTTAGCGTCAAAACGAGGGTCCATGCTAGAAGAGTACTGGCTCGACATGGCCGGTATAAGCAACATCACCCCTAATTCCTTTTTTAAACTTAAAGCGTTAAGTAATAATGAAATAACGCCTTATTGTAAAATCACAAATTTTACCTCTTGGTATTTTAATATTACAGGTCCAGAGAATCAAATTTAGCGGCAATAAAAATTTTTAGTCTGCCGAAATATTTGCGTGACCCCTTAATCAAGTTATCCGGTTTATTCAAGTTATCCGATATTTCTCTAAAAATTTGGTTAGTATTAAAACCAAATTAAGCCGTTTTTAAGTGAAATTGCGTTAAAATGATTACATTTATCTTAATTATCCGGCTTACCCGGCATTATCCAAGCGTCAAATAAAAACGGGACCACCTCATAAATGCCCTCTTTAGTTGCAAAAAGTTTTATCGAATTCCGTTCATCCGTTCCAAAGCTATGCGGGAACAAACATAAAAAACAAAGTCACACGTCGAATTGATAACCTCCTCCTTTTTGGAAGTCGGTTAAAAATAGTATTTTTTGAAGTGCTCCAGCGTATTTACAATTTTGGCGAAGGCGCAGTACGTGTATAATATACTTTATCCAATACATACAGATAATGAGACAATTACCAGCTTTATTTTAAATAGATAAACTCAATAATAACCCCGCGTGGCTTTTACTTTATTGAGTGGATAATTATTTATTTTACCCACTCAAATGTCACTTGTCAAATTATTTTCTTGTAAATTTCATTAAAATTTTTAATAAAAATATGAATTCCTAAGCTATTTATTGGATAAAACCTTGTATGGCACTCATGGGTAAACCGATATTGCCCTCTCAAAAATTAACCTGCTTAGCTGACGCCTCGCAGGTTAATTTTCATGGGCAATATCTTACTTTACCCACTAGTACCATAAATAACTATTATCCAATACATACAGCTTTATTTTAAATAAAGAAACTCAATAATAACTCACACGTGGTTTTTATTTTACAGATTGGACAATTAATTATTTTACGCACTTTTTAAATAGATAAACTCAATAATAACCCCCGCGTGGCTTTTACTTTATTGAGTGGATAATTATTTATTTTACCCACTCAAATGTCACTTTTCAAATTATTTTCTTGTAAATGTCATTAAAATTTTTAATAAAAATATGAATTTCTGAGCTATTTTTTGGATAAATCTTTGTGTTTTACTCGTGAGTAAACTTATATTGCCCCTTTTAAAATTAACCCACTCTGCCTTCAGCCACATGGGTTAATTTTCTCATGGGCAAAATCCTATATAAATTCCCGTTTAATGCGGCCATTTTAGATAAGTAAACTTACTGTTTATATTTTGTTATTTCTTTACCCTACGTTTACCATATAGATGGGTTAAAAATTTTCGACACGCTTACTAAAACAATTAAAAAAGCTATGATAGAAAAAACAGATCCGTACAAAAACTTCAAACTCTGACGTTTAAATGCCAGTTGTATAATCTATTAAAAAATTCAGTGTAATAAACATACGTTGGATAAAACATTGTACGAACCACGTGTGATTAAGTGATATTATCCATTAAAAAATTTGTACCGAAAATAACATTTTTTTTTTCAAAATATCGCGACTTATAATTTTAAATTATAATGCGCCAAATTTCTTATCGATTCTAAGGTCGATTTGTGTTAAACAAAAAAAAGGGGACAATTTTGGCGATGGCACGGAGCGTTTATCACGAAATAGCCTATATTCTAGATTAAGGTGGAATGAAACATATATATTTTGTCTTCATTCTAACAAAATTAAGAATTCTTGTCACTAAAGTTTAGAATTAAAATCCGGGACATAGGCTTGTCAAATAATGATATCAAAGCTGTTTTTAACCTTAGATTTTAAGCTTCATGACTAGGGCCAGCTTTTCCAGTAGGCTATGCAATTGCCAAGGGCAGAAGATTTTAGTATACTCGGCGCATTATCTATCCGAGTAACAAATTGGATTAAGGAAGCTATGATTAGTGGTTTAAAAATGAATTTTAGTAATATTTTTGTAGCCCATTGTGCTTTTGATAATTTTTAACATTTAGGTTAAATTGACTGTCATTTTACGTCTTACAAATAATAACAAAATCTGTTTAAAAAGTAAAACTTTGTTTAAAATTATAATAAAAGTAAGTTTTTATTCATAAAGTGCTATTATAAACTTAAATTTAACATTACCTGAATAAAATTATGGACCAGTATTATTTTAACCAAAAAATTCTCTGTTATAGTGTTTACTTCAAAAATTTATAGAGCACTGCATTATATTACTTCATTTAAACAAAATGTTTATAGATTGATGCTTTAGTTTTCTTTTTATGCACTTTTCTTGTTATTTCTTCTTGCTAAAGCAAATTATTTGGATTTTTTTATAAATGTCAAAATAATGTCTTGATTGACAATAAATTTTAAACAAGATGAAAACCTTACATAAGAAACTAAATATATTCTGCCAACCAAACAACAAGAAACAAATGACTATCAACTCAGATAGATAATGCGCGGAGTTTAGGTGAAAAATTTTTTGTTGAAAAAACTTTTTAGTTGATGGCCTTATTTTATTAAAAAGCAAATGAGACTGAAGTTGCTTATGAAGGTACACCTATACTGCCCGACTAAGCTAAAAAGCAGTAACTCCATTTGTCAATAGCAGCGTTTTCAAAATATTACATCAGTGTCGACGTGAAAACGTCGCTATGCGACAAATGGAGTACTGCTTTCTAGCTTAGTAGGGCGGTATAAGGCCCCTAATAAAGTGACATAAACTTCACATTGTGACGTTTAATATTAATTTATTTAGGGTCCCTACCTGCGTACAACTTCAGTATACTTCGGTATATCCGGTCCTGATATTTATTTACCGAGGCAAAAATTAGAATTTTAAAAACTAATTTTGAAGGTAAATAGACACTTTAAACTAAATTTTTGCTAACTAGAATATTTTTAAAAACAATTTTATTTACGGCCGTAAATAATAGGCCTATTATAATGAACCACGGGTCTGTAAAAATATACCGTTTAAACTTTGAAACGGCAGTGGATAAAGTAAATAATTCTATTCGCGTATTAGCTCTTAATCATACCGGTTATTACGCCACTCGCCTATCGGCTCATGTCGCAAAATTCACTCCCCCCCTGATTAATAGCAATTATTATAGTCTCGTTGAATAATATACTATTGTAGCAGCATTTCTGATTTTACAAAGCTATTTCCTATATTTTTAGTTCAAATTGGAGGGATATGAAACAATTGTGTTAATTTTAGTTTTTAATTTAATCAACAATGAAAATAATAGTATATTATTTACCAAGTGAGAGAAGTTTTACATTTTTGACCTGCGTCAAATTGCGGGATAAGCGCGCTAGCGCGTGGAAAATATAATATTTTTTTCACTACCAGTACAATTAATTAGCTATTTATTTATTTTACCAAAATTTAATGACAAAGCTACTTTCTTTAGTTAATTTTTCTTCAAGTTCTTCCCTTTTCAATACAACTCTGCCTACTGATTTTAATGAAACGGAAAACCCCACAGTACCCCACATCTTTGATACAGATTCACCTTATACAGAACACTCAGAAACTTTACACATAATAATTTAACAGTAAAAAAGAGAAATAAATATATCAATATCACCTGCTCATATAAATAGGTATTGCCGAAATTGTACAATTAACTATAATTTTTACAAAATTACTAATTACTTTTGATATATTTTGTTAATAAACATGTCATTTTAAAAAATAAACAATTTTATTTTAAGGTTATATCAAAAAAAGACCAGATTATTTGTGCTGCGCAAATTGCGCAAGGCTTGGAGCAAAGCATGTGCAACCTATAAAACATTGTCGTTTTACGAGTTGAATATCTAATATCTAATAGGGTTGTACCTCTAGTAATATATGATCTTTACGGTAATCTATGGGTTGTATAATCTATGGTTGAATATGATGGACCAATGATTTTCATTTTTCGAAGTGTTTTTTGTAAAACATGTTTTATAGGTACTAATTTAATTAATATTTTTTATTTAAAAGGTTAATAAAGGTAGTCTTTTTTTCCTATTTTCTTTATTAATATGGGAACATGTTTCGAAGTGCTTAGTTCACTTCATCTTCAGCCCGAGACTAAAATAAAAATGAAATATGAGACATTTACATAAGAAATTAAACTTTAAAAATACTTACAAAAATAAAACAAGATTTGTCAAGTTAATATACAAAAATGTACAAATTCAGACGGGTCACAGTGTATAAACATAAGCATGTATCTACATTGATACGGAATACAAGACATGAATAAATAAAATAAATAAACTAGACAGACATTATGACATTTACAGGTTATGTTGTGACTAATGAACCGCAAGTTTAATTCGTTGTGTTGTTCTAAGTGTATTTGTTGGGAAACTTCAGTACAGGTAACTAATTTGAGGGGAGGGTTTAACTTCTGATATTCATGTGAAGGCATGAAGAATGTGGGAGTCAAACTTAATTTGTGCATTAACGATATACCCTGGATTCCTTTTTGCTGCTTTTCCTATTTCTAGCTTCTCCAAGCCGTCCAGAATATATTCGTTGTTCGTACACCTTAAAATAGTAACATTTTCTTCTGGGTTAAAGAAATGTCCTTCATTTAACAGGTGGTCTGCAAAATTCGATTTTCCTATTTGTTTTAGTCGTTTTGATCGGTCGTGTTCGTTAATTCTCGTATTAAACCCTCTTTTTGTTTTCCCTACATAAAAACAATTGCATGTTGCACAGTTTAGTCGATAGATGCCACTCCTTTCCATTACGTCTGTTCTGTCCTTATGGTTAAACATGGATATGCACGGGTCTACTCTAAAGGATATCTTTATGTCTGTGTGTTTAAACACGTTTCTTA
This sequence comes from Brachypterus glaber, assembly GCA_958510825.1. NCBI lineage: Eukaryota > Metazoa > Arthropoda > Insecta > Coleoptera > Kateretidae > Brachypterus > Brachypterus glaber. The sequence goes on from OY294046.1 coordinate 11,470,643, forward strand.
TTTTGTCCGAGACTGGGCCTATGTATGTTAGAGATCTGTACGTGTGTTCTTTTTTTTTTGAAATGGGTGTTAGACTAAAGTTTTCTTTAAGTAGTTTATTGTATTGTTTCCTTTGAACCAATTTTTAATAATGTTAGTGTTATAGTTGTTCTGTGTGGCTATCTGATATCCTTTAGAGTAGACCCGTGCATATCCATGTTTAACCATAAGGACAGAACAGACGTAATGGAAAGGAGTGGCATCTATCGACTAAACTGTGCAACATGCAATTGTTTTTATGTAGGGAAAACAAAAAGAGGGTTTAATACGAGAATTAAGGAACACGACCGATCAAAACGACTAAAACAAATAGGAAAATCGAATTTTGCAGACCACCTGTTAAATGAAGGACATTTCTTTAACCCAGAAGAAAATGTTACTATTTTAAGGTGTACGAACAACGAATATATTCTGGACGGCTTGGAGAAGCTAGAAATAGGAAAAGCAGCAAAAAGGAATCCAGGGTATATCGTTAATGCACAAATTAAGTTTGACTCCCACATTCTTCATGCCTTCACATAAATATCAGAAGTTAAACCCTCCCCTCAAATTAGTTACCTGTACTGAAGTTTCCCAACAAATACACTTGAACAACACAACGAATTAAACTTGCGGTTCATTAGTCACAACATAACCTGTAAATGTCATAATGTCTGTCTAGTTTATTTATTTTATTTATTCATGTCTTGTATTCCGTATCAATGTCGATACATGCTTATGTTTATACACTGTGACCCGTCTGAATTTGTACATTTTTGTATATTAACTTGACAAATCTTGTTTTATTTTTGTAAGTATTTTTAAAGTTTAATTTCTTATGTAAATGTCTCATATTTCATTTTTATTTTAGTCTCGGGCTGAAGATGAAGTGAACTAAGCACTTCGAAACATGTTCCCATATTAATGAAGAAAATAGGAGAAAAAAGACTACCTTTATTAACCTTTTAAATTTTCAAAACTCCTACCTGGGTATTATGGCTCATAATATTTTTTAATTTATCATGCAATAAATAAATTTGGTGCCTAAAGACACTTGTAAATAGCAATGTGATTTAATAATTATGTGAAACATCAGATGCCAAAACAGCTGAAAAAAATTCATTATTAACCATGGTGCAATTTCATTATTTTTAGAACCTCTGACGTCATAGGTAGAGAAATAATATTTCTACCAATTATAAGAACAGTAATAAAGATGTGCTTTTAGGCTGGTGGCGAAAAAAGTATATTTTGTTAAGTACTATTTTATGTTATGCACTACTCTAGATGAACTAATTGAAGATTTTTTTCTAAAATTAAAAATTCGTTCCACCCCATTTGTAGGCAATAAACAATATTCTAGGTAGGGCTTTCAAGGGAATGAAATAATCCATTATAACATCGTTTTATGGTTTGACACAAGCCTATATTTTCACGATGTTGGCAAGGTCGCCTCTTTTTACCCTTTTGAGTAAAAATAGTACTAATAGAATATTGTTTTTTCACGATCAATGGAGCTCTCTGCAACTAGAATTATGAAACAAAAGACGTCTACCCTATCTCTATCTCATTTGTGCTACACTTTCCAGCCAACCAAATAAATACTGTATTTGTAGCGCTGAGCGGCACGAACGAACATAGCTAATGTGAATCTGTAGAATAAGATAATTCTACTAAAATTTAGATGGCGCCAGTTTTTTCTTTAATAAAATCAATATAGTTACACTTTTCGCCCGGCCAAGTAAATATTGTATTTGTTCAACAAAGAACAAATACAGAATTTGTTTGGTTGGGTGGAAGTGGGAGTGTATGTATGTGTTCTATCCTTTTTGGGTAGAACTTTTGTCCCTGTCTAACCTAACGGGAGAAATCGCCATTAAAGCTTTACACATTCGCAACTCTCCGGTGGCCTCGTGGGTCATGTGGGGTTTTGCGGGGTTACTTTTGGAGGCCGTATTTGTTTATTATTTTGTAAATAGAGGTTTAGTCTCTGTCTATATGTTTTTAACACTGATTTTTACAAGTATATGTACATTCGACAGTCCGTGACCGATGTCACCCATGTCAAAAATGAAAAAAATCTGTTGAGGATTTATTTTAACCAAAAACGTGATTTTTTTATGGCGTAGAATTAGAGCATTTTGGGAGACTTTTTCCGATTTGGCTGAAATTTGCACCACACCTTTATTATACGGTACTTAGTATAAAAATCAAGACCCCAAAAACGGGTTTAAACGCCAAAAACTTTTTTTTTTAATTTTGGACATTTACTGACAGTTTTAAGAAAGACATTGACAAGCAGGATTTTACAAGCTTTCTTTTTTTTTTATTTTTAAAATAAAACAGTTATGTCATCACAAAAATAGATTTAGGCCATAAAAAATAACATTTTGTTATACATATTTTGACAATTACCAGTCTAACGGCACATTATACAAAAAAAAATTAAACAAAAACTATTTGCCATTTTACAGGCTCCAGTTGTCTGTTTTAATTTTTTAAATCTGCTAATAAATAAAAAAGTTATGGCTCCGAAAAGATGACAAAAATTAAGGTTTAAATTTCAATAATTATACAGGGTTATTCACGGAAGTGGTCTATTAAAAGTTTATGGAGAACCAATAATTTTAAAAATCTGATATTTTGCACTTGGGGGTTTTTGAATATGGGCAATCGATTAAAAATATTTTATGTTTGTGCCAATGAAACACCCTATATATTTTTAATTTTTAAAATTCGCATTAAATTTGCTTTATTTTGATGTGTAACACTATATATATATATGTTATCAAATTCAAGCACGCCTAAAAAAATTATTTCTCCTTGATTTTTTAAATTGGAGAAAAGTTTTTTTTTGGTTTACTCAATAATACTTTTTACTTGAATAACTCAAAAACTACCGGAGATAGACATAAAGTGTTAAAATCAAAATAAAGCAAATTTAATGCGAATTTTTAAAATTAAAAAATATATAGGGTGTTCCATTTAAAAAATCAAAGTTGAGTGTCACCGGTAAAACCGGAAGTGAAACAAGCATGAAAATATTTCTAATCGATTGGCTATATTCAAAAAACCCAAAGTGCAGAATATGAGATTTTTAAAATTATTGGTTCTGCATAAACTTTTAATAGACCACTTCCGTTAATAACCCTGTATACGATTTGTGAAAAACCTGCGCGTGAATATTTTTTTTATGGTGAAATCGGTTTCAGCTCATCAAAAAACATAGGAAATGATGGGTTAGAACCATAGGACAGAGAACTTTTTTTGTAGACTTGTGTAATTGGCCACATATATTTGTGTCATAGCCCAAAATTCCTTTAAAACGATACTCTTCTTTAACTTTGTAATTTAAAATTTTCCTAGGGATTTATGTTTTCGCTAACATCAAAAAACTACTGTTAATTCATTTGGCACTAATTTTCCTGAAACTCTCCGACAAATTTCATCAAAAGTTCTTTGAGAAACAAACTTTTCTATTTAATTTGCTAGAGGTCGTAGCCTGGGAGAAGAGAGTTTTAATGTTTGATTTAATATTTTCACTACCATCACTACTGGGTGATATACAGTTGTATCCACAAAAAATGCAAGTTTTAAATATGCCGAAATGTCAATTTTATTAATTATTTTATAGTTTAAGTAAGATTTTAAGAAAAAACGGGTTTCTTCAAGTTTATTAGTAGTCTCTAATAAGTTATTACAGATAATGTTAAATAACAGTAACTGCTTTTATTATATGAAGCTGAAAGAAATGGACAAATATCAAATATAGAGGTTCCAGATCTGCAGAAGCAAGAAGTCTCCCCAAGATGGTTATTTTTATTTTAATATTCCTTTTTTTAAATTAATGGATAGAACAAGCTCAAAGCTTATTATGGACTCTCCGTGGATCTGTATACCAAATAATTAAATAATAATTATTTATGGTACTAGTGGGTAAATTAAGATATTGCCCATGAGAAAATTAACCTGCGAGGCGTCAGCCAAGCAGGTTAATTTTCGAGTGCCATACAAGGTTTTATCCAATAAATAGCTTAGGAATTCATATTTTTATTAAAAATTTTAATGACATTTACAAGAAAATAATTTGACAAGTGACAGTTGAGTGGGTAAAATAAATAATTATCCACTCAATAAAGTAAAAGCCACGCTGGGGTTATTATTGAGTTTATCTATTTAAAATAAAACTGGTAATTGTCTGTATGTATTGGATAAATAAAATTTATTAACTTAATTTAAAATATAAAAATATTTAAAAAATATATGTAATAAATAATAAACTGAAAAAACTTTTAGAATATTTAATCATATAAAAAATTTAAACACAATAATAATAATAATAATAATAATAATAATAATAATAATCTTTATTTCGCATACTTCTGATACAAAAGTAACTAAAAATATTTATTGAAAGTTTGTCAAAAAGAGTGGTGCTGGCTTACTAAAACCTGCCTTGCAGAAAAAAATGCATGTATAAATATAAAAATACGGACAATTTAAAACACATTTAAAAAAAAATACATATTTAAAAGTAACAGAAAATAAATAAATAATATACTTAATATAAAAAGTTGTTTAAACAGATGAGTGAAACTCTTCCAGGCTATATGGTTCTAAGTCGCAAATGTAGTTGTATAGACTATTTTTAAACTTAGTCCTATTGTTTTTTAAACTTTTTAAACTCAGAGGCAGTTTGTTGAAAAACTGTACAATATTTAGTAAATCTTACGGGAAATAAAACTTTGAACTCTTTAGTAATGAAATATATAATTTATGAAAATTATGTTTTTCGTTTAAAAAAGGTTTTTTTTGCTGCATAAAAATTTTCAACCTCAGAATTATCAATGCGGTGGCGAGCGGTGGTTTATAGCCTGCACCGCGTCTTGTAAAGGTTGTTCTCTTAAATAAGTAAATTTTCACTTCCTTCTTCCCGAGCCTGCACGCCTTTTAATCGTTTCCTCCTGTATCCATTTTTTCTTTAATCTTAACAAAACTCTCCGAATCATTAAACTTTGCCAAGGCCACTTGCTCACATCCTGCTTCCAATGGCTTGAGCTTTCTTAACATCATTTAATTGATGCATTTCTAATTATGTACTTAATTAAATTAATCAAATTAAATCCTTTATTAATTATGTACTTTATAATTATTATAAATAATTCTGACAAATATTGTCAACACTGACAACTGCATTGTTTGTAAACAGTTATTCAATTTACACAACTAGATTTTCTATCTTGTTTTTTTTCGGATCCAACTGTACAATGTAATTTTTACAATCCCTTTGTAATGAATTACATTATTTTACAAGGTTTTGGGGTGCACTCAGATCTCCTAAATTCAAATCTGACAAGATTTTTTTAAGTAGTACCGTTTTTAAGATATCGAACTTTAAAGTTTTTAAAAAATAGATACAAAAATACCCTAAAAGTTGCAGAAAACAAATATTTGAAAAACATTTCAGAAAAAAAGTTTTACCAAAAAATGTGGAAGCTCGAATGCGTTCCAAAAAAAAGTACTCCTTACCAAACTATATTTTTTACGTAGTTTTTGGCACTAAAAACGAATTTGAAAAAGAAAAGGTACGCTGACCCCCAAAGGACATTGCTCCCATCTTATAGAAACGTGATTTCAGTCAAAAAAGGATATCGTAAATCTGAGTTTTGGGCTAAATGAGAAAAACATGTTTTTGTTTAAAAAGTGGAAAATGATGAAAAGAAATGATAAAAAACTGCCTACCAGGTTTATTTGTTAATAAAGAACACAATGAAAAAAAAAAAAAAAAAAAAACTCAGGAATTATCTGTTATCGTAAACCCGACAACAACGCATTATTTTTGTGCTAAATGTGACTCTATATCATACTGAAAAAAAGTAATATTATAAATTAGTTAAAAAATTATTATAAACTAGTCTTTCAACAGGAAAGCTTATATTTAATCCATTTTCAATGGTATTGCGCCTTCGCCATTTTTTAAATGAAGCATTTTTTGTCCCTTGTCCCCTGAAAGTAAATTTGGACTTTTTCAGCATTTTTTCATCAGCAGACCGACTTAACCTCTAAGAACAGACAAGAAGACCTGGATCTGCATTTCTTGGACTATTTCAGAAACATAGCGTGCGTTATCCAACCGAAAGCCTGGTACATATTTACACGGAAAAATATGAATGTGTATGTGTGTGCATTTCGTGGAGTTTTCCATTTTCTGGATACTTGGAAAGAATGTTTTAGCACATTGATCTGATACCATAAAAATAATAAACTGTATATAAAAATGCTATATCTACAAGAATATTTTTATGTAACAAAATGTTAGTGGCATTACGGACAGAAGAGAAAATTACAAAAAGAGTCAAGTCTCAGTCTGTTCGAAGCAAAGTCCCCACGGTTTTCGGCGCTTTACCAACTGAGCTACCGACACTACCGTTTAAAACCTAACTAATTGGGCATGCTTTCTTTTCAATTCCTTTTAAATTTGTTAGTTGTTAATCAAAGAAAAAAATGGTTAATTTTGTTCAGTTTTATTAAAAACAAAAATAATATATATATATATAATAATTATGCCAATCGGAACCAGGTCTTTCTCACTCATAATACGTATTTATTTTTTTCCATCATGGAGAAGAAAAACTTTGCAGTGTTTTTTTTTTATTTCAAAATACCCTTAAATATTTAAAATATTATAATATAATATTATTTTTACGTATCGTTTATAAATATGAAGAAGGCGCGCCAGGTATTATACATGTTGAATCAACATTGTTGATACATTTGGGAATTAAAGAATTATAACACAGCCACACAAAAAAACAATTTTTTTCTGATCTGGGGTTCTGACCATGTTTACAATACTTTTTTGGGGTCGCTGCTAAATCCGAATCCGATGTATATTTAACCCCATCACATCAGGATTTGGCCATAACCTCAAAACAACCATAACACCGGCACACAAAAAAAATTATCTCGAGTGCGGCAGACCAGACTAGTCAATTCTTACGTATTTTGGGTCGCTAAATCTGAATATGAGGTCAGAGTTTAAAAGTAAGCTTTCAAAATGGCGGATTAGATTTTTTAAAGTTACTCGGATTTGCTTGAAACTTGGTACTCGGGGGTTTTTGGGGTCGCTGATAACGAATCTGGTGCCATTTTTCCAAAATTTAAAATTGCGGATCCAATATAGAGGATTAGATTTTTAAATTTGCTCGGATTTGCTTGAAACTTGGTACTCGGAGGTTTTTGAAGTCGCTGATTACGAATATGGTGCCAGTTTTCCAAAATTCAAAATGGTGGATCCAATATGGTGGATTAGATTTTTTAAAGTTTTTGGGAAACTCTAATCCGCTATATTGAATCCGCTATTTTAAACGTTAACTTTAAAATTCTGACCTTAGATTCAGATTCAGCGACCCAAAATACGTAAGAATTGACTAGTCTGGTCTGCCGCACTCGAGATTTTTTTTTTTTGTGCCGATGTTGTGGTTTTTTTGAGGTTATGGCAAAATCCTGATGTGACGGGGTTAAATAGACATCGGATTCGACCCCAAAAACTTATTGTAAACATAGTCAGACCCCCAGATCAGATTTTTTTTTGTGTGGCTGTGTAATTATTCTTTTTAAATTAGTAAATAATAATTATTTCATTAATTAAATTAACCAAATAAAAAAGTATCATATAGACCTCGCCCTTTCATTATTACTCTAATGGTTTGTCATTTACTATTTTTAAATAAAATTGATCCTGACTTACTGTGTTTACGGTTCGGTCCGTCAAGGCCGGATTAACCTATTAGCCGTATGGGCCGGCGGCCCATGGCCCACAGACCGGGGGAGGGGCCACCCAAGACTGTTTGGGTAAAAATTGAAATATTTAAAAAATAGTAATAATGCATAAAATCATCATGATCAAAATACCCTTAAAGAAATATGAAGACTAAGCTTTCCAATGTATCCAAAATAGCATTTGTTATTTTTTTAGTCGGGAATTGTACCTTCAACAATTTTTGTGCACAAAATCTAAAACAAAGCATACCATCTACAGGCCCCAACTATAGAAAAGCCTCATACAAGAAACGCCAACTAAATCTACAAGGGTCCCATTTGGTGATATTGCTTTGGAACAGCAAAAAAATATGTTCATTACATGCAAGGGCGTAGATAAGGGGGTTATGACATTTTGATATAAAAGTAACCAAGCCACAATTAACACGGTAAAAAATAACCTAAACACAAAATTTTGTAGAAAATTAAACTTTATAGCGACGTTGGCATTTGCACGAAAAACGTCAAGCGATAGGCTTTCGTTTGTTGCCAACCCAAAAGAAAAAAAAGTACAGACCTCTTATGGACTCATAAGAACACGCAAAATGCGTGTGATTATGAGCTTATAGGAGTCGCAAAATAGAAAAAATAATAAAATTCAGCCGGTTACAAATTTTTGATCATCTTTTGCTTACTTACTTGAACTTAAATTTTCTGGAACTTACCTAAAACAAAAAAAAAATAGATGTTATTGAGACAACTCTTTATAGGCAAAATGTTAGTAAATCCGATCCTGGCCGCATGCGATTTTTTTTAGAATAATCAAGATTAAGTATTTTTAAAACACTTCAGAGTTTAAAAAACAAATTATTTTATAAAACCTTTTACTAAAAAATTTTATGAGAAAAAGGAAAAACAAATTAAAAAAATTGTTGAATTTCTTTTTAAGTTTTTTCTTTAATTTTTTTTTGATAATTGGAAAAATGCAATATACCCACTTACTGTGAATAGTATATAATGGAATGCGTAGGATTATATAATATATATAACATATTATGTTCACGGCTTGTTTAGAATTTTTTTTAATAAAAAACGAAGCGCTCGGTAGATTTTTTTAATTTTCGCTGAAAATCATATAAATGGACGGTACTATCGAATGGTAAAGGAATTTCAGGGTTTCGAAAAAAACAAAAAATACCCCCAAAAAAGCACCGTGTTATTAAAGGCTGAAGAGATTTCATGTTTTGGCTACCCCCAAATAGAGGGTATGTTAGGAGGGATAGCCAAAATATAAAATCTCTACAGCCTTTAATAACGCGGGAACCGGGAAATGAAGTGTATGAATTTTGGTACAATTTGCGTTACGTAATACTTGAACGTTCCCTTAAACTAGAACTATTATTTATGGAAAAAAATGGTTTTATAAAAACCTTAACTTTAAGAGTGTATTTCGCCAACCAAATAATTTTTAATAAAAAAAGTGTTATCAATCCTTATAGACCCATTAATATTGAATAGTAAACTATATTAAAAAAAATAATTTCCAAAGTTTTTTAAAACCTCCAATGGCCAACTTTTACCCTTGACAAAACACTGTGCGTCCCCTATAACTTTCTTGTTTCTGAATGGATTTAATCAGTCATATTGAAAAAAATATTCTGAAAATTTGGAGTTTATCGGACTTTTCCTTCTTTTTTTTTAGATTTTAGGTTTTTAAATTCGCACAGCGCATAAGCGCTAAAAGAGTAAAATACGGTATACCGGTAGTTTCGAATTTTCCAAATAGCCAAAAAAACGTCCTAGGCAAAAAATTCTTGAATACAAATGTGATGCGTGAAAAAATAAGAAACTTTGAAAATGTCCGTTTGATATCAAGTTTTTTTGTTACAAAATATATACAGGGTGATCAATAACTGGAATGCTAAAATTTAAGAGGTGATTCTACATTCAAAAATATCAAAAAAAGGTCCTATAAAGGTTGGTCCGAAAAGAAGCCCTAAGGGAGCTACGGCACTTTAAAACTGTATTAAACATAAGGTTTTTAATTAATAACTCTGGTACCTTTAAGCTAAAGCGACGAGCTTTTGCATGTATACTAGTATTAAGTATAAGGGTAATACGTTTATATTAATTTATTTTTTTGAATTTATCCAGAGGCGTGCCTAGACGGACAAAATATGTGAGGCTTAACACATTTTTGCCCCAAACTTTTTTATGTGCAGTTTTTTGGATTTTTTGTAAAAAATATAGATTTCTTAGGTAAAAATACATAAAAAATGTCATATAGTGTAACACTGTAGAAGCCACCGGTTTAAAAAAAAATGCAATTAAGAGGAAGTGCCACCAAAAACGTTACTTTTTAAAAAGCTATTACTCCTTAAATATTAAATTTGGGTGTTTTGGTGAAGAATACTTTTTTGCTTAGTTTTAAATGAAGAATTACCCTGCAGCATTAAAATTTTATTGATGCTCTTATTTGTTCCTCGTTCAATATGTCATCTTCGAAGGGCTCATTTCCGGACCACCCTTCCGGACTTTTTTTCAAATTTTTGGATGTAAAATCACCTCTTAAGTTTTGGCATGGCAGTTATTGATCACCCTGTATACGATGTATACACGATAAGTCTTCGATCGAAAAGTTGGAAAATGTTTGCTTTATCCCAAGTTAAACGCTGTGCAAGTGACACTATGGCCCGGTTGTACAAACCTGGTTTAACTTTGAGCGGAGTTCCTTTACTATTGAAACACATGACAGTTGAGCTAGGTTCAAATTTAAGCGAGTTTAAGGCTTAAAGTCGATGAAAACCTGTACAAGTGAACTAACCTTTTTGTACATAAGAATGTCAGATATCCTATTAAAAACTTCACATATAACAACACAAAGGATAAACATCCAGTATATTACAAATTCGACAGTTTTCGAAAAAAACGTTATCATTCTATTCAACACTCCATATTTATTTACAATTTGCGCCGTGAGTTTCTAGTTATGTCGTATAAGCATAAGCGCACGCCGGCCAAACGTATGTTAAACCCGTATCGCATGCATACACCAAAAATTATACCCGCACTTCCGCGTTTTAGCCTATATCGTTTTTAACTGGAAATACCACAAAATCTGGGAACGCCTGGTAATAATCTTGTAACACGGTCCAAACCGAAAAATAAAAATTATAAAACTATTATTTTACAAATTTTGGAAGCCTATCCGTAACAAGGTAAACACATGACTGTATTTTTATAAATTTCACCAGAAATTTTTAATTACGCATTTATTAACGTATACACAGTGGACCGGAAAAAACTTTTAGTTCAACTTCTTGCCAGCTCTGTTTTTTTTAACTGTCTGTTTATATTATACTAGCATATACCCGCCACTTCGTGTCTGCGTAGGAATCGAGACACTAAAAACCATCAAGTTCACTGTTGCGGTATACTTCAAAACAATAAGGAAGTCCCATAGCCCGTCGCAGCTTGATGAAAACAATAAGGAAGTGCCGTCGTAGCTTCGCCCGTCGCGCGCGCGCGCGCTAGAGAGAGAGAGAGAGAGAGAGAGAGAGAGAGAGAGAGAGAGAGAGAGAGAGAGAGAGAGAGAGAGAGAGAGAGAACTGCTTAGTTAAAAACGTAAAATAGTCTACATATAGATTGAAAATTTTATGCCAATAAGTTAAACCATTCCTGAGTAATGAAGAAGCAAATTAGTACAAAAGTTTATTGAAACTTTTTTTTTGTTTTTTTGGCGTAAAATGTACTATCTAAATTATATTTTTAATATCTCATATTTTTTGCACTTTTGCACAAATTTGCAATTTGCACAAAAATTAACCAAATGCTTTTTGTTGTTTCTAGTTTTAGATTGATTTTAGATTTATCACAGACAAAAAGTTTATATAAAAAAAAAACAGAATTAACGAAAAGTTGAAGTAAAAGTGTGTTCCGTCCCACCGTGTATAGTGAGTAATTAATTATGAAAATATTTTCGTGTCTAAAGACCGTCGCGAACTATATTGGGAAAGGTACGGTTTACGGTATTGAAACAACGTGCTGCGAAACAAAAGATCCAAATACAAATAGTCCAGTGGATAAGGTATTTTTGATGTATAAAAAAGACAATATTATTAGCAAGCCATGAAGATGTGTATTGAAGATTGCATTTTCGTAAATACTTAAAAAAAATTAAAAAACTTTTAAGTTAAAACATTTTTTTTTCGAAAAACTAGGCAAAAAAACGAAAAAAAAAAAACTAAGAAAAAATTGTATTTAAAAAATAAAAATTTTAAACAATTTAAAAAAAAAATCTTTTTTAAAAAACGAAAAATTTTTGAAAAAAAAGTTTTTTCAAAAAAAGAACTAAAAAAATTATTTTTTTATTTTATTTTTGCGAAAAGGGAAAATTATTTGAAAAAAAATTCTAAAAATGATATTTTCATTCTTTAAAAAAGTTTAACCCCCCATAACTTTTTTGTCTTTCAAGGGATTACTTTTAAAATTGGTAGAATTGCTTCCTTTTATTGACGAAGACGAAGACAAAAAAGAAGAAAAAGAAGAAGAAAAAGGAGAGGAAGAAAAAGAAGAAAAGGTGAAAAAGAAAAATAAAAAGAAGAAAAAGCAAAAGAAGGAAGTCAAATAAAGAAAAAGAAGACGAAAAAGAAGAATATGATAATGATGGCGAAAACGACAAAGACATTATTTCAATACTCTGTACACTGGACTGCTTTATCAATATAATAATTATTTTAAACATTGCCAATATCGACACTCCCAAGCAACAAGGATTCAACTCAAGTTAGACCCATTTTGAGTTATACTCATAAGTAAATGCCTTGAAAAAAGACACACATGGTGGTACTACTCAGGTTTCTCCAGAGTCCACTTTAAGCAAAAGTTTACTTAAAATCACTAAAGTAAAAAATTCTAAACTTGAAAACAAACAGTAAATAAACAATCAATACTTAAACAGTTAAATAGAGAATTTTATAAGCTTTTAAATGATGTATCACATGACTTACTTTTCCACTTCAATCATTTACCCACCCTTAAATAACAAAAAAAAATATTTTAGAAATTTAGCTGTCGTGAAAAATGACAATATATGAGTTACGGCTTTGTTGCTTGGGGGTATCGATATGTGCATAACTGTTAAATGGCATAGAATATGTTATTTCTATATAACTTAAGTTACTAAAATATATTGCAGCAAACAATCATTTTTATAAAAAAATATATACATACATATTAGGGTGGGTCAAAAAACCGACTATTTTTTTTTACTTTATACTCTGAAAAATCGGTTGCTAGACACCTCTAGAAAATTCTCACCAAATATGAGCTCTTAATTTTGATAAAAAGGTTCTCCGCTTTACAATTTTCCATTTTTTCCTCAGTATTAGAAACAAAAATTCATATCTCTTTGACAACTGTTCGTTAAAAAGTATCTCTCCTCATATTCTTGTAGGAAATCAAACGCTCTACAAAAAAAGTCTCTTACAATTTTTTCGTAAACCTCACCGTTTAAAAGATATCAAAGGTTAAAGTTTGATTATTTTAAGAGACATTTCTGTTTTGCTTATGAATTTTATAACTCGCTTACAAAAAATTGTTATGAATTGCGCAATTCATAGTTTTGTAGGAAATTAACTGCTCTACAAAAATGGTCTCTTATGATTTGTCGATTAAATTAAGCGTTTAAAAGATATTCATCGTCACACTTCAATGCTTACTAATTTTAATAGTTTTTGATGAATAATTCGAAAAAATTCAATTTAATTTATGAGTTTCACGAAAATTTATACAAATTTGAGTTTCTATCGTAAGAGTAACTCTTATAGAAGTTTCCATTTCGAAAATTTATTTGAAACTTTTTTATTTTAATAATATTTTCATAAAATTTATCTTTATAATAACTTATTATTTTATTATTATTTTTTTCAAAATTTAATAAATCATTGACTCTTAGAGAGAAATAATGCACTAATTTTTTTTTTTTTCAATATAACCAAACTTACGTAGGATTAAAAAAAAACGAGACAAATAGTTTAAAACATTTCTGTTTTCATAGGAACTTAAATTTGTATAAATTTTCGGGAAACTTATCAACTCTTTTTACTTTTTCACGAACAGTTGTTAAAGAGATATGAATTTTTGTTTCTAATACTGAGGAAAAAATAGAAAATTGTAAAGTGTAGAACCTTTTTATCAAAATTAAGAGCTCATATTTGGTGAGAATTTTCTAGAGGTGTCTAGCAACCGATTTTTCAGAGTATAAAGTAAAAAAAAAATAGTCGTTTTTTTTTACCCACCCTAATACATATACACATACATACTTGTATATTTTCCATAATATAAAATGTGACAATTTGTATTGCTGTTCGCAATTTGTTGCACTATTTTAAAACTTGCATTTATTATTGAAATAAATCAATGGCCAATGATATATTCTCAAAGGCTGAACGTGCTATATTTGGAAAACGAGTTTAATTTTAGCTGAATCTCGATCTGCACGAGTTAGATCAAGAGCCGTAAGTACATACACTTATGATCAGTAATCGGAAAAAACTCAGTTGACTCATTAACGTTGAAAATAAACACAGAAACATAGGCTTACGGAATCATTTTGCCGAATTATGAGGGAAATTTTTATAAAGGTCACTAAATCGAAACATTTGACGACTAATTTGTTACACACAACAATATTGACTATACATATTAACTATAAATATGTATATATATCGGTGTTTTTCGAAGAAAAAACCGATATTCGATTTTTATCTTTTAAGAATACGAAAGTTTTTAATTTTTTTTTATCGATAACTTTTTTCCCACCTAACTCGTTAAATGGAATCATTGAAAAACATCAAGATAAAAAGAAATAAAATTGTAAATATTTAAAACCTCGCGTCAACGCTAGAATCGACGCGGCGCCTATGCGAGCACTGGAAATTCGCCGATGACTGCTTATGATCTGTTGCGTCAAGGTTACCAGCGCGAAAAAGAATTGATTTTACCCAAAGTTTTGCCAAATGAAAAAAGCTGACTTTTGGAAAAATGAGGTAGTTTATAAAATAAGATATCAAATTGACTTCAATTTTCCTGTATTTTTGGACCATATCCTTTGTAGCCCAGTCAAATAATGAGAAATTCCTCTGTTAAATTGCAATAAATGTACACGGTCTAATATTTTAAAGGGTAGTAGTGGATAGTACCAGAACACACCTGTTAGTTTTTCACCAGGTGATTTGCGTAAGGGGTGTCCGCTA
This sequence comes from Brachypterus glaber, assembly GCA_958510825.1. Classification (NCBI taxonomy): domain Eukaryota; kingdom Metazoa; phylum Arthropoda; class Insecta; order Coleoptera; family Kateretidae; genus Brachypterus; species Brachypterus glaber. The sequence goes on from OY294046.1 coordinate 11,485,678, forward strand.
TCTTGAATTTTAGGGGTGAGTGCTGTTATCTTGCTAAATATGCATCTTACGATAAAAAATGTATATAACCAATTTTTTTAAGGAAAAAAATTCCAACAATTTTTGTTTGGATCATTTTTTTAATATATTAATAACAATCGAGTTATAAATATTTAAAAATGGTCATGTTGGGGGTGAAATTGGTTTTTTCGATTTTTCAGCCAAATTATTCATTATTACAGTCGGCGCTGAAAGTCGAGTTGCGCCCTCTGTAACCGTACCAAAGTACCTATGAAAATTTATAGCTACAAGTTTGGTCATAACCATAACCCTTTTATCGTCCGATGAATAATTTGGCTGAAAAATGGAAAAAATTAATTTCACCTCCACCTATTTTTGAATAATTGGAAAAGGTAAAATAAAATAATTATGAATATGCAATTTTTGAGTTCGCTTATTACGAAAATGATATTATTTTTTTTTAAGAAAATTACGGATCCAATATGGCGGGCATAAATGTCAAAAGTTTGACATTTTTTGTTTAAAATTATGAATATGGGATTTTTGAGGTCGCTGATTACGAAAATAATATTATTTTTTTTTAAGAAAATGACGAAAACACATTTATATCCAAAAAATTTTTTCTAGGACGTTTTTTTGCGAGACTAATATTGAAAATACAATAAAATAATATCTTATTAAATTAAAATCAAAAACTAGTGGTATAAAAACCCATGCCAGTATATAGTAGTTAATCATGTCGTTCGTGATTAAATAATTTTTAAGCTATTTTGAAGTTATGGTTGGAGATTTGGTAACTTTTTAATAAATTTTGTTAAAAAAATATTTTTTTAAAAAATGCATCAGTTTTTTTAATTATTTTCAAAATGGGGGCAAAAAGCAGTAGGAATTTTTGCGCCAGAAGCTAGCTAACAGTTCAGGCTTCCTAACAGTGTCTACATCTAAAGCTTAAGCTTAAAAGTAAGGTATTTTTTGGTAGCCGATGAAATCAAGTTTTCCTTAAAAAGTCAAAGTTTAAGGTTCTAGCAAAATTTAATTATGCCTTTAGGGCGACTGGGAAAATTATTTTTACATGCACTGAAGTGTTTTATAAACGATCTACTATTCGTTTGCGTTAACTTTGTTTTCCCCTATGTTGGCCATCAGTCTAGGAAAGTCCACCACCGTGCGCCGATTATTTACGATACCGCCTCGGATTACCCCTGATACGCCTCTCAAAGGGACGAAAATGACATTTAGCACACTCTTTTGTTATATCGCAATAGTTTGATATTTTTATATCACACTCGTGTGATATTTATGTATTGAGGTTTGCCTAATTTTATTTATATATTTACCTCGTAGATTCTACGAATTTTATAAACCACCTTTCACCGCAGCCTTTAATATCTTTAAGTGTTTTAATCCAAATATTTCTGTTTTTCATGTCAAAAATAGAAACTATAGTTATAACGTTACTATTTTGACTATTACTGTCTAGTCTAGACAGTTTAGATCTTATAAAAATTACTAAATTTTTTATTTAGTTACCTTACATTACATAAAAAACATCAAAATACAAAGTATTTTTCTTACGAAATGTAAAACAGTACAATTTTACTGTCTTATATGGCGGCATAACCACAGAAACTCAAGTTTGCATTTATTTAGGAATAGGCAACCCATTAAACATTAAACCAAGAAAACTAAGCTAAATGAAAATCATATTTCCTGTTTGACATACCTACATATATAAATTTGTATGCTATTTATAATTATTTTGTGCTTTGCCTTTCTTAAAAATTAATAAAAATAAGAAAATTTTAAAATAAGAAACTTCATATTTTTTCGGGATCGTAGAAAAAATAGTGTACCTACATAACTCGTTGGAAAGTGTGGGGTTTCCTCACTCGCCTGACGGTTCGTTCGTAAACCTTCTCACTCGCGTGAAATATGTTACTTTCCACACTAGTTATGTAATATACTATACCCATCGATATTTTTATTCGGGATATGAAATGACAGTTCTGCGTTGGCAGAGTACAATGGAGATCTCTACAACTTAGAATTATGAAACAAAAGACGTCTACCCCATCTCTATCTCATTTGTGCTACACTTTCTAGCCAACCAAATAAATACTGTATTTGTTTTTTTATACAACAAATACAGTATTTATTTGGTTGGCCGGAAAGTGTAGCACTGAGCGGCACGAACGAACATAGCTAATGTGAATCTGTAGAATAAGATAATTCTACTAAAATTTAGATGGCGCCAGTAATTTCTTTAATAAAAATATTATAGTTATACTTTTCGCCCGGCCAAGTAAATATTGTATTTGTTCAACAAAGAACAAATACAGAATTTGTTTGGTTGGGTGGAAGTGGGAGTGTTTGTATGTCTTCTATCCTCTTTGGGTAGAACTTTTGTCCCTGTCTAATCTAACGGGAGAAATCGCAATTCTCGGATATTCAACAAATGAATGGTTGACATTTAATTAATTCAACATAATACCCATTCATCACTGAAACGTAGCGAATTCAATTAAAAAAATAAATAAATGTCAATAACATGTAAGACTTTCAGCTCAATAGTATCAAAAAAATTAATGAATTACACTAGTTTACAACGGTTTTGCGCGACAGTTCTTTTTAATTTTCTTGCGTATTTTCACTCGCTATGCACGGCGGGCTTGGATTAACTTTAAAATAAAAGTCTTTGCACCGATTGGATTTTTTCATAAATCTTTTCTACGATATCTCACGAGTATTTATTATCAGTATGAAAATAATCGGTAGAGGGATTCGTGAGAAAAAGTCAAATTTCATTTGTTTTTATATATTTTTCAGTACATGTTTAATTTTTATTACGGATATCGAAAGAGTTTATTTTTTTAAGCAATTCTGTAGAATATCTTTGTTTTTGTTTTCATTTGTTTCTAAATTATTTAAAATCAAAATTGACAAAACTCATTAAGTCTGTAAAAATATTTAAAATAATTTAAAATAAGCTTAACACCATCTACAAATTTTATGTTAGAAAATGACCACAAACCAACGCCAACTTTTTATTTTATTCTATAGATATTGTTCTGGCGCTTAGAGCCATTTTGTGGTAATTTTCTAAGATAAAATTTGTAGATGACGTTAAGCTAGTTTTTATTTTGAAAATTTTAAATATCAACAGGTTAATGGTTAAATGGTTAAATGAAAAGTCAAACCAGCCCGGATTTTTTGATTTTAGGTTGTTTTTGGACTACGCCCCCCCCCCATTAGCACAAAAAACAACAAACAAACGAAAAACCAAAACAAACCAAAGAATTAGGTTATGTTACGTTGGACGTCAAAATAGCTAGTTCATATAGAACAGGCTATTTGGACGTCCGACGTCCACGAAGCTATTTCCACGTCGGATTTTTTTGGCCGATTTTTAGGGTTTTTAAAGCTTTTAAGGTATATTTTTCGTCAGCATTGTATTCTCCCCGTTTAAATGGAGGGACTACGCCCCCATTAGCATAAAAAACGCCAAACAAACAAAAACAAACCAAAGAATTAGGTTTGGATTTTTATACGTCCGACGTACACGAAACTATTTCCATGTCGTACTTTTTTTGGCCGATTTTTAGGGTTTTTAAGCTTATAAGGTATATTTTTTGTCAGCATTGTATTCTCCCCGTTTAAATGGAGGGACTACGCCCCCCCCCATTAGCATAAAAAACAACAAACGAAAAAAACAAAACAAACCAAAGAATTAGGTTATGTTACGTCGGACGTGAAAATAGCCACTTCGGTTTTTTAATCCCTACCTAAGGAAATGTCATAACTGTTTTATATTATATTCATATAAACTTTTCACACTGCATATACACCAAACCATACTTTCAGCGTTTATATGTATGTATTTATGTACGTATTCACAAAGTTAGGTACTGGCATTTAAATTTCTCGAAAAAATTTCCGGTAACTCCGGAAAACGCTGTGACGCAACCGAAGTGCCGATTTAAACTGGTATAACTTTTGTTTGTTGAGTATGTCGGATTTATGCGGTTCCGTGGTTTTTGCCAATTCTCGTTATTCATACACACGTAACTATAATCATGCATTTTATGTATACAGGTACTCATCTCCTACTGTTATACTTAATTTATTTATTATCGATGGCTTAGTTCTAATAGGTCGTATTTAAAAATAAAATATATATATATATATATATATATATATATATATATATGGGAGGCATAGCGTAGTGGCTAGCGCGTATGCATAGCAAGTCTACTATCGTGAGTTCGATTCTCACTGGCGCCGATTTGCCTTTTTCAGTTAATTAATAATTGAAATTTGTCGAAGGCGATAAGTGAAACGGACACTCCCTAGAAACTGGTTCGAAAGTCAGTATAAGCCGGTGGTTCCCTCTACTACTAGCCCACACAAGTCCTGGACTTAGGGGATGCTTAATTAAGTAGAATAGTACGATTTTAAACAAACATGTAATGTAATGTAATATATATATACAGAGCGGTCCAAAAGTCACCCCCCCTCTTAACTTTTGAACCCGTTGAGATATCGACTTCAAATTTGGAACTTTTAAATAAGACAACTTAAACTATCTTTTAGCATATATTTAATAATTTCAGCTCTTAAAATGTGGGCAGGGGGGCATGGGGGCACATTTTTTTAAATGGAAAGGGTGGTCGTGTAATACATCATTTTAAAGCTTATAAAATTCTCCATTTAACTCCATATTTTTAAATTAAAAAAAAAATTGGGTTTAAAATGGGGTTGAAAATGGGTATTAATGTCAAAATTCCTCTAAAAAAAAAAAACAAATAATTTTTTAAAAATGCCTAATTTCATCATAAAAAAATGTTAATTATACTTTTAAACTAATTTTAGTTGACATAAATAAAAATTTATAAAAAAAAACTTGAAAAATCGAATGTTTTAGCACAAAAAATTGAAAAATCAAAACCTTAAAAAACATTTTTAAAAAGTTTAAAAATGTTAGTTTAAATAGAGAACTTTATAAGCTTTAAAATTATGTATCACACGACCTCCCTTTCCATTTAAAAAAAATTCCCCACATGCCCCCCTATTGTTAATTGACTATTATAATTAATAGTTTCCCTATTATAAAACAAATTATGTTATGTCGCTTCCTACTTTTTAATGAGCTATCAGAATTAAGGAAATCACGGATTCATGACGCCAATACAAAAAAAAAGTAGGTACTTCCTTTATTTTTACCTTAATGTACGTCATGCTAGGTACAAAGAGCCCTATCTGCAAGTAAAATTGGTAAAAGTAGCTGGAAAAAAAAAAGTAAAAACGAATTTGTATTTCAGCAGCCTAGCGCTTTCGATCAGAGCTGATTACGACAGAATGAGAGGTACATTAAAAAATATGGGAATATCACAGTTAAAAAGTTGCACAGATGTTCTCATATTTTTAATCTACCTCTCATTCTGTTGTAATTAGCTCTGACGAAGCTAAGCCCTGAAGATAATCTTTTGACCGAAAGCGCTAGGCCTATTTTAAATACATACATATGCTGAAATACAAATTCGTTTTTACTTTATTCTACATAGCATACAAGTAAAATATTAAATATTTTTTAAAAGTAGCTGGGTTTAAGCCATGTAGGAGGTAGGCGGTGCACCGCCTTGTATGCAATAGCTGATTTTTTTGGGGTAACCGCGTGTAACCGGGTTAGAGGAGTATGTATTTTGTTTTCCTTTAAACTCATCAGGTAACAGTTAAACAGAGAACAAAATACATATTGACCGTGGTTTGGACTTTTATCCAAACCTCGATATTGACCTAACCCGGTAACCTCACAAAAAATCGGCTAATTTAAATCAATTGAGCGAAAAAATGGTTAACTCTACGTCTGTCGATTAATTTAAAAACCGAATGAATGCGAATGGAGTTATGGGGGGATAACTTTATTTATTGTTCTTGTGATATAGTGATTTTCTGCAATATGCACTAATTTTATATTTTTTTTTAATTAACGTTTAGCTTAAAAACTAAATTGTGATACATATCAGCAGGGTCGGACTGGACAGGTAAGATAGTGAGAAATATCTCACTGGGCCCCCCACTTTTGGCCCCCTGGTGTTTTTATTTTCAGTTAATTTTTGGCAGGGGTAAATAATTATGGGGGGCGGGGTGAGGACCTTTTTTTTAGTCATGAAAATTGGCAGGGGTAAAAAAATATTTCTGGGATGAGGACCCTTTTTTTTTAGTAATAAATTTTTTTGAATATTTTGGGGGTGAAGACGTTTTTTTAGTCATCAAAATTTTTGGCAGGGGTAAAATATTTTTTTCGCGGATGAGCACGGAAAGAAATTAGTGGGCTCTGCGCTATACATTATAAGATATTTGGTAACAGTGGCAAATTATAGTGATTTAAGCTATAGATTATAAGGGACACAATAACTAATAATGTTAAAAATAAATTGGAAACGATTATATATATTACAGGCACTATTATAAATTTACAGAAATTTTATTATATTATAAAAATTATTAGCACGGACAATAATTAAATCTATTTAAGCTATAAATGCCATACTATTTGTTATATTTTATTATTCACTAAACAATTAAAGTATTTCATATAAATTTTTACACTGACTGCCATAATTGTAAGAGAAAGCCTTGTATTTATATAATAAGCGATTATAATTTGCTTGGTATGTGTGTTATAGCGCTCCTAGCTATATTTTTTTTTTCCGTGAGAACCTCTTTTTTTGTCATTAAAATTTTTGGGAAGGAAAAAACCAAGACTTGGTGTAAGATAATATGATCTTGAATCAAGATAATTACATACTTGGTTTAAGATAATATCATCTTAAATAAATGGTTTAAGTGGCTTTGATTTAAGGAAATGTCCTTAAATCTAGGACCTCAAATGCCAAGATCACAGCGGACTTGTTCCAAGACAGTCATGGCGTTGAACATATCGAAAGCCATGGCGGCCTTGGTTCAATATCGTTTTGCTTTGATTCAAGATATCCTTTTTTTCTGTGTACGTCTGCCATAATTTGTTATACAACAGATTGCCTTAACGCAAGAATCTATCCAGATGTATATATTTTTTCATGAAGCTGAAGTTTGCAACGTGTTTTTGCATCACAAATTCAAATAGTATATTAAAGTACTAGTTTCATAACATACGATTTTAGCGCACGAGTACAAGTTTAGAAAACAAGCCGCTTGCGGCGAGTTCTAAAAAAAAAGGTTTCTATTTGAATTTTCGATGCAAAAAAACGTTGCAAACTTCAGCTTCATATTTTTTTCAGATTATTTCTCCTCGTGAAAAATTAAAAAACAAAATTTAAAAAAAATTGGTTGACTGCAGCCAACCTAAATATTTGACTTTGAAATATAAGCGAATAAAAATATTATTTTTCATCAAGGTGCATATGTGAATCCGACTGTGCATCCGGTCTGGACATGGGGCGTTTAAAATTTATAACAAGTATCCTAGATATAAATATACAATTGTACAAGCTCATTTAAATTATGGAACAAATTTGTCACGAAGATTTTATGCGACTTTTTAAACAACCCATGTTTATACTAAAGTAGTTTATACTGTTACAATATTACTAACTGGCACCTGGGCGGAAGGCTTGGAATGCAAGGTTGCCTATACAATACACACAATATTTTACCTCTTCTCTTCCTATTGCCTCAGCTCACAGGTGACAGTTAGTAAAATTTTAACAGTACTAGTGTTAACCGCTGGGGTGTTTTATCGAAGGACCTTTTGGACGTGAGGCAAAGGGGACTTACTTGTATTGTTTCAGGTGTCTTCTTGACTTGGGCCCAAGATGATGTTTGATCGGAGAAATGGCGTAAGCCCTATTTGCACTCGTTCTACGCGAAATGTTATTTATTGGATGTATTTTCCATAGCGTGATTCATTACGAATAACTATTGTTATTTTTGTTCTTTGGAAGCGATAGTGGCGTGAGTATCGCGCCCCTGACGAATTTAACGTATTGTCCGTACCGTGCTGTTTTACCAACTTTTTCAAATTACCGAAATATCGCTTGAATCCAGCTAGTACGTCATGCGCACGAAACCTTATATTTGTCCGCATAAGGGACTTATCAAAATCTACTATATGTATACAGGATGAAAACTAAACAACTAGGGTCCCTACAGTCTAAAGTCATGTTTCTAAACGTATTATATAACTAGTATGGATATAACTAGTTTGTCGAGCCGGCAGGCGAGTATGACAGTCCCGCGAGCGCGGAATGACTATTCCATACGTGTTGTACTAAACTGCGCACAAGGTTAAAAACAATGTTTTTTGTGATTCGACATTGCAAATGCAACAAAACACGTATTTTTAAATAAAGCAATTAATTTTATTTAATAATTTTATTAAATCAGTACTTAAAAAAGATTTTTATTTAATTTTAGCACATATTTACAAATAATAATGCGAAAATTGAAGGTTATGTCAGATTATTGTGACATATATCAGATTTAAATATTTAACAATAGATGGAGCAGTTTTAATTTTTTGAACGAAATTGATAAAATACTGGTCAAATATTAATAAAAACTAATAAACTTTATGTATTTTTAACGCAAAACTTTAAATTGCATTAAATTATTCAATATTTTATGGTAAAATATATATATTTTTGCTAATTTTGCTACAATTTTCTTTATAAACAAGAGATGGCACTACATGTGCTCATTCTAACACTTGATACGGAATATTCCTACCGTATCTAGAGCTAGAATGGATTCATTCTGTTTTTGAAAAGTGTGCGTATTTGCTTACATTCTAAAGCAGTCGTAGAAAAAATATATTTTATTCCAACCTGTATAAAAATCTAAAAATGCACACCATTGCGGATATAAATAATTATATTTATTCTACAGAATAAATAATATCCACAGCTATATGCACAGTCATGCTTCATGTGCCTTATGATTTTATACTTTAAAATTATGATTCTTTTAAAAAGTACAGTTTTTCATAAAAAATGCATTAATTTTTGCCGTTTATACGTTTCTCCGCTTCGATTAAGTAATTAAACTGTTTATTGCATTTTTTTGGATAGAATGTATGAGGAATGTAGAAGCAAAACTTTTGATTCAAAAGGTGATAAGTCCACATCTCTCTACCTTAAAATTTTAATAGTTATTTATGGTACTAGTGGGTAAAGTAAGATATTGCCCATGAGAGGGCAATATCGGTTTACCCATGAGTGCCATACAAGGTTTTATCCAATAAATAGCTTAGGAATTCATATTTTTAATAAAAATTTTAATGACATTTACAAGAAAATAATTTGACAAGTGACAGTTGAGTGGGTAAAATAAATAATTATACACTCAATAAAGTAAAAGCCACGCGGGGGTTATTATTGAGTTTATCTATTTAAAATAAAGCTGGTAATTGTCTTATTATCTGTATATATTGGATAATAGTTATTTATGGTACTATTGGGTAAAGTAAGGGCAATATCGGTTTACCCATGAGTGCCATACAAGGTTTTATCCAATAAATAGCTTAGGAATTCATATTTTTATTAAAAATTTTAATGACATTTACAAGAAAATAATTTGACAAGTGACAGTTGAATGGGTAAAATAAATAATAATCCACTCGATAAAGTAAAAGCCACGCGGGGGTTATTATTGAGTTTATCTATTTAAAATAAAGCTGGTAATTGTCATATTATCTGTATGTATTGGATAAAAATATTTTTTATCCACTTGTGTTCCAAAGTGGCATGCGTTAAAAATTATACTTTACTGACGTATGTAGAAAATAGTTATTTTTGTATTAAGAGCGCAAAATGACTGATTTCTGCTTGAGCGTGGAATTTTCTGATCGAGGCGTCTAGCGTGATCAGCAATCACGCGAAAGCAGGAATAACATTTTGCGCTCGTAATACAAACTAAATTTTTTCATGAATCTGAAGTTTGCAACCTTTTTTTGCAACGAGTTTTCTAAAGTACTAGTGCGCTAAAAACGTGTTGTGGAATAAGTGTTTTAATATAATATTTGAATTTTCGTTGCAAAAAAACGTTGCAAACTTCAGCTTCATATTTTTTCTACAATCTAAAATAAGTAAATAAACAAAGAAGGGTATCGTTTTAAATAGGAGTTTTGGGCTAAATAAGAAAAATATGCTTTTGTTCAAAAAATTTCAAAATGATGAACAGAAATGATAAAAACTGTGTTGTTTGTTAATAAGAACAAAATGAAAAAACAAATTAAAAACTCAGGAATTATTTGTTATCGTAAACCCGACAACATCGCATTATTCTTGCGCTAAATGTGATACCATATTGAAAAAAAGCAATATTTTTTGTTTGTCTTAAAACCAACATAAATACATTTAGGTAGAATGTATAATAAAAACACAACACAATATTAATTAAATATATCTATTTTTAAATAAGTATATTTAATTAATATTAAAAGTTAAAAGTCTATGTGTAACTTTTTCATAATCTAGTTTTGAATAATATCATGGAAATAAAGTAATTTAACATGTTGAAAGCCACATTAAATTACTTGTCTTGGGTAACACTGTCCCAAGGAACTACATGCTTTGGGTTATTGCTGAAACAGCTAGTTTGCTTACAGTGTTATTATAGTATAAATACCTCAAAAATAACTCCATAATCGTACTAAAACATAAGAAACTAGTCACATAAGTCCAGCCTAATTACACATTGAATTACAGTATATTGAATCCGTGAAAACTAATAAAACACAACAAAATATTTTAATATTATAGTCAAGAGCAGTGATCACAACACAGACCCTTTCCTTTGGCCCCACTGTGGTAGTTAACGTGCAAAGTTATTTTTATTTTGACGAGATGACATTTGACACTTGAAGTTTCGTAAAATGTTGCCAAATCGTACCTTGACAGATGTCAAATTCTTAATTAAAATAATTAATTAAAGTATGTTCCGGGATGTAAAAAGGGCTGAAATTTTGGCTAAGTATTTATTTTTTATGAATCTATAAGCATGTAAAGTCTTATCGTTGCAGGCGATTTAGCCCAAAATGCGATACCGTCCTTTCAGACAGTAAGTTACCTTACAAGGTCGCAGCACTTGAGTACAATTTTCTGCAAATCTGTTGGTGTAAAAGTAAAATCCTAATCACAGTAAATCTGCATAATTCATTCGTAACAACAAATATGTCATGGTAACGAGCAGAAAAGTAAAATACTAAGAAATATGTTATTTTGAAGTCTGAAAACTTCATTTGTTTTTGTAGAAATATTAACTTTTCTATTAGATAGTAGAAAAAAAACATTTTTTTTTTCAAATATTGTTTTTTTCATGTTCCTTGCAATAACAGATTCTCTGTAGAGAAGTTTTAGAGCTTTAGCATTGACATAAAGCTGAAGTTTGCAACGTTTTTTTGCATCGAAAATTCAAATAGTATATTAAAGCACTTATTCCATAACACGTTTTTAGCGCACTAGTACTTTAGAAAATTCACCGCAAGCGGCTTGTTTTCTAAACTTGTACACGTGCACTAAAAACGTATATTATGAAACTAGTACTTTAATATACTATTTGAATTTTCGTTGCAAAAAAAAAACGTTGCAAACTTCAGCTTCATGCATTAACAGTGTCAAAATAACAGAACCATATTTATGGGAGGATTGGTGTAGTGGCTTCATCATTTAAGAACACAATATTCTCATTGGTTCTACCAATTAATATTTTTAAAATAAATAATAATAAAAAACTGTTTTTTGTGTCTTTATGCCTGCATGAGCATAAAGCACACTATTATGTAGTTGGTAACTAAGCAATAAAAACACAATAATCAACTACAATGACATAGTATATTAAAGTACTAGTTATGAAACGAGTGCTTTATACAATTTTTTCTATTTTGCTCTAAAATTTAAAAAAACTTACATTTAAATTGATGACTGATTTAGGGATTTTTGTTTTGGATTGGCATTACAGTTTACACCATGTTTAAAAATGAAGCTGAAGTTTGCAATGTGTTTTTGCCACGAAAATTCAAATAGTATTTTAAAGCACCTATTCCATAACAAGTTTAGAAAACAAGCCGGTTGCAGCGAGTTTTCTAAAATACTAGTGTGCTAAAAACGTGTTATGGAATAAGTGCTTTAATATACTATTTCAATTTTCGATGCAAAAAAACGTTGCAAACTTCAGCTTCATGTTTAAAATTCTAAGAACAAATGATATTTTGATATATTTTATAGTCATCTCTTCTCTTTTTTACTGCAATTAACCAAGCCACAATTTTAACATGGTAAAAATAACCTAAACACAAAATTTTGTAGAAAATTCAACTTTAAAGCGACATTGACATTTGCATGGAAAACGTCAAGAGATATGCCAGGTCTGTTGCCAACCCAAAAGAACAAAAAGTACAGACCTCTTATGGGCCTATAAGAACACGCAAAATGCATGTGATTATGAGTTATTTTACATTTTTAACCCATGAAATTTATTTTTTTGAAGATCCACTACTGCCTCGACGCATGAAATTTATAACTTTTTCGAATTTCAACGGAGGCGGGGCAGAGGCTCCCCACATAGCTACGGCCCTGAACATAATAATAAACAAGTTGCAAAATAAAATACTTACCGTGTATAAAAATGGGGCACCAGGATTAAAGAATCCTCTGCTCATTGTAGCTCCCTGGTTTAAACACAATCCTTTTTTACACAGGTTTCACTGAAGTTTTCATATTTAATAAAGTAAAAAAACCACATAAATGTGGTTTATATTTTTAAAAGTTAATCTTTTTATAATAACAAGGTCAGCTATGAATATTGTTTTTCACATAAAAAAGACCGTCGTTACACTATAAAAATCACTAAATATAACCGTAAATATTAAAAATGATTAATTAACATTCATAATTTCTTTTTAAACGACAATAACACTTTTATTTAGTTAAATTATGAATAATTCACATAAATTCGCGTAATTTTACTATCTGTCAAAAATGTTTTTCAGCATCTAGTGACAAATGACTGAACTAAAACGCCGCTTGAACGGCGCGACTTTTAAATATATAATAGTGTATTTAAAACATTAGTTTTAAAATGGACCAGCTTTTTAATAAAAAAAATATGGGAAAAAACTAATATTACTATTAAACTAGAATAAATAAATGAATGTATTATTATTTTTTTTTTAATTAATCTGTCTGATGTCGCGATTTTTGTGAACACGATAACTCAAGAACGAAAAATTAAGTTCTACAAGGGGAAGATCCTTATTGCTTTTAAAAGTAATCTCCCAAAAAAAAAAGTTATGTTATAAGTTACTTTTAAAAAAATCGAAAAAAGCTGAAATAAAATTCAGTAATTTTTTGAGGAAAAATTACTTTTATTATAAGGATTAATTCTACCAAAAGAAATTAAAAAAAAATATTGAAAAATTTTGATTTTATTTTTTTTTTGATTTTTTTTTTTGATTTTTCGTTTTTCACAAAAAGAAAATTAAATAAAAAAAATTTAAAAATTTTAAAATTTTTTGTTTTTATTTTTTTTTTTTGAAAATTTTTTTTTGAAAATATTTCAATATTCAATAATTTTTCGTTTTTCAAAAAAGGTTCGTCTTTTTTAAAAAATGTATTTTTTTAGAATTAAATTTTGTTTTGTTTTTTTTTTTGAAAACTTCTTTTTGAAATTTTTTTTTTTTCACTAATTTTTCGTGTTTCAAAAAAGTATTTGGGAAATGCCATATACCATTTACTGCGAATGATATATAATGGAATGCGTATACGCATGCTATAGCACGGCTTGTTTTATTTTTTCTTCAAAACAGGATTTCTTTTTTAATGTTAAATATTTAAAAATATATCTTTTTTTTTTAATTTTTGTTTTAGAATAATTAACTTTTTGCGTCTTCGTTGCATTTTAGAAGTTTAGAGTGTAACAAAATGCAACTTTATGACACGCTTTTGCGTGTTAAAATGTGAATTTTGTAAACGCATTTGCAATTTTGGCGAAGGCGCATGTACACAGGGTCCTTCTTTTAATGGTATGTACAGTTGAATCCGAAAAAAAAAACAAGATTGAAAATTTAGTTGCGTAAATTCAATAAGTACAATACAAACAAAGCCGTTGTCATGTTGACAATATTTGTCAAAATTACTAATAATTATAAAGTAATTAGAAATGCGTTAAGAAATGTTAAGAAATCTCAAACTATTAGTATATTGGAAGCAGGATGTAAGGAAGTGATTGTGGCTAGTGATCTCTATAGAGACCTTTAATTTTGGCAAGGTTATTTAGTGTTTCAGAGAGTTGTGTTAAGATCCTAGAAAAAATAATAATGGTTAAGATTGAAGAAAAAATAGATGGGGGAGGAAAGGGCGTGCAGACTCGGAAAGAAGATATCAAATGAAATACAGGATGAAAATTTACTTAATTATTTGAGAGAATATCATTTACAAGAAGCGGTGCATGCTATAAACAATACAAATTTTCCTGGGTCAAAAACCATAGCCCGTCGCCGCATCTAAAAGCGAAAAAAAAACCTCCGGAAAAACTTTTTTTTTAACGAAAATCATATTTTTCATAAATTATATGTTTGGTTAGTAAAGTTAAAATTTTTATTTTTTCATAACATTTACTAAATATTGTGTTTTAATTTTTGATTTGATTAAATATTCTAAATGTTTTTTCAGTTTATTATTTATTATTATTATTTTTTTAATATTCGACATTATTCGCATGCATTTTCTGCAATAAACTTTGAAAAAACTGACAATTAATTGTCAAATTAACCTAACCTATTTCTTAAAATCTTACTTAAACTATAAAATAATTAGTAAAATTGACATTTTAGCATATTTAAATCTTGCGTTTTTTGTGGGTCCAACTGTACAGTGCCTATAACTTTTAAAAAATTAATCATCAATTAAAAATTGGAAGATACCACGTTTACATATACCGCTATAGCGCTAACTCTCGTAATTTATAAATATGTAAGATATTTTGAAAAACATTAATAGTAATAAATTAAAATGTGTCTAAATGGCGCCCTGAACTAAAATGATCCAACTTGGATTGAGCCTAAACAACAACAAAATTAATACCTGATAACCAATGAAAATTGAGAAAAATATACTTAGAATCTTTTTTATTTGACTTGTATCGCTCTTTGATTTAATCTAATTTTAATTTTTGTCTGACTACCGACAAAAAAGATTTGTGCAAAAAACCGTGTTTTATGGGCCTTTTATATATTGTTATATTGTTTGTTTTTAACCTCGTACTATTCTACTTAATTAAGCATCCCCTAAGTCCAGGACTTGTGTGGGCTAGTAGTAGAGGGAACCACCGGCTTTAATTGACTTTCGAACCAATATATCTAGGGAGTACGCCTTCTCCAAATTTCAGTTATTAATTAACTAAAAAAGGCAATCGGCGCCAGTGAGGTTTGAACTTACGATCATTAGCTCAGTGTCAATGCTATATCGATGCCTTAGACCGCTGAGCTAATTCTCCCATTTTGACTTTTTTAGGGCCTTATCTTTTTCTGTGTGCCTCTTAGACTGGTAGACTTTATGCCAAAATCTTTCTTGACCCAAAAACCATAAAACTAAATATTTTGAACGTTCTGGTGAGCTTAGACCCCTAAAAACTGGGGCGTATATAATTAATAGGGGCCGTATAGGGGTTTCGTAACCCCTAATCCGATTGAGCTGAAATTTTGCATAAATCATCCATGGATATATGTAAGATATTTTTAATTTATTTATTTATTTTTATTTTAATAAACCTAGACCTATAGGAGCAGTTTTTTTCTTAGTGGAACTTGCAGAGATATGTTTAAACCTATTTTTCTCGAAAACTATTGACCTTTGATCAAAAGGTTCAATATGTCTCTCGTAAAATTAATCAATAAATAATAATTTTTTATTGAAATTGTAAAATTCTTAAACATAAATTTTGTTGGAGAAATATATTACAGAAACACTTTAGAACGCACCCCTCTGACATACACACATTGTATTTTTGGGTAAGTAGGGGAATAAATAACTTATATTACCACTATTAACCGTACTTAATTTTAATGTGATAAGTCAAAGCATTTTCTTGTAATTACACAAAATCGATTTTCCTCATTTTAACTTTTTTTATGATATAAAAAAATCTGAGGGTGATGGAGACAAACGGACTTCGGATTTGGATTCAGCGACCCAAAATTAGTATAAACCTATTTCTGGAATCTCAGTTAGAGAAATCTTCAGATTTGTCGCCCAGTGTAATCGTTTCCAATTTATTTTTAACATTATTAGTTATCGTGTGCCTTATAATATATAGCTATCACTATAATTTGCCACTGTTACCAAATATCTTATAATGTATAGCGCAGAGCCCACTAATTTCTTTCCGTGTAGTCATTAAAATGCGAAGTGTAATAAGGAAGCACGGATATATTTCCACACATGCAAATATCCGATTTTAAATTTCAAAATTTGAAGTTGACAGATTATTTAGGCATAATCAAAACTAATCAAAATTTAAAGTGTAAAACATTTCTTTGCATGATCATTTTTTAAGCCGTTCGAAAATTCAGAAAAAAATGAACAACAATAATAGAAAATGAGCACCACCCAAGTTTATAACTACAAGAAAAGTAAGATACCAATTTATAAATCCAAAAATTCAACTCATAAAAAAAGATCAGAGAGGTTTTGCCTATTTTCAACAAAGTCGAAATTAAGGATTTCAGGCGAAGATATTTTTCAAAAAGTACAGCCATCAACAAACAAGAAACATTTAAAAGTTTTAAAGAAAAATACAAAATATACTCAAACAAGTTTGCTGAAAATTAAAAAAAGTATTGTTTTATTGAAACAAAACGAAAAATTAATAAGAAATATTGCTTTGCAAAATAACCTTCTACCTGAAAAATTATTTACAAAAAATAAAAAAACTGAAACTGAAAACATTAAGAAACGCACAAGTTATTGTAATACAGAAGATACGGCGGATATTTTAAAAATAGATACAACCACCAAACATCCTGAAAATCAATACCAAGGTCTGGTTCATCTACATCAGCTAATGAATAAAATTTCAAGTTCATTAAAAATGCAGAATAAAGGTTCGAGAAAATCGAAAAACAGTGTTCAAACATATTCTGGATTAAGCTTTAAAAAATCAGCTTATTCCAAACTCGGTACCAATTCAATCATTTCTGAAAATGTTATAAATGCACCACATTTAAATTCTGATGTAAAATTAAGCGAAATCACAATAGATATGTTGGACAGTAAGGGTGTCTTAGAAAGCGAACAAAAACTTTTGAAAATAACTAGTACTGAATCTTCGTTGACAAAAAGCGATATTTTCGGGAAAACTGAAAAATTGCAGAAACCTGAATATTGTATTCCCAGCAGTAGTGGTGATCAGTTCAATTTAACTCCAAAAGGCTCCAGATCATTAAATAAAACATGCAGCGTAAAAATATTAAAAAAGAATTCCTATATCTTATCAGAAAGTGGAATTTCAAATCAAAACTTGGAAAACATGGATAATTTTGAAGAACTTACGAAAATTAAAAGAGATATGTTCAAAATTTGTCGCTCTTTATTCCAACACAGTCAAAATATTAACAAAATATGGTGGTCTCATGGAAATAAAGAAAATTTATTAAAAAATAGCTTTTCAGCTTTGGAAAATATTTTTATTAATGAAGAAATTAATAAATTAAAAGATGTTAATGATAGGCTAAAAAATATTACCTTAAATATTAATAAAAATAGAAAAAACAAACCGTACCAACTAAACCAAGATTCAGATTTTTATTTATTGTCAAGAATAGCAAAAGAACCTTCTTCTAAGTAAGTTGTCCTTCATACGTTTTGTTGTAAACCTAAATGTTTTAAGCATAAATAAACATTTTTAATTATTAAGTTTCTTTAAATCTGCTAGAGCTCAAGTAAATCACTTTCTTTATTTTCATAGCTCTAGAGCTAGTCACTACATCCGAAATTCGTCTGTTTTTGCTAGCATGGACTGCTAAAAATAGAGAACAATGCATAGAGAACCAAAGAACAATATTATTAAAGTAAATATAGATTAAGTGATCCTATACATATCCCAGGATTGTTTAAAAAAACAAGTATACAATGTATACTTGTATGAATTAAGTAAACCCCCTGCTTCAGGGCACCAGCTCAAAGGGGCGCTGTCGAGGGGCGTTTTAATTTTTTTTAGTCATAAAATTTTTCTACCAGGGATAAAGCTTTTTTTACAGGTGAGGACTTTTTTTTAGTCATCAAAATTTTGTGGGATACTAACTTTTTTTCGGACAGGGACGTCAAACCAGAAGCTTACTTTAGGGCGCCGAATATGTATAAACATATTATACACACATCGCCAAAATTCTAGCCCCTCCCCCCCCCCAATTAATTTGAAACGTAAGCAAAAAATATTCTAACAAATATGTGAGTTACACCACCAGGAATTAAATTTAAAAAATAGTATCAATAAATTTTTATTGAAAAAATCGAAGTCGTCACAAAATGTGAGAAAGATGTCAATAACCATTATGTTCTTATATGTTCTCAAACAAAACATTAACACGTTGTGCATGCAAATAAAAAGGTTGTTAATGGCTTCCTGCGATTTGTTGTTCCATTCTTCTTGAGCAGCAACAGGAGCTAATTAGTACCTGAAGGCTGAACGGTGGGTTATCTTTATTCAAAATTACCCTTTTTAACACATTCCACACGTTCTCACAAGGATTCATGTTAGGCGAGTATGCTGGCCAGTTCGTTCTTTGAACATTCCCTTGCTGTAGCAAATTGGTAACCCGGGTTACAAGAAGGCTTTCTTGTGCGGTGGGGAGTGGCGTTATCGTCCATAAAAATAAAATTATTTCCAATTTGGTTTGGCAATGGTAGATTGGTTAAATGATGTTTTGGGCGTAAATGTTTTTCCTGAGAACAGAGGAGGACATACTGTTTATTGACATCTTTGTTTTTCACATTTTGTGACGACGTAAAATAACAATAAAAACTAATTGATACAATTTTTTAAATTTAATCCATGAAAAAACCTTACATGTTTAATAAAACAGTGCAAAGTATATAGGGAAACATTATGTACTTTTTGCACCTTTGTACGCTCGACCATCGATATTTGTTAAAATAATTTTTTGTTACATGTCAAATTAATTGGGGGCCAAATGAAAAATTGAAACAAAGAAATGAGCATTAATTAACTTCTTACATCTTATTATTAGTTATTTCTTTATTATAAACTTTCTAAAAATAGAAAGCATAAAAAAACAAAATGTTACAAATTTTTATTAATCATTTAATATCATAGATATTCATGTTTGTGTGGAAAATTCTCTTCGTAAATAATTTTTTCTATTATCTTCTTCACTATCCTGGGGTTTTTCAACACATGGTATTTCATTTTCATTAATTTTCCGATCCAGTAATAAAATATCACTACACAATTCACTTATAGCGTCATCATCGGCCAATGATATCGGTCCAGCTCTAACCACGATCAAATGAAGTCTCTGGCAAGTGTTTTTATCAAACTGGAGGGTTCTTTTTCTAGGAAGCGTAGCTGTTTTTATAGAATTTTCCAATATGTCGCTGTAAGGTAGATAAGAAAACGAACTATAGTAATTACTCATGTCTTCGTTTGGTTTGATAGAAATTTCTGTATTTAACTTTTTATTACAATACACGTTTGCTTCGAGAGGGTAAATTAAAACGTGTGGAAAAACGTGGATTGCTGTCTGAGTCTCCTTATCTTCATGGGTTTTAGGAACAACATTCTTTGGCATTTTTTTCCTTCATTTTGTATTTTTTATTTTATCATTTTGTTATGAAATTGAAAGACTTAAATTTTGATATGACGTAAAAAGTGACATTTTTTGTCAAGTTAACCGACTGGTTAGTTAGTTAGTTTGCAAGTTTGTAAGCACCAAGATACCTGGAGCCTCCAGATATCTCCTCCAGACTGGAGGATTTATAAATTTAGTTTTAGTTTTAGAATTAGAAAAAAATTTGTTTATCAGATATCAGAGGTATTGAAAAAAAATCTGTTTTTAACAAGAAATGTAAAAATTATTTACAGAATATGCCCCAGGAGTTTGAACTTGAGAAAATTAAATTCAAAATTTACATCAGTGCTTTATGTGTATTTCCGTTCGATATTTTGGAACTTGTTTTAAATTGTGCTTACCTCAACTTCTTTTTATTTGTACTTTTTACATAATTATTATTTTAATAATTATTATGTAACTCTGCTGTTGTTGCCTTTTTGCCTCAAGATTATTTATTTATTTTTTTAAAGTGTTCATTCTATTTAAAAATATTAGAATAATACGTTTTTCTATTTTGCGACTTATAAGCTCATAATCACACGCATTTTGCGTGTTCTTATAGGCCCATAAGAGATCTGTACTTTTTGTTCTTTTGGGTTGGCAACAGACCTGGCCTATCGCTTAACGTTTTCCGTGTCAATGTCGCTTTAAAGTTGAATTTTCTACAAAATTTTGTGTTTAGGTTATTTTTACCATGTTAAAATTGTGGCTTGGTTAATTGCAGTAAAAAAGAGACGAGATGACTATAAAATATATCAAAATATCATTTGTTCTTAGAATTTTAAATATGGTGTAAACTGTAATGCCAATCCAAAACAAAAAACCCTAAATCGGTCATCAATTTAAATGTAAGTTTTTTTAAATTTTAGAGCAAAATAGAAAAAATTGTATAAAGCACTCGTTTCATTCAAAAAGTCCAAACACGTTTTTAGCGCACTAGTACTTTAGAAAACTCGCCGCAAGCGGCTCGTTTTCTAAACTTGTACTCATGAGCTAAAAACGTATGTTATGAAACTGGTATTTTAATATACTATAGTATGATTGTTTGTATGTAAGCGTATAAAGTGTATATTTTTATCATATTTTAAGTACTTTAAGTAGTTAAGTAATTTTAAATAAGTTCTTACGCACAAGCGAAAGCTTTATGTGTAGTAATTTAGTTAATTTAATTTAATTTCATGTGTAGTGTATAATTTTGTAAGATTTTTGAGAATTAATAAACTATAATAATAATAATTAAATCACTGACAAACCAATCCCATTGACAATTTTGGTCAAAATTCAATTGTCAACAACATTCATTTTTCGTAGCCAAATTTTTCATTAAAATAAATAATAAAAATATGAAATCTCTTAAACAATTAGTGTCCCATGCCTCAAGTACCAGCCATAAAACAAGAGATATGAAAAATCAGACCATAGTACAGTCAGATGTCCTGATAAACCCTCAAAATCCTCCATCTGCTGTCAATTTAAGAAAAATAAATGAAAATTTTCTCGATTTTAGCAAGATACTATCCTACACACCTTACAGACTAATTATTTCAAACGACTGCGAAAAAATAATCGATTTGAATTCAAACGCTGTTTTTAATCAAAACGAAATCTATTGCCTCAACTACAATACGGCTAAAATGAGGCAAATCACTTTATCTGATGACGATGCAGTCAGTGATTTTTGCAACGAATTACTGCTGACCAGGTGCGTCATGAAGCCAAAGCAAGACGAAATTGATGTGCAGACTGATTTGATGGTTTTTCCACATATACTTCCAGAAGATGGTGTGGCTAAATTGTCATTTGCAGTTGCTACACAAACTAATTGATATATTCTAGTCAGCCATTTTAATAGTAACAAACAATTCGAATAACAAAGAAATATAATATTATTATCAGATACAAATATAGCGTTTTTATTTTACAGCATTAGATAGCGATCGATCGGTAGGCTTGTTAGGGCAGGTGGATAGTTTGCAGCAAACTGATTTGATGTTTTTTCAGAGGATAGTGTAGCTAAACTCTCGTTCGTAGCTGCTTTTATTATTTTACTTTTTTTATGTTCTAAGTAAATCACTACCTAAAAAGAGTGTCGACATGAAAGTCCGGTTGGTAAAATATAGTTTAAGTGTATCTTCTTATTTTTATACTTTTTTAATTAATGATATGTTAAGGAACGTAATCTTTTCTAAAAATTTGGAATTTATTGTTTTTTTCGTCTATTTTTTATAATTTTTGAAAAGTAATAACTCTTATTTTTTAAAAAAAATAGGTAGATTTTGGGCTGTGAGTATAATAATAAAAAAAATAAAAAAAAAGTTAGACGAACATGTGAATCGAACCGGAGACCTCCGGCTTACAATGCATTATATAAAATTCAATGCAGGTGTATTTCTAGGGATACTAGATCTAGGTCTTAATTTAGCAAGGCAAACATTCTTATTGAAAATCGTGGAAATCTTCAATAAACAGCAAAATCGATGTATCAAAAGATTTGTTAAAAATTCGTCAAAGCTTCGTCAAAGATTTGTGAAAGTTTCGTTTATTTTTAACGAATCTTTGACAAATCGTTGTTTGTTTTAGGGTCACTTCATCTGTACTTGGTCCGTTTTTGCTCTGGTTTTCGTTTTTTTCTTCCTTTCGGGTAGCGCCACACAACAAATGAAAATCGAAAATTTCCCCTCTTTTCCCCTTAAGCTTAGGGATACGAGATTTGGAATTTCATTTTATAAGGTTCCGGTGCCGGAGCTTAAAAAAATATATGTAGAAGCCTTCATTAACTCAAGACGGCAACCCTATTACATTGATTTGACAATGTAAATTTTTTGATTTAGGCAGGTGTCAGTAGAATAGAATTTTATAAATAATGTTTTATAAGTAAGATTTAAAACCCTAATTCCCATTAAAAATCTAAAAAATATACTTATCTATTAAATAAAATACTAAGGTAAGAAAATTATGTATTATCTTAGCAATAATATAAGAGGATTTAAAAGCATTTTTTGAACTGAAGTATAGTCACTCCATATAGCACCAGCTCACCTCACCTCACAAACGAGTAACTATTGACTTTCCTCAATTGACCTTCCAATAAGCTTAAGAAAATTTAACTTTCTTTATTTTGTTTCTATTTCCTAAAGTAAAATATTTTTGTAAACATAATATATATTATATAAAATTATTTTAAAACCTTGTGATATGGAGAATTGTGGCCGACTATACAGTAAGGATGCTCTTTAATTCTACTTGCCTTCAATTAAGCTAGGGAGCAGAAATAATACTTTGTTCAATTTCTATAAAAGAAGGAAACCTATCGGTTAAGGGGAGAATAGGGACTACTTTAAGAATTGTTGTACAAAAAATTTATCTGTGCCTTAAGACAGTGGTTTGGAAGTCGCTATAAGCCGGTGGTCCATAGAAGGTAGTATGCATAAAGGGCATTTGGTCTGCGTGCAAGTGATATTATCAGGCATTACTGCGCACAGTACCACATGGGGTATTATCCCCCTTCAATGCAACTTTGCCAAATCTTAAAATTAAAATTTAATGTAGTAATATTATGTAATAAATATGCTTAATTACATAAAATTATAGTTTATTTTTATAATAATAATTTAGTAAGATTTATATTCAATAACCGAGAAATACAAAATAATTTTAGTCCTGAGTAGCGTAAGATTGGAACATGAGGCTAGAATTACTAATAATTTTCTTAAATTTCAAAAAAAATATAATTAATTTAAAACTATAAAAAGTATTCATATTATTTGTTCAGTCCTTATTTTTCTTTTAAATTGGGATCTATTTCATGTGATTCGTCATTAAATGTTGGTCACCTCCTGAGTGAAAATAATCGCCCTTGTACTATAGTATATATAGTATATTAGGAATTGTCTTAATTTTCGAAATGTTGATTAAATTAACCTTTTAATTCTTGTTTTAACCCAATATAGTATTTATGTGCAAAAATATATGTGTAGAATACTAAAAATATGAAAGCTCTTTCCCATTCATGGCATGTTTCTCTAAAATTAAAATAAGTCGTTTATTGCAGTATAAAAATGATCAATTATTATTAAAAATGTACCTTTTCACAATATTATTTTATTCCATGAGTGCAGATTTATTTTCAGGCGTTGTAGAATAATTTTAATTAAATATTGAATGTTGGGATCCTATTTAGTACATTAATGTATTTTATAACTTTTTACACCAAAATATACTTTACATTTGTATTACGTTAAGAAATTAAACATTTTTTAAACTAATTTAAAATTTGATAGATGTCCGAAATTACAAAATTTAAATGTCAGAAATTATTTCTGGGGCTGCCAAAGCAAGACAGAGCGCGTTTCTTTTTACTTTAGCCAAAAAAAAAAATCCACGTATCGTACCCTAAGCTTAAGGGTAAAGGAGGGGAAGTGCGATGCTCTTTTGTGTGGCGCTACCCGGAAGGAGGAAAGCTAAGTCCAAAAACCGAAAACTAACGAAAGAACAAAGTAAGACTAAGATGAAGTGACTCTAGTTTGTTTTGGGTACATAATCCTAAAAAATTTAGTACTTAAAAAACAGCTAAAATTTCAAAGATTTGGATCGGTACTGTTATCGCTAATTAGGTCGCCGCACAGTGGGAAAATTCAGCTTTTTTTTGACAAAATTCTGCTGACGGTAGAGAATTCGATCGATTTTAATAAAAAAAATGGAAAGTACTCGTAAGGCTTTATGTTTTAGAGTAATGCTGCGACAAAGTAGCTGTGCGTTAACCTAACCTAATAAAATCAGACCAATTTTGGGCCCCAATTTTGTTAAATAAATTGGTCCAAATATTTAATCTGCGATAACTCAGTCAATTTTCATCGTAAGTAAAACGATGATTTTTTTATTATTTCCCTGGCTTACTTCAAGAAAAAAATTATTTTGTCGAACGGTTTTAAAAAATTTTTAATATGAAAAATTACAAAAAGCTGCAATTGCGTAAAAACACTCATATTTCGATTACTAGTGGACGTAGAAGGATCTAATAGCTCTCATTAGGGGCTGTCCATATATTACGTAACGCAATTTTTCAAAAAAATTGACCCCTCCCCCTGTGTAACAAACTGTCACATTTACCAACCCCCCCCCCCTGTGTAACGTGTAACAATATAAAAATTTTGTTTCGCAATAAATTTAACTGTATTCTCACTATTGGTATGTTTTTCTCGACAAAACAAACATGAACCTAAAACTATATAACATAACCTTAAAAAAAAATTACACGAAAAAATCACTCAAACTTTAAAAAAATGTTCATAATAAATATCACACAGGGAAAAATACTAGGTACCTCTTTTTACACTGAGTCTGACATATAACACGTATATTGTTTATGCACAGGTACACAAAATAGTACACACATTGGTGTTCTGGGAGTACACATTCCGCGCGAAAATGTATCATCGCCGATGATTCATCGGCAAGATCACGCAAGATCTTCCTGTTCGAACAGGGCCGTAAGATTTTTTTTTAATATCAATGTCAACAGTTTTTTTACTGATTACAACATTATTTAAATATGCATAGTTTCGTCAATTTTTGTGTGAAAAAGGGAATTATGGGCCACTAAATAGTAATTTATGTTGAAATAAAAATACATCTGCCAAGCTTAGAAAATAAACATTAAATATATTAAATTCCGTTACGTACACGGAAAAAAAAATTATAGCTAGGAGCGCTATAACACACATACCAAGCAAAGTATAATCGCTTATTATATAAATACAAGGCTTTCTCTTACAATTATGGCAGTCAGTGTAAAAATTTATATGAAATACTTTAATTGTTTAGTGAATAATAAAATATAACAAATAGTATGGCATTTATAGCTTAAATAGATTTAATTATTGTCCGTGCTAATAATTTTTATAATATAATAAAATTTCTGTAAATTTATAATAGTGCCTGTAATAAATATAATCGTGTCTGTAATATATATAATCGTTTCCAATTTATTTTTAACATTATTAGTTATTGTGTCCCTTATAATCTATAGCTTAAATCACTATAATTTGCCACTGTTACCAAATATCTTATAATGTATAGCGCAGAGCCCACTAATTTCTTTCCGTGTAACGTTTACCTTGACCCCCCCCCCCTCCCCCCTGTCACAAACTGTAACAATTTCTCTGACCCCCCCTAGGCGCGTTACGTAATATATGGACAGCCCCTTAGGTGTGAAAATTTTCTATACCCATATTAAGAATTTTACGGTTACTATGCCTTTTTCGATGATCTGGCTTGCAGGAAACTCAAAATTACCAACAAAAAAAAACGATGGTCAACAATTTTATTTTTTTTTTTAGGTTGGGTTAACGCAAAGCTACTTTGCTGTAGAATTACTCTCAAACATAATGCCTTACGAGTACTTTCCATTTTTTTATTAAAATTGATCGAATTCTCTACAGTCGGCAGAATTTTGTCCAAAAAAAGGTGAATTTTCCCACTGTGCGTCGGTGGCACATCTTTCTTCATTTTGCTTAACATTTTAAAAATTTTCAAAATTTCGGAAAGCATTGTATCCGTGCAAAAATGTTTAAAAATTTCTTTTGCATTTCACGACGTTTTATGTCGCTATAAATCAATTTCAAGCAAAAAAAATTGTCGGTCTGTCCGGAAAATCTTGTGGGGACGATAACTTAAGAACGCTTTAAGCTAGAGACTTGAAATTTGACATAAGGGTAAAGTTCTAGCTCGGGATTGTTTTTGGTGAACATTGGGGTGCGGCAAGGGGGGCAAATGGGGAAAAATACATTTTTTTTTAGAAAAATTTGAAAATTTCTATATAGGGGTTTTGAGGTTGCTGAAATTGAATCTGATAATAATTTGTTTTTAACTCCACCCCCGAGGGGGTGAATATTTTTAAATATTTTCGTCAAAATTGGTATATAGGGGTTTTTGTGGTTGGCGAATATGAATCTCATAATATTTTTTTCTAAGTTCACCCCCGAGGTGGGGGGTAGTTTTCGTGAAAATTGATATATTGGGGTTTTCGAGGTTGCTGAAAATGAATCTGATAATGAAAAAAATGTAAATCCACCCCCCGAGGGGTGGGGGGGTAGTTTTCGTGAAAATTGGTATATTGGGGTTTTTGAGGTTGCTGAAAGTGAATCTGATTATAAAAAAATTCTCCACCCCCAAAGGGGCTAAAAGTAAATCTAATAATAAAAAATCCATTTTACGCGCGGAACAGTGTATTTTAATTGTTTTGAAATCCAGGTAATTTCAGACATATTTCATTGACAATGAGTCATTGTCAAATATATTTGTCAATTTAAATTTTTACAAGGTTTTTGCTTTTACTAAAAAACATGTCTGATGTACAGATCAGTGTAACTTCAAAAGACAAAATCGCTTTCTTAGTTGAACAATATCGTGATCAAAAAATATCACCCAGCCAGGTACTTACTTTAAAGGCGAATCACTCGCCGATTATAAATATTATTAATAATAATAACTAAAAAATTTTGTTTACTTAGAAAGTCTTTGTTCCAAATTTTAAGTCACTGGGTCAAAGCGTTTTTGAAATATCCTAGTGTAAACTTGTTTTACAAGCGACTTGCATCTTTTTCTCTTCTATATCGTCACCCGTCTAGAAAGGTAACCGTATACGCGTACAATCATCGCATGTGCGTAATTTCGGATAAAAATTATTTCACAATAAAAAATATATTTGCGAGAAACGGTCACAGGAGGGCCCACGCAACGTCAAAGGGGGGATCGCAAAGGAAAATAGTGTTTTCTCTCTTCTCTGAAAAGCATGCGAGAAAGGATAACTATTTAGCTATTTTCTTCTGCAATTCATAAAAAAAAAACGAAATTTCAAGAACAACATGGAAACAAACACTGAAAAATACCGAAATCCTGATTTACGGGCTCTTGCCAAGGGGCCCGTCGGATCGGGACCGGTCTCTATCGCGATCCGGCGCACAGCTGCACCGGTGGCCCAGGCCAGTGTTCGAAAGTAAATATATTAAGCATGCCACTCACTAGGGAGCATGTTGCGCAACAGGTTGGCGAACGGAGTTGTCGTCAACAAGTTGGCAAATGTGTGTGTTGGCTCGTCAACATGCTGCTATGTTGCAGGCTCCTAGGGCAAGACCGAAAAGCCATTCTTTTACACATACTCTTCTTTCTCTGTGGCTATTGTCAAGCCTTTTGCAATTGCAACTTTTTCTTGCTTTGACAGCACTTTCATATTAACTCACTCGTTTAGGTTGCGTTTTGTCAACTGAAGTTGCCCAACATGTTTCCTGATGTGTGAGCTCGGTGGGTTTTTTCGACAAGCATGTTCCCCAACATGCTCCCTAGTGAGTGGCCTGCTTCAATTATAAATTATTTATTTGAATAATTATTTTTCAGAGCTGCAGCTTTCAGAATGACACGGTCCACTATCTCTCACCAGCCAGTACCGATGCGAGATCTCTACACGAAGGCGATTTCCTCGAATATGAACATTTTCCGCTTTTCCCAAGAGTGGTTCCGGGGGACTACGCTTCCACCAGCAGCTCGTCAATGTCCTGCAGGGAGCCGAACTATCAAAGAACATTGGCAATCTTAAAATCAGAAGCAATGATGTACAAGGATGTGGTGCTAAGGGCGGTTTTTGAGTCCGGGTTGAATATATTAAGTGTAAGAAACACAATCTCACAGTTTATTATACTCTTACCAATTCCGGAACACTGTATAGGTAGGTTTGATAGGGTAGGT
Organism: Brachypterus glaber; assembly: GCA_958510825.1. Classification (NCBI taxonomy): domain Eukaryota; kingdom Metazoa; phylum Arthropoda; class Insecta; order Coleoptera; family Kateretidae; genus Brachypterus; species Brachypterus glaber. Next base: position 11,514,266 of record OY294046.1, read on the forward strand.
AGGTAACTTCTGCGGAACCAAGTTAGCTACCCACCTACCCTAACAAACCTACATATCCAGTTCTCTACACACTCCAAAATATTCAAAAATTATTGAACTCTTAAAGTTAAGAGGGAGTGACTTTTGGACAGCAATGTATAATGCGGACAGTACTGTACGCACATGCGTGTCTTAAGTCCGCCTCTACACCTTAACTTTTGAACTGCTTAACATATCAACTTTTTAAATTTAAAAAAATTAACCTAACCCAAATTATTTTTTTGGTACCTATATATTTAATATGTTTAACGGACACAATGGATGCAGGGGGTGAAGGGGGAAATATTTTTTTAATGGAAAGGGGGGTCGTGGATACATTATTTTAAGGATTAATAAATCCACTTTTTAACCATATCATTTTTTAAAGGTGTTTCATTTATATTATTTAAAATTGGTTAAAAAATATAATTTTTATTTTTGTATCATGAAATTATTCATTAACCAATTTTTTTTACACGCACGGTATATCTACTAGATTCTTCTAGATTTATTTAGTGTAATTATCTTTCAATTGGGTTAACCCTTTTTAAATTTTATATCTTGAATTCCATAAAGGTCCTTTTTATAATTTTTATTATTATAATTTTATAATATTTTTTATATTTTTAGAGGCGTTTTATCCATCTGACCCCGGAACAAGTAGCCGAAATTTACTCCCAATTTTACGGCAGTTACATCTTCCCCCACATGATCCTGAGCGTCAGCATCGGGCCAGTTCTCGTCCTCTCGCTTGGTGGCGTTAACGCTGTTGAGCGCTGGAAGCAAATGATTGGGCCGTACAAAATCCTGAGGGAAGAATGGTTCTTCCCGTACAGTGTTAGAACGAGATTTGGATTGGTGGAAGATATGCCAGATGTCCTACATGCTTCGGAAAATATTAGTGATGCAAACAAGGAAAATAGATATTTTTTTCCAAAAAGTAAGTATGTAAAAGTTTTATTTTACCAATATGAGTGATTATGGAACATTTCTTAGGGGCGACTTTAACTACGTAACACACTTAGGGGCAGGGAGGTAGTGCTTAGCGTTACAAGGGGGGAGGGGAGTGATGTCATGTTACATAACGCTTTTAATTATTTTTTTAAGAAATAAAAACGGTTTGTAATTTTAGCCATTTTTTTAGGGGTGCCTTGGCTGCTACCGTTACATGGGGGGTCAACATTGCAAAGTTATGCGTACCGTCAACTGGGGTGACTTCGGATGGTGTGGGTGACTTCGGACACTTTTTCGCAAATCCCCCTGAACCATAGCACGTGTGCACAAGTTATGGGGTTTTTCACAAGTTGAGGAATTGAACCCCACAACTTGTGTACACGTCCCTGGTATAAAAGTACATAAATCTAACTTAGCATAACATTAGATTAGTGACCTTTTTATGTTTAGTCTCAAACGTTATACAAACACGTTATAAAATATATAAATCTAACCTTAAAAACTAACGTTTGACAAAAACGTTATAAAATATATAAATCTAACCTTAAAAACTAACGTTTGACAAAAACGTTATAAAATACATAAATCTAAAGTTAGTTTCCTAACTAAATTCTAACCTTTTTCTAACCTTATTCTAACTTTAAATATTTTTTAAATTTCCATTATTAATACGTAAGTTATAGTAGAAAATACTCATTTCAGACAGCTATGTGCCTAGGTTTTATAATTATTTATTATTTCTATAATAATTAAAATTATAGTAAGTCTGGCAACGCTGTACTATAATTGAAAAAATATTTTAAGATTCTGAATGTATAAAATGTATATGTATATGTATATAAAATGTATAAAATATTAACTAACTAAATATAAAGTTTTTCTGAGAGGTATCAAACGTATTTATCGAAGTATAACAGGATATTACACAAAAAATATTTAGGGCCGCCTAAAAAAATGGATATTTTATAAATAAATGTAACGAAATTATGTTTAAAAATATTATGATTGTTAAAATATATTTATTTATATGAATAAATTTGTCTCCAGCTGCCATTTTATGATGCAGGTAGAAATTTCCTAGTTGGCCACGCCTCCTCCGAAATTTAGAAATTAAACGTACTTATAACGTATTTCTAATTTAAAAATCTAACGTTTGGACTTTTTGTGACAGGGGGGGAGGGGGTCAATTTTTTTGAAAAATTGCGTTACGTAATATATGGACAGCCCCCATGTGCCTTATTTGGGCGCTTAATTCAAATAGTCTTGGAAGTTAGAGCGACTAGTTGACTGTGCCCCTTGGTTGAACCATCCTCCTCTTCCCCTATACCGACGATAACTTTTTTATGGCTTTTGGTCGGTTTTACCATGTGAAAGCCGACCACAACCGATCAAAATTTTTAGTGGGATTCGATACATTAAAAATTTCGCGATATTTTTGGTGGATTCAGTCGGTTTCTAGTTTTAAATCCGATTTTGGGCAATGCTTTATTGTATTAACCTGAAATTTCACAATTTGCAGATATTTTGGAACCCCTTCTTTGTGATGAAGATCGTGTCAGGGACTATTTAACTTTGAAGATAAACCCCACCCTGTTAAAGGGTTTGACGGAATTGGTCAGAAAAAAACCTGTAGAGCCAATCTTGTTTTTGGCTGAATGGCTTTTGTTACATAACCCCTTTCAACCTGAATTTCCAAAAGAAATTGCCTTGGCAGTAACATAAATATATAACAGGGTCTTAGGTTAAAATATTTATGTACACAAAAAAAATTTCATGTGAACAGTGTTGGTCCATAATTTAGTAAAAATTTGTACGTTGAATATGCGATATGACCGCCCCTGGTGGAATATCATAACGGGTCTTTCAATATGAGTAACAGTTTTTTCAATAGAGATTTCTAGGTTCCTATCATAAGTGTTAAATGTTGAATTATCAATAATTTTTTAACTGTATTAAAAAAATATTTTGCTAGGCAATTGTTTGAGTGCATTTTTCGTGTTACAAAAGACCGATACCGCAGGTCGAGGAATTTTGACGAAAAATGCACGAAAACAATTTCCTTAAGCAAAATAGTTTTTTATATATAGTAAACAAATTATGTATAATTCAACATGCACAAATTGTATTTTGAAAGACTATTTCACAAACAAAATAAGGAAGTATATAATTTTACAATGTTTTATTTTGTTTCATATTTAAATTAAAAATTTAAGAACTAAACAACAATATTACTTTACAACTATGATTAAAAATTTAAATCTCAAATTTGCCATCCACGATGTTCACTTGTTTGCGAATGTTGCCAAGTCTAAACTTTGCTCGATGGATATTTTATGCTTGAGATTATTCCAATAAAATAGTTGTTATCACATATATTAGCATTTAAATAAAGATAATTGCTGTTACGGGTGTTTCCACCCGTAAAAAAACAATTTCCTATCGGTTTCTAATAAACTTTGGCAACGCTGTACTGGTACCAGCGCAGTCAGTTGATGTTTTGATTTCGGTAATTATTTACTGCAATGGCAACGCTGTACTGGTACCAGCGCAGTCAGTTGATGTTTTGATTTCGGTAATTATTTACTGCAAATATATTTTTAATAAATAAGTGTTTAAATTAGTTTATGTGCAAAAATTATCAGATTTTTTTTGATCTGATTGGTCAAGAAACTAAAAATGCAACGTTTTGGTTGGCCTATATATTGTTTGTGAAATAGTCAGTATAGTTTTCAGTTTTATCATCCAGCGTTTGACGCTTCCCGGCTAACTATCACTCTTATTGAAAGACCTGTTATTTCGAATATGTGACTATTACATTTTAACACGTTCGCTGCGTTAGTCACTTTTTGTTTTTCAGAACACACTGCGTTTCGGGTCATATATGTCCCAAACGTACTTTGAATACACAGACTGCGGTTTGGGGCATGAGCCGAACTTAATTTATATAAAAGTAAGTTCTGTACGCAACTCTGAAACTAAAGCTACAAATAATTTAAAATATCTTTAAGAACGATTTTTTTTAGGGGAAATGCACCAATGAGTTCGGGACATATATACCCAAAATGCAGCGAACGTGTTAAGATTTTGCAACAAGATGATAAAAAATTAAAACACATAAATACTAAAGCATTATAATCACAATATTTATTTATTTTATAGTATAGTAATATCGTCAGGTTAGGGTCCACAAAGTTGTATGTGCAACGCATACAACTCTAACCTGACGATATATATACCGTGCGATTATAAAGTGCCGAACACTTTTTAATGCAAAATTTGCATTAGCGATGAGTAAAATCCAAGAAACTGTGTGTGTTTTACTGGCCACCGAGCTGTTGTACGTAGCAATCACATGGGCTTGTCGCGCACAACTATAACAGAGGCGTGGCTTCAAACGAAGAGTATTTTCTTTTCAAACTGTTCGGCACTTTATAATCGCACTGTATATAGTTATTTGTGTTTTGTAAAAAAAATCTAGATACTATGGTATATAGTTACACATTTTAAAACATATTAGTGATGTTACATGCATGTATGTACAGTAGGGTCACTCGATCAGTTGTTACTTTGTCTAGTGTTTTGGTGGTTAGCTGTTTGAGTTTCTGGTAGTTTTCGCCTGACGGGTAGCGACAAGGTAATAGATGAGCATCGATACCTCCCCTCAGGTCACCGACCTGCGTACTGTGAGTAAATTAAGGGGAGGTGGCATCTATTACCTTGTCCAAACCAACCAACCAACCAACCAACCAACCACCAATACACACTAACACACAAAATAGACAAAGCAAAAAACAATCGAGTGACCCTAATGTACAATAGATTCATGCATACAGTATTGATCAGGGGCCGTATACAGATAAAAAAATATAAAATATAATTTTGGCACAAAAATGATCAACTTTAAATACAAAATTCAGAGAGCTAAAACTATAAAAAACTTAATTTGATATATTGGACTGTGGCTAATGTACCTAAGACATTAAAATTATTATTTAGGATGTTTTCCCATCCATACTTGCGTTTCACAGTGTTCACGGGCCTAAAAAAATATTAAAGAATGTCATTATTTATACAAGGAATAAAATTGCTATTTAAGTAAAAAAATCTCATAACATAAATAAAATCTAAATTAAAATAAAAATAAAAAAAAGAACTATCTGAGACCAAAATTTCAAACTGGTTATATGGGGGTTTTTAACACTGGATTCGATTTGTAAACCCCCAAATACTAATTTTTATGTTTATTTGACAAAAATCAGACTTTCTGCCAAAAAATCTGATCGCCTGGCCCAGGAAAATTTAGATGAACTAAATTGACGAAAGAAACGAACGATGGATCCTTGTAGTGGACGGTCTGGACATTATAAAACCACTCACAGTGAATTCCGAAAGCTTCATATTTGGAAGGCAATGGCTTAACATTTCTTTAGGACGAACCAGACTTAAACCAATTGCTGATCCTCCACAATTAAATATTGATTTTAGTATTAATTTTCACCTAGATTTAAAATCCGTTGGTAAAGTTAATCTATCTATTTGAATTACGAAGAAAAACATATTTTTATAAATGGCAAATAAATAACTCTAACCTGACGATATATATACCGTGCGATTATAAAGTGCCGAACACTTTTTAATGCAAAATTTGCATTAGCGATGAGTAAAATCCAAGAAACTGTGTGTGTTTTACTGGCCACCGAGCTGTTGTACGTAGCAATCACATGGGCTTGTCGCGCACAACTATAACAGAGGCGTGGCTTCAAACGAAGAGTATTTTCTTTTCAAACTGTTCGGCACTTTATAATCGCACTGTATATAGTTATTTGTGTTTTGTAAAAAAAATCTAGATACTATGGTATATAGTTACACATTTTAAAACATATTAGTGATGTTACATGCATGTATGTACAGTAGGGTCACTCGATCAGTTGTTACTTTGTCTAGTGTTTTGGTGGTTAGCTGTTTGAGTTTCTGGTAGTTTTCGCCTGACGGGTAGCGACAAGGTAATAGATGAGCATCGATACCTCCCCTCAGGTCACCGACCTGCGTACTGTGAGTAAATTAAGGGGAGGTGGCATCTATTACCTTGTCCAAACCAACCAACCAACCAACCAACCAACCACCAATACACACTAACACACAAAATAGACAAAGCAAAAAACAATCGAGTGACCCTAATGTACAATAGATTCATGCATACAGTATTGATCAGGGGCCGTATACAGATAAAAAAATATAAAATATAATTTTGGCACAAAAATGATCAACTTTAAATACAAAATTCAGAGAGCTAAAACTATAAAAAACTTAATTTGATATATTGGACTGTGGCTAATGTACCTAAGACATTAAAATTATTATTTAGGATGTTTTCCCATCCATACTTGCGTTTCACAGTGTTCACGGGCCTAAAAAAATATTAAAGAATGTCATTATTTATACAAGGAATAAAATTGCTATTTAAGTAAAAAAATCTCATAACATAAATAAAATCTAAATTAAAATAAAAATAAAAAAAAGAACTATCTGAGACCAAAATTTCAAACTGGTTATATGGGGGTTTTTAACACTGGATTCGATTTGTAAACCCCCAAATACTAATTTTTATGTTTATTTGACAAAAATCAGACTTTCTGCCAAAAAATCTGATCGCCTGGCCCAGGAAAATTTAGATGAACTAAATTGACGAAAGAAACGAACGATGGATCCTTGTAGTGGACGGTCTGGACATTATAAAACCACTCACAGTGAATTCCGAAAGCTTCATATTTGGAAGGCAATGGCTTAACATTTCTTTAGGACGAACCAGACTTAAACCAATTGCTGATCCTCCACAATTAAATATTGATTTTAGTATTAATTTTCACCTAGATTTCAAATCCGTTGGTAAAGTTAATCTATCTATTTGAATTACGAAGAAAAACATATTTTTATAAATTGCAAATAATGTTTTAAACCGTAAATGTTTTTTTTTTTTATGTCGGTGCAGTGGAAATGTTTTAGATCCTATCATAAACTAAAATGGCGCAAAATATATTTATACTCTTCCACTTTTAAAATATTAAAAAGTAAAATACGAAACACTTAATATTAATTAGTTCTTAAGAATCTTAAATAATTATACAAATTTTTTTATACGAACTCAGAATTTTACTTTGCCAATTGATCTGTCCAACTCACTGTAAAATTAACTTAAACAGTATTTAATAAATACAAAATCAAATAAACAGCGGTCCTTAAAAAGTTATATGAAAATATTGCGATATTTAATATTGATATACAATGCGTACATTTTTTTATAAGCCATTTGCTTAATAAGGCTTTATCATACACCGTTTGAAAGCTTATTAAATAACCTTTTAGAGATATGCTAAAATAACCTTTGTGACTAAAAGTTTGATTTTTTAAAATAAAAAAATAAAAAAAAAATATTGTGTAAACATAATCAAATATTTGTGTTACAACAAAGTAAAGTTCTACATCTGCAATAATTTCATAAAGATGTGTTTTTCTTCGTAAAAGCCAATAGATATCTCAATTTCACAAACGTATTTAAAATCTAGGTGAAAAATAGTATTTAAATCAGCGTTTGGTTTAAGTATGGTCCATCCTGAAGAAATGTTAAGCCATTATCTTCCAAATACGAACTTCGTTTTCCGTTTCTTTCGTCAATTTTGTTCATCTAAACTTTCTTGGGGAACTATGTGTGATAATCCTTTATAAATATTTTTGCAGTGTATTTTTTGAAATATATTTATACTTACGCCACATTTATCTGCATTTGCTTCACTTGAACACCAATAAGAAGGACCATAGGTACATGGGTTTGAGCCCACTAATGTTGTTGAACTTCTCCTACGTCTCTTGCCCCAAACTTTGTCCTGGCAGTGTTTTACTGCCTAAAAATAATATAAAAAAAGTTAGGACCTCAGTCGTTTTGTCTTATAGTCCAGTCAAATAACTAAAAATTCCTATGTTAAATTGCAATAAATGTACACGGGCTGATATTTTAAATGGTAGTTGTGGATGGTATCAGAACACTCCCGTTAGTTTTTCATCGGATGATTTGCCTAAGGGATGTCCGCTATCTTAAATTTCAGGGTTGAGTGCGGTTATCTCGCTAAATATGCATCTTACGATAAAAATACCAAAAAGTCCAAACTAATTTTGTTATGGAAAAAATTTGCAACAATTTTTGTTTGGATAATTTTTCTTATTAACAATCGAGTTATAAATATTCAAAAATGTCCATGTTGGGGGTAAAATTGGTTTTCTCGATTTTTCAGCCTAATTATTCGCCGGAGGATGAGCAAACTTGTAGCTTTTAAAATTCTCCATAAGTTTTATATATTATTCGTATTTATAAGTATTTTGTTACGGTTGCAGTGGGCGGTGAAAGTCGAGTTGCGCACTCTGTAACCGTACCAAAGTACCTATGAAAATTTATAGTATATGAAACTTATAGAAAATTTCAAGAGCTACAAGTTGGTTCATAACCCCGATCGCCCGATGAATAATTTGGCTGAAAAATGGAAAAAAAACTTCACTTCCAACATGAATGTTTTAAATTTAACTCCATTGTTATTTATATATTAAAAAAATGATCCCAACAAAAATTGTTGGAAATTTCCTCCTTAATAAAATTGGTGATATGCAACTCACTCCTAAAATTCAAGATAGCGGACATCCCTTAGGCAAAACACCGGTGAAAAACTAACAGGAGTGTTCTGTTACCATCCACTACTACCCTTTAAAATATCAGCCCGTGTACATTTATTGCAATTTAAATTTATTATTTGACTGGATTATTAATAAAGATGTTCTATTTATTTTTTGTAAAAATCCTGAAGTGGGCGAGTTTCTTAAGCAGTTTATCGAGAAAGTAAGGTAAACTGTATAATTTACTCTTTATTAGGTATTTGGAAAATTAGACTTACAATTTGTCCACACGAAATAGCATTTTTCTGACTTGCGCACCAAAAATCAGAACCTTGGGTGCAAAATTTCGAGTAAGTGCTTCTCTTTGTTTTACGATTCCAAACTTTATCAGTGCAATGATTCACGGCCTAAAGTTAAAAAAAAACAAGCCGTGAAGACATTTAATGCTTCCACATTTGGGCGTGTCCGGGGGCGTGTCGATAGATTTCGTGGACACCCAGTAAAAGCAAAAAGTATCTATACTGCATTTTACAATATGATTTAATAATAATAATAATAATAATAATAATAATAATATTAATAAGTTTATTTCATAATAAAAACGGAATATTCACAACATTTATGTACATGAATAGACAATTCTGAACATGAAAATTGTCAACTGGTAATTTAAGTAAATTTACAAATAAACAGTAAATTTTACAAATAAAAGTATAAAAATAAATATTAAGATAATTTAAAATTTGGTATATATAACACATTAAAATAAGTTAAAATAACTATCACAGGTAGTCAGATAAAGCATATGGTTCCAATTCAACCAACTTAGAACGGACTAGTGTTTTAAAAGATTTTAGGTTTTTCGTGGTTTTAATATTAACTGGGAGTTTGTTGAACATACTTATGGCAGAGTAGAAGCATCCCTTTTCAAAAGTTGCTAACCTATGTCTAGGCACGTTGTAGCCGAAGTTCCGGTCACTATGTGAAATCATGTCCCTGAACAGGTGCTTGTTCTTGAACATAAATAACAAAGCTTCATATATGTAGACTCCAGTTAGCGTGAGAATGTTATTGGTTCTAAATAAACCTCTACAAGAATCCGAATTCCTCAACCCTAACATGATTCTGAGTGCTCGTTTTTGTATTTTGAACAAATCCCCCACATCTGTACATTGATCCCAAAAGATTATACCGAATCTTAGTAGAGATTGGAAGTATGCATGATATACCACCCTTAGTGTATCAAAGTTGACATAAGGCTTTAGTACTCTAATAGAGTATACAGACCTGTTCAGTTTCTTGGTTAATTCCTCTAACTGTTGAGTCCAACCTAAGTGTTTATCTAGGTATAGACCCAAGAACTTTGTGTCATCGACTGTATCGACCATTGTATCATCAATAGGGACTTGATCAGGTGTTATAAAGTTTGACCTTGATGTTTTAAAGCATATAATATTTGTTTTATTTTTATTTAATATAAGTTTATTTTTAATAAACCAGTTTAGTAGGTCATTTATAGTACGCCTGTGCTTTATCATCAAGTCTTGACAATTTTTTGCAGTTATTATTGAGTTGGTATCGTCTGCAAAATTTATGAGTGTGCCATTACCTATTGCTGATACAATGTCGTTTACAAATATGGCAAATAAAATGGGACCGATGACACTGCCCTGAGCTATACCCAGAAACATTTCCACCGAATCAGAAACATGTTCCTCTCCATCTTTAACGATTGCCACCTTTTGAGAACGGTTCTTGAGAAAGGACTTGATCCACTCCAGTGCAGCCCCCCTCACTCCATACCTCTCCAGCTTTTCTATTATTAGATCATGATTAATAGTTTCATATGCTTTTGAAAGATCTAAAAACGTACCTATAATATATTCAAAGTTCTCAAAAGCTGTGAGTATTTCGTGCGTAAAAGCGTATACAGCAGTGTCAATAGATTTATTTCTCATGTAACCGTGTTGGCAATCATTAAAGAGTCGATTTCTGGTAAAAAAGTCAATAATTCTGTTGGCCATTGCTGTTTCAAATATTTTGGAAAAGGAGGATAGTAAACTAATAGGTCTGTAATTCTCCATTAGAGCACTATCACCTTTTTTAAAAATGGGTTTTACCAATGCTACCTTTAAACTACTGGGGAAAACTCCATACATGAGGGAGTTGTTCACAATAAAGCTTAAAGGCTCACAAACTTCCAATATACAAAGCTTTATTATTGTGACCGGGACTTTGTCCACACCACTACTTAGTTTAATTTTCAATTTACGAACAATATCTACCACCTCAAAATCTGTTACTGGGGTAACAAACATGGAGTTAGGGTTGTTTTCTATGTTGCAGCTAAAATCAATGTTTTCTAGGTTACCTACTAATCTTTGAGCTTCATTTGCAAAATAGTTATTTATTTGGTTTGCTAGATCTTTGGCGTTTCCTGGTATTTGAAAACTGCTTTTTTTTGTATGGCCATTTACTTTGTTTACAACATTCCAAACTACCTTACTTTTGTTGTCTGCATTATAAATTTTCCTATCATATATGTTTTTCCTGAATTTTATAAGAAGATCATTATATTCTTTTTTTACACTATTATATTACTCTATATATCTCTCATCATGGGACTTACAGGTGTATAAAATGTCTAACCTATTTTTACACTGTTTAATTTCTTCAGAGTTGTAATTAATTTTATCGTGTTTTGGTTTAAAAGATTTTTTAGGAAAACTTTCATTGAATATAGGTATAAATATATTCAGAAAGGTATCAAAAGGTATTTAAAGTTCAAGTTCTTATTTTTAGTTTTACATATTAGAATTCTGAAATTAAAAGTATTTCAATTCAAAGGTTTTTTACCTCGTAGGAATCTCTTGTTCCAAATTTCAAGTCTTTATGTCAAAGCGTTCTTCAAATATCGTAGTGTATATTTTTTTGTATATATATAGACTGTAATATGTTATCAACGCCGGATTAAGAATTTTGCCGCTGTAGGGCACTATAAGTTTGCCGCCCCCCTATTTGGTGCTCATAATTTTGCTTTACAAGCGGTGTAGCGTCACCATGCATAAAACTACAATTTTACAAACCGTTAGTTTTAAATAAAAGTCTTGAGTCAAAACTTAAAATTAATATTTATTAGGGATTATACTTATAATTGCTAGCAGCGAAGGCCCTCCTAAAAAAATGTGGGATCATAACTCTGGGCACTACCCCTTCCCCAAGTGCGCTACGTATTTTAAGTATGACCCCTTACAACTAAGATATTCTTATTCAAAAAATAATTATACTTCGGCTACAAACTTTGCAGTTTAATAAAATTTGCCGCCTCCTGTAATTTGCCACCTGAAGCAAGTGACTGACTTGCCTCTTATGTTAAGCTGGCGTTGTAGATTATTAATACACTGCCGCGCATTAAATTCCGGACACCTAAAAAACTGACACTTTTTAAATTCAAATATTTCGAAAACTAATTAATGGATTTGACTGATTCTTTTTTTTTGTTTTGAAGCTTAAACATTCTCTACTTTTGTTTGTTTTAAAAATGATTAAAATTTTTTTTTCGTATTAAAATAATGTACAACTATGTTTCTTAACCCATCTTCTAGGACTTGCGTGGTACGCCATTGCCAATTGTTTATCAAATTATTAAAGTCTTTCTTATTGCCGCAGTTCTAATGAATATTTTCTTTTTTATTTTTTTACTTTTTTACTTCTGGTTTAGGAGATATCAGGATTTTCCTGAAAGTTGTCATTTTTTTAGTTAACTTAAAAAGTACTATATGAATTTGATTGATGCTTTAAATTTGAAGCTTAACCGAGTTAATTTGATAAACAGTTGCAGTGGTGTACCATGCAAGTCCTAGAAGATGGGGTAAAAAACATAGTTGTACATTATTTGTTGCTGTTAATACGAAAAAAAAATTTTATCTTAAAACAAACAAAAGTAGAGAATGTTTAAGTTCCAAAAAAAAAAGAATCAGTCAAATCCATTGATTAGTTTTCGAAATATTTGAATTTAAAAAAAGTCAATTTTTTAGGTGTCCGGAATTTAATGTATATATTATTTTAAGTACCCATAAATAGTATGAAGGTTAAAATACCCTAAATAATAAACGTCCTTTTATATGACTAAAAAAAATATAGTTTTTTTTTTCAAATATGTTTTTAGATAAAATACAGGTAAACCACTCTTAAAGGGGCTGTTCGACAATTTTTTCACCAAATGTTTGCTATTTTTAGACCCCTCCCCTCATTGTCACCACTTCGTCTTATATAATTGGAACATTTTATATGGGCTTTCTCTAGACCCCCCTACGCATCCCCCTAAAGTGGTGAAATAACTGTTAAACCTTGTTTTCCAGTCGCAGCGTGTTTTTTTTAAGAGACGGATGTGGCCGTTTAGGCGGATTTACTCCTGCATCAGCCTGCTATCGTAGATATGCACAGGACTTGATTTATTTTATTTTGTGTTGTAACTGTTAAACCCTGTTTTCCAGTCGCAGCGTGTTTTTTTTAAGAGACGGATGTGGCCGTTTAGGCGGATTTACTCCTGCATCAGCCTGCTATCGTAGATATGCACAGGACTTGATTTATTTTATTTTGTGTTGTAACTGTTAAACCTTGTTTTCCAGTCGCAGCGTGTTTTTTTAAGAGACGGATGTGGCCGTTTAGGCGGATTTACTCCTACATCAGCCTGCTATCGTAGATATGCACAGGACTTGATTTATTTTATTTTGTGTTGTTTCGTGAAAATATTACTTTAATAGTAATTTTTAAGTGAATCGTGAATATTTTTGTTTTTTTTTATTTTGTGATCTTAAATTTTAACGTGGAACAATTTTTTTTTATTTTTTTTATAAATTTTAAAGATAATTTTTTCATAAGTTGTCGTCTGCGCCATTATTGGAATTGGAACCTTTTCGCATGCGCGCAATTTCAATTCACAGACCAGGCGGTATCTGTTTCAAAATACCCATGTTTGGGTAAATCAAATAGTATGCTATATTTTTGGATTAGTGGCTCCAGAATATCACTAGAAATGATAACTTCACTACGCGCATAAAATAAACCGTCGGATACACTTTTTATTTAACAAAATGTTGCAAAATCGCGAAGAAATTCATTTTTTTTTCTCCTTTTCGTTCATATATCTCTGGAACTATTCATTTCAGACAAATATTGAAGAGGAAAAAATTGAATTTTATACACGATAAAATTGCAAATCGAAAAAATAATTATTATTGCAAAAATAGTAAAAATCACAAAAAAAAGGGTAAAAAACTCGAGTTTTTTTTCGGAAACGTAGGACCTTCACAATTGGCCCAAGAAAACTTTATGGTGTGCTAAATCATCACACCAAATTTCATCAAAATCTGTGTGTGCAAGTAAGAAGAAAATAGCAATTATTCTTACCCCTTTTCCACACTTTTCGGCATTTTCCCGACTGGCACACCAATGAGCTGGTCCATAGGTACATTTGTCTGTACCCAAAAGGGTTTCTGGGGTTGCTGTTTCAGCCCAAACTTTTTCTGTGCAATGTTTTACTGCCTAGAATTTAAAACAGATTGGTTGTTGTTTATTCTTGTTAGAAATTATTCTTACCCCTTTTCCACACTTTTCGGCATTTTCCCGACTGGCACACCAATGAGCTGGTCCATATGTACATTTGTCTGTACCCAAAAGGGTTTGTGGGGTTGTTGTTTCAGCCCAAACTTTTTCTGTGCAATGTTTTACTGCCTAGAATTTAAAATAGATTGGTTGTTGTTTATTGTTGTTAGCAATTATTCTTACCCCTTTTCCACACTTTTCGGCATTTTCCCGACTGGCACACCAATGAGCTGGTCCATATGTACATTTGTCTGTACCCAAAAGGGTTTGTGGGGTTATTGTTTCAGCCCAAACTTTTTCTGTGCAATGTTTTACTGCCTAGAATTTAAAATAGATTGGTTGTTGTTTATTGTTGTTAGCAATTATTCTTACCCCTTTTCCACACTTTTCGGCATTTTCCCGACTGGCACACCAATGAGCTGGTCCATAAGTACATTTGTCTGTACCCAAAAGGGTTTGTGGGGTTGTTGTTTCAGCCCAAACTTTTTCTGTGCAATGTTTTACTGCCTAGAATTTAAAATAGATTGGTTGATGTTTTTTGTTGTTAGCAATTATTCTTACCCCTTTTCCACACTTTTCGGCATTTTCCCGACTGGCACACCAATGAGCTGGTCCATAAGTACATTTGTCTGTACCCAAAAGGGTTTGTGGGGTTGTTGTTTCAGCCCAAACTTTTTCTGAGCAATGTTTCACTGCCTAGAATTTAAAATAGATATTTATTGCAAAAGATTACGGGCCCCGAGATATTGTACGTTTGTGTCAACTTACCCCACAGTTTTCGGCATTTTCCCGACTAGCACACCAGTATCCAGGTCCGAAAGTACATTTATTTGCCCCAATCAGTCCATTCTCCACACTACAAAGTTGAATTTTGCGACAAATTTCTTTGCTATTAATTTCATTCTGGATTATCATTTCGTAAATTTTTGTTCCATATTTTTCTATCTCGTCTTTACACTAAAGAAGAAATGAAAGATTAAAGAATAATGCTGCCAAAAAATCTACTTTTATCCATAACCAATTTTTTTTACAAAAAAAAAACGAATAAAAGAATTGCAAAAGAAATCTAAAACAAATTTTGGCAGACCAAATCGCGCCAGAAAGGTAATAACCAAAATTTACCGTTCTATCAACTGATCATGATAATTCGTGTTCAGTGGGTCCCCTATTTTAATTTTTAATAAATAAAATAGTTATGTCATCACAAGTATAGAATTAGACCAGAAAAAAAAATAAAAAAAATGGATTTTGCTGTATTTTGACAGTTACCAGTCTACTGGCACATTTTACAAAAAAAAAAACGTAATAAAAGAAAATTATTTGCCATTTTACAGGCTCAATTTATTTTTATTTTTTAAATTAGCTAGTAAATAAAAAAGTTATGGATACGAAAAGACGACAAAAGTTAAGGTTTAAATCGAATTTTGGTTGCCGCAATGAAAAATGCAGTGCACTGACTAAAAGTTTGTGTGCGCACTCCAGATGTCATAAAAAAAATTCTTAAGATTAATTACATTGGGGAACGTTCAAGTATTACATAACGCAAATTTTGATTATTTTGGACCCCCCCCCCCTGTAACGCTAATTTCCTATACCATTAACATGGGCGTAGCACTCCCAGGAGCGTTACGTAATACTTGAACGTTCCCTTATGAAGTTATTATATTACACTTAAATTGTTAAAACACATTATCAAATATTACATTATGATTAAATACACATGTAGTCTTAACAGTATTAAGTTTTAAACCATGTTTATCAAGTTATTATGTTTAATCTAAGATTGGACATTATTTTTAATGATTTTGTATTTTTTGGTTTTCAAGTTTTGAGGAAGGGAATTCATTATCTTGGGTAGTATATACATATAAATAATGTCTTTGGGATGCAGAAAATTTATTATTGGTACCGTAAGACCATTATTACTAGCAAGTCTTGTATTTACAATATGTTCTATTGGGTTTGTTATCGTTTGATTTTTACAATGAAATTTTATATTATTAATGTATAATTGTCTGATATTTAGTAGACCAGATTCATTAAAAAGATCATATGTGGGGTGAAGCCTATTTTTAAACAAAATAATTTTTAATATATATTTCTGTATAATAAAGAGTGGAGATAGAACACTATTACACGCCGCTCCCCAGACTATAATTCCATAGGTTAACGACGATTGTACAAGTGCATAATAAATCTGAAATAATACCTTTTTTAAAACAATTTGTCTCAACAAATAAAATTTATATAGTATTTTTCGTAAGTTATTAACTAAAAAAATCTATATGAGTTTTCCATCTCATGGACCTATCCAGATGGATACCCAGATATTTTACTTCCTCCTCTGGTTCAATTAATAAGTCGCACTTGCATTTGTTGTGCTTAATGGTACATTCAGAGTCATGTATCTGGGAATACCTCTGGTAGTCCACGGAAGATAATGAGATTTAGCTACATTTAATGTAAGTAAATTACTATCAAG
This sequence comes from Brachypterus glaber, assembly GCA_958510825.1. NCBI lineage: Eukaryota > Metazoa > Arthropoda > Insecta > Coleoptera > Kateretidae > Brachypterus > Brachypterus glaber. Next base: position 11,530,986 of record OY294046.1, read on the forward strand.
CCAGAGCTTTATTTTTCTCATGATTAGTTCTGACCTATCGAAGGCCTCCATCCATGTATCCAGGGGAAGTATACTTCCCCTGATTAAGACTACTGTGTCATCTGCATAGCAGATAATTTTGACTTCGGAACTAATATTTAGTAAACTATTGACGTAAATCAGAAAAAGTACAGGGCCTAAAACTGTGCCCTGTGGAACACCGGACTCCAGCACATGTTCATCACTAAGTGAATCATTGAGTCTGACTCGCTGTGTCCTATCTGCAAGATATAAAGCAAACAGGTCATACACAACTCCATTGATTTGACGAAGTTTTGACAGTAGAATCCGGTGGTCCACAGTGTCAAAGGCCTTCGACAGGTCAAGAAAAATCGCTAGTGCTTTATAGCCGTTATTAAAGTTATTCAGTACAAATTCAGTCACACCGCATACAGCGTCTTCAGTGCTGGAACTCTTTTTAAAGCCATATTGGTTTGAAAGTCTGTATCTCCAAAGCGTTATATTCTAGCAAAAAACTGAATATAGCATTTTTTATAGGGCTTAAAAACAGCTTTCATTTAAAATATATTTTTTTGAAATGGGGTCATAAATGAGATATGATAAAAAAACGTTTTACTGGTTTAAACGCTATTATCTCGAAAACAATGCATTTTAGGAAAAAATAGTTGTTAACATTTAAAATTTAAAATTATCTTTTATATATAGGTTAAAATCAGAAAAGTACTTCTTTTCAAGTAAGAAAAAAAGGTAAAAATTACAACTTATCTACTAAGGAAAAAATTATACATGTGAAGTATTTATTAGGCAATAAGAAATACAATTTTCATAGTAGGCGCAAACTTTACCCACTTTTGCGCACTGTGGTGCGCAATTGGCTAGATATAAGTTAAAATTTTCAAAAAAATTATTCTAATATCAAAATTGAACAAAACTTTTTAACATAGGGTTTTTGGGGTCAAAAAATCTGAATCTGATGTCAAAAATTGAAAATTAAAAATGGCGAATCCAATATGGCGACCGAACCTTTTAAACAAAAAAAAATTGTATTTATGGGTTTTTGTGGTCGGTATATCCAAATTTGTTGTCAAAAATTTAAATTTAGATATATAATTTTATCATATTACTTTTTTAGTGATTATCAAGTCCGGTTTAAGGGCCGTTACCTCTAGGGCCTAGGCGTAAGTTAACAGTAAACAGTAACTTTTGCTATTTTTTAAATTAAACTGAAATTTAGAAATATAAAATAATCTTATATAATTTTTTTTAATCAATATCAGGCCCTGGTCAGGGGTTTCTGCCACTAGGGACTCATAGGACATAGGCTTAATATCAAATTTACTTGTTTTTAGCAATTTATTTTAACAAAAATGCTTTAAAACAAGTTAAAAATATACCGCAAAATTTAGGGGCATTAATCGAAAAATAGAATAATAATTTCCCATCAACTTTCCCTCAAAAAAATGGTCAGTGGCGAGTTAAACTGTACCGTATTTTTCTTATTTTTTTTTCGTTTTCTTGCCTCTACGTCAAATAATCCTAGCCGTAGCACAATAATGCATAGGACATGTTTTGTAGAGAATTAGGTAAGCTTTTATTTGGTTCTCAACTTTTTTCATAGGGTTAAGTAGTTATCGCGTTATCACAAAAAAATAGAATTGGTACTGTATTTTTATGACTTTTTTTCTGTGCGAATACCTTAAACAGTCCTAACATTAGCATAAAAATGCATATAACATTTATTGTAGGTAATTATATAGGCTTTCATTCAGTGACATATTTTTTTTTTTGCATGCGATAAGTTGTAAGCGTTTTATAACAGTTTTCTTTAATAATTGTAGTCTCTAAAATGACACTATAATATACTGAAAAAAAAAAAAGATTGGCATAAATGTATATTTTTTTATTACGAAAAACAAAAGAGCAGCTACATTATTCTCCATATACAACATGCTATTTGTTCTTTAAACGCTGAAAATAATGTTCTTGAAGTATGAGGGGTGGTTCACTCATTCAAAGTAGGCATACAGTTTCGAACGAAGTACTTACCAAAAATGTTATATATTATAATGAAAAGTTCTTCGAAGTAGGTGTACAGAATCCCGAGAGTAAACCACCCATATGCGCCGACTCCGGGAGGCCGAGGGGCCATGGCCACCCCTGAACTCATAAAAGAGGGGCCGGACCCCCTTGGAATACTGTCTATACTTTTAAATATTATAAAATCCCGAGAGTAAATTACCCATGCGCGCCGACTCCGGGAGGCCGAGGGGCCATGTCCACCCCTGAACTCATAACAGAGGGGCCGGACCCCCTTGGAATACTGTCTATACTTTTATATATTATAAAGGCTTCACAATTTAAAAAATATATTTTCACTCTTTTTTTAATTTAATATTTTTTTTTTAACTTTAATGTAATTTTCTTCACTTCAAAAAATTTTGGGCCTCCCTGGAATTTCGAAAAGTCGGCGCCTATAAAACCACCCCCTAGTTAAAGTATGTATGGCGCCATTTTGTGTTACCCTGCTGAAAATGACGGGTCTGGGCGGGTATAAATGGTGCATAAACCCGACTTGAGCGGATGAAATTCACCCGCTCAAGTCCGGTCTATGCAACATTTATACCCGCGCAGACCCGTCATTTTCAATAGGGTATGAATACAAAACCAAAGTTTTGTTTCGAGTCTCGTTGAAGGGCGTTTCAATGGAACCCTTTAGTGCCTAGGTGTTGAAGTACAAGGTTGCTATTTTAAATCATTGAAACCCTAGCAGTGAAGTTACTATACTATGACGTTCGAAGAAAAACAATGTTTTTTACTATTTCTATTTTATTTTTATTGTGTAACCTAAAATTACAAAAAAATTACATACTTATCACAGTTTCCTTAAACTTATTTAACCATTATTAATCATTTTCACCATTATTAATTATTCCAATTCAGGCCCGTGCTGGCCCACCAGGGATTCGGCTAAGCCGGAGGCGCTTTATTTACATAGTTTCCCCTCAAGTAACACAGTAGCTAAAAAGTATATCTTATCGCTCTTTCGCAGTAAAATTACAGCCATATGGCTGTTATTTCGCTGCAAAAGAGCGCTGAGATATACTTTATAGCTACTGTTACTTGCCCCCTCTATGAACGGAACCGGTTTCAGAACCAAAATTGAAAAACAGATTATAGTAACCGGTTAACCGAACTTCCTTTTTCATCCCTTGCATACAAAAAATACCCTTGCTGACGATAGCGCTGAGGCTTGCCCCAGAAATGTTTGCCAGTCTTGCTAGTTTCTGGGTTAGGTGGAAGAACTAGTGACAATAGATCTAGGAAGAATAGGCGGCTGGTAGCTCTTTTTTGCTGTGTATGAGAAGCTCCAATAGTTAAAATAATCTTGTAACTTTTGTACTTATTTTAATAAAGGCCTTTATTATTATTATTATTATTATTATTATTAATAATATTATGATCAGAACGTGAAATAACCTCTTAAGATCTTAAATTGCAATTTTCTCGAAAACGCTTGGCTCTACGGTGTTAAATAAAGAGTATCTTTTTTTATGTATTTTTAACCATAGAATCATATTTTATCAATAAAAAGTCAAAAAATCTACAGAATAAAAAGTTTGGGGTCAAAAAGTGCCATTACCTCCCCATTTTAAATTAGCAAATAAAAATTACATAAAAGGATAGCCTTTATCAATATTAAGGCTTGTGCAAAAATTATTTAGTGTGGTCCATAGGGTTCCAGAGATATTAAATAAAAACTACTTTTCAGATGTACCCTTAGGAGGGTCGTAGCTTTCTTAGGGCTCATTTCTGGAACAACCTTTACAGGAACTTTTTAAAATATTTTGGATAATGGACCTAGAATTACCCCTTAAAATTTTTCACCTTATTTCTGAACCACCCTGTAGGTACGTGACATCCTATAAACCACAGAACTTTTACCTCAAGAAGGAACATGATGAAATCTACCGTATGGTTTGTTTGAAGCGTGAACCAACTACGGTGAGGGGCTGGTGGGGAGTGACTATTGTTTACACTTAGTACGCGTAAAGAGAGAGAAAGAATGTGTAAACTCACAGTCTAATGTCGTAAACTTTGTCAAGCAATACAGTGTTGCCGGTTGCAACACCTGCTTTAGATATTTTATTGTAAATTTTAAGAAATATTAGTTTTTTTTGAGTTTTATATGAACTAGTAGTTTAATTTTAATAAATTTAATTATATTACATTATCAAACATAATTATATTGTCGTAGTATAGTAGTTTTTTAAAATTTTAATGTAGGTATAAAGATTTATCATAATGATAACTAGCGATACTTATGTTTACACCAGAAGCAGTAACGCGTACGTTTATGTAAACAAACAAAAAGATGACACCTTCATAAACATTGGTCTGAAATAACTTCTTGAGGTAAAAGTTCTTTGTAATAAACGAACAAAACTGTGCTCTACTTCACCATGTTTCTTGTGTGGCCCGCTAGAGTGAACATTTATCTACCGCTTGGAGTGGAATAAGGTATTGTAGTTTTTGTAAAATAGGGAAAATTATTTTAAATAAAAACTTTTACAGTTGTTGATAAACATTTCTACGCTTTGAATTTGACGAAAACGTTTTCGAAACGCCAACAAAAGAGGGGAGATGAAGAAGGTATTTTGTTTTTCTTCTCTGCCTTTAACCCTATATTGCATAGTGTTACTTTCCAATAACGCTGAATTTAGAGCCTTGGAAATTTTAAACTAATCAAAAATTAAAACTTTTTTGCATATACTTGATTAAGTAACTTTTTGAGTTAATCAATGATAAAAAAAATAACTTAGACATATTGAATGCCTTACAAACATTGGTTTATAAAGTCATGTTATGGCTAACCGCTAACTCAGCAAATAAAGTGATTTAAGATTTGTTTACTATTACTAAAATGAAACGTTTTCAAAATTGTATTTTTATTTCATCTATTTCATAATCCCTGCAATATAGGGTTAACGTCGTAACAACTTATTGCTGTAACTGGAACCGGGATGGGGCCACTAGCATGCAAGTACTGGAAGAAGAATCAGGGCCGGTACTGATTTAGTGTGACGTGCCGACCCGAGGATGGAACCGGTTCCTGAACCGGTTACAAAACCAAAGTGGCAAGGTAAAATATGGCGCCCCTGTTTACATTTAGCCGGCGTCCCCTTTTACCTAGTCAGCATGGGCCTGATCCAATTCGTTCAAACTGTCTATAACTGTGGAAGAAAAGTAAGAGAAACAGAGAGATTCATTAAGTCAAATATAACTTAAAGATCCCCGCAAAGTCTTTATATATATTGTTAAATATTTCAAACCAATTAAATCCATTTTTAACGTTTTTAAATCAATTTGCCAGTTTTGGAATAATACGTATTATGAAGGTCTGAGGCCTTATTTAAGGCAAACATATGTCAGGAAAATTCAAGGAACGTTATTTAAGATAACTTGTAGACCCTACATACTCAGACACTACTGTGGTGACAATAGTGTCTGAATATAAAAGGTCTCTAGGTGCACTAACAGAATTTTAAAAATATAATTTTTTTGTACATTAGAACTAATTTTCATCGAGATTTTCATTCAATCAAAATATTATTAATTAAATGAAATATAACTATAGTTTATTCTAAATTGTTCCTTTTCAAGCTTCATTTCGAAAAGAAATAAGATACTTTTTTGATGATTGGAATAACAAAATAAATAAAATTTGACAAATTTGAGAAATTCGTATAACCTAACTTTATAGCAAGATAACGGCAGTATATATTAGCGGCGTTCGGGATGAACGATCTTTTTCTCTTTACCCCATGGCTAACTTTATGTCAATTATCATCAAAGATTGTTTAATGACAGTTGCCATTAAGTTAGCACAAAGTAAAAAGAGTAAAAAGATTGTCCAACCCGAACGCTCTTGCGCCAGTTTATTTTATAAATGCGCATAACTCTAAAACTAGGTAGGATTGAAAGACGACAAAAATAGATTTAATCAGCTCTTAAATCAGCTTAAAAAATATCAAAAAGTTAGTCAAATTTACTGAATGTCAAAACTATACGAAGACTGTGTGGGGTTCTTTAAAAAATAAACATAAGATCGCAATTTTAATTAGAAGTATTTTTTTATGCAAACTGTGAAATTATTTTAGTCTCCCAGCAGCATTATTTTTATTTTATGGATGGTAAAAATTTTTATTTGCTCTAATTATAAAAACCCTTATCCAACATTATGAATAATCCTAAGAAACGTTTTACAAATTATTTAACAGACACCGACTATGTATTTATTTTGATATGATGTGTTTTAAATTTTAGGTTTAAAAGAAAAATTTTATACAGTTCTTTCAACAAAAAAAAACTGCGTCAAATTTGACTTAAACTTTTGTATTATAGTATACTATTTATTATTCCTATGACCTACATCCAAAAATAAAAAAAAAGAAAAAATTGTGTTTGTGTTTACTGATTCTTTGACAGAAGATAAGTAAAAATCAGCTGGGGGCTTAAATCGGGCATTTTTTGCCAAAAATAGCTAACCGCCTCCCCAAAAGTGCATTGAAAATATTATATACATATATTTACTGCAATTTGTGTACTTATTTTTATTATTTTTTACTGCTAGAAGACTAAAATTAATCAGCCTAAAATAATAAATTCGTGGTATATCGAACATATAAAAACTTTAATCATACACAAGCATATCTATCTCGCTACTAACGGACGATATTATTATTTCTTGTTAATACTAATGTTACTAAAATTAACTATATCTATCTTGAATCAAACCTTTGGAGAAACTAAATTATATTACCGAAAATTGAGTTAATAATACTACCTTAAAAATTCTAACTTTTTTTGTAACAAAAAGTCGATATCAAAAAAAGTCCAAATCTATATTTTTTCTAATAATTTCATATATGTTTTTAGAATATTTCCATCACTTCCGAGTTTCGAGATAAGGGTTGTTTTATCTGAAAAATTCCAATATTTTTCAAAAATTCATAAACTTCCAAGTTTGAAAATTAGACATCAAGATTACTTTTACATTACTTTTTTGAAAAACCATCTTGACGGGTATAAAAAACAATATATTTTATTTTGATGCAATTTTGTCGTTTGGAAAGCCGAAAAAATGTTGAAAATTTTCTAAAAATCGCATAAAATCGCAAGAAAAAATTGTTCAGCTTTCTGTTAAAAAAATCGTGTTGGGTAGTGTTATTAGAAGAAATATGGTCTGTAAACATCAGATTTACACAGGTCGATTTTGTTACAAACCATTCCAGCAGCAACAGAATGAGTCTTCAGCGTATTTACCATAATCTTAACATGGGGAGCCAGAGTTGATGTGCACTAAAAACAAAGAAAATATTGTTCAACTTGTTATTCAATAAAAAGTCCAAACAAACATGCTTTATAAGCAATAAAAGCGTTAAATATTTAATATTTCATTTAAGTTCATTGATTTAGGGCCAAACTCCGACTTTCTAAACAATCGACTTTCTAAACAATGTTATGAATATATTTTTTATATAAAACCATTTTTTTATCAAGTGCGCCTTGGTGTGTGTTGTTGGGTGTTAAATTGACAGTCTAAAAAGTTAAAAATATGTACAGTTGATTTCAACAAAACTGGAAAAGTGGGATTAAGTAAAATTTCATGTTTTCCATAAAATTTAGTTGTGTGAATGTGGATTATTTAAATGGGGTTATGCCTGTGAAAAATAAGGTTAGTTTAACCATGTCAAAAATCATATGTTATTCTATGCATTTGTGTTTAGTAAATACTATTTGGATTTTGAAGCGTATTTCTAAAATATCCCTATTCCAAAATGTCTATTATTAAATCCCCTTATCAATATATTTTTTATCTAATAAACTTGTTTTAAATACCTTTACTTTTAAAAAACACTACTAGTATATTGGTCTCCTAAAACTAGGTTTATTTGTTTATTATTTATTTATACAGAGTCATGGAGGTATTCCTCATAGTTCCTTAATTTAAAAATTATAATTATGGGTTTTACACCAGTATTCTTCGAGTATTCTTGTTTTTCTGCTTTATCTCTCCCAATTTTAAAAAAATACACCAACATTTTTTGACTTTGACATTGATGTGGCAATAACAATATTGACACTAAATTTATTAACAAGTAACAAACAAACAAACAAATATTTGTCAAATGAAAGATAGTTCATAATGTATTTTTTTTATAACCCCACTTTTCCAGTTTTGTTGAAATGAACTGTATTTTAGACAATAAAAGTTCGGGATTATTTTCAATCTTTATTTCAATAATCCAAACAGTTTGACTTTTTACATTTTTAATTGAAGGGTATGTTACAAAGGGTCTAAGTACATAGGAATTAACATAGAACATATCGCTTTGTAAATTTCAGGAAGTCGTATCTCAATTTTTTTCGATTTAAAGATTTTTGACTTAAACGCTTTATATTATCAATTTACATCTAAAAAATATGTTTCACCTGCTATTTTTTTTAATAACAAAAATATAAGCAAAATAGTAACGTCGTATCTTAGATGATTATAAATTAATAAATTTTTAAACCTTGTATCTCTTAATTCTAGTTAACTGACTATTTTGTAACGCACTTTTTGCATTTGGCGAAGCTTTTTTGACATCTTATGCTCATGTTATAAAACTTTTTGAGGTTTAAATGTTTCAATAGTTAATAATATTATTATAATAACTAATTATATTTTGTTAAAATATTAATATAATAATGTTTCAAAGCTCGTATCTTAAAAAAGTTATTAATTTTTAATATCAAAATGTCGTATCTATAAACATTATGTTTTTATTTGTATTTATTTATTTTATACACAATAAAATGATTTAAGGTAAGTTAATCATTAAAAATTTACTAAGTTTATATTAAGAAAAGTACATTTTCAACCTATGAATAATGCGAGAAAGAGTTATTTCTCATTCCTGTAAAGTTGTCTTTTTTGAGATACGACGTTCTGAAATTTACAAGACGATATATAGTTTGACGCACGGATCTGTGGCTACGGGAAATTTGTTAGGAATGTGTGTGCAAGTGGGAGGCGTGGGAGGCCCGTTGTAGGCACGCACGCCTCTTGACGGAAAGAATAGAGTGCGAATGTTTCCTTCCCCTTTCGTCGGAGACTTTCTTTCATGCGGAAGACTATACCCTTTTATACTCTTCAATTACACTGGTTTACAAAAAAAATTAAAAATTCTTCTCCAAGTACTAAACCTATCATGTCTTATGTATGTTTGTGTGCTGAAACCGAATTTTCAACTAAAAAATTTTTCTACCGCGTAGATTAGTTAGTCCTTGGAGAAGAATTTTAATTTTTTTTGTAGACCAGTGTTAATGAAAAAAATAATTTGGTAAGAATTTTAATAATTATAAGAGTGATTTATAAAACTAACGCTACAAAATAATATAATTTGCTTACTGCTAACTACCCTAGTAGAAATTTAACGTTGAACGGGGACATAAAAGTATTACGTATGCAAATTGTGGCAAAATTAATACATTTTATACCCCGGTTCTCGCTTTATTAAAGGCTGTATAGATTTCATATTTTAAGTGCCCTCCAATTAGGGGGGGTTAGTTAAGAACACTAAATTTGTAAACTCTAGGTCAGTTTCCTACTGGCTGCGCCACAGATCTAGTGTCCTTAGGGGTAGTAGGGTGGTTCAAAACAAAAAAGTTAGATTTTTTGCCGGCTCATGGAAGCTAAAGCTCATTATAATGAGTAATATCCAGTACTCGGCGAATTTCCAGTACTCGCATAGGCGTCGCGTCGACTCGAGGTTTTAAATATTTAAATTTTTATTTCTTTTTATCTTGATTTTTTTAAAATGATTCCATTTAAACCAGTAAGGTGGGGAAAAAAAGTTATTGAGAAATAAAAATTTAAAACTTTTGTATTCTTAAAAGATAAAAATCGAATGTCGGTTTTTTCTTTGAAAAGCACAGATATATATACATATGTATAGTCAATATTGTTATTTGTAACAAATTAGTCGTCAAATGTTTACGCCGGCTACTGGTAATATTCGACAAAAAAATAAAAAATATTGGAGTTAATTTACAACTCCCTTACGGGGGTGCAACTTTTGGCAAAAGTTTTTAGAAAAAAAAAAAATATTTAAAACTTTTGTATTCTTAAAAGATAAAAATCGAATGTCGGTTTTTTCTTTGAAAAGCACAGATATATATACATATGTATAGTCAATATTGTTATTTGTAACAAATTAGTCGTCAAATGTTTACGCCGGCTACTGGTAATATTCGACAAAAAAATAAAAAATATTGGAGTTAATTTACAACTCCCTTACGGGGGTGCAACTTTTGGCATCTTATCCAAAATGATTTTAACTAAAATGCTCGCTACTTTAAAAATCCCTATTTGAGAATTGAATGTTAGTAAAAAATCCAAAAATAATTGCTTAACCCATTTTTTTATGGGGAAATAACCAGAAAAACTTGAATTTATAAAACAAAAAATTAAGCGTTTCCTCAAATAGGTTGAAATTTTTAGAATATAGTCTTTATATACTTTATATGGTATAAAAATCACCAAAATTATTAACACTCCAAAAAAGGGCGCAAATCCCAAAAAATCGTGTTTTTTACATACTGATAATTTTGGCGTAACCGTCCGTATTTTCCAAAAATTTCTTATTACAAAAATTAAAGAGCATCAAATGATATACAGTTTGCAACCACCAATAACAAAGCCGCCTTTGGCATGTATCCTATTGGTAACGTTGACAGAAATTTTACTGTTAGGTGAATATAATGGCCCTTGGTAGATTTACGGGCGTTAAAAACTGCACTATTGTCGATAATTCTTATTTTTCTTAATTTCATAATTAATATAACCCGAATTTAGGGAAAAGGAAAACGGCATGGCGTTTTAATGTAAAGATAATAAAATAATAATTTTAAATCTTTATTTTCCTTCTAAATACAAAGAAAAGAAAATATTCTGTCATGCAAAGCCTATATAGATACTATAAAATATTTAAATACCACCACCAAACAAAAAAAAACAATATAAACCAAATTCAAAGCATACCACACATGCCAAAATACCCAAAGCTGTTTTTTAAATTCGTAAAACTGTACTTACCAGACTTATTGTACATATTGTATAATTCAAATCATAAACCGCAGCTTTATAATAAAACACACAAAAACTACTGCTACTAACAAAACAAAAAAAAAAAAAAACACACAATAATAGAAAAAAAAACAAAAATAAAATAAAAAAATACAATAAAAAGTGCGACCAATATACTGCAATAGTAAGAGTGCTATAGCGTAATTGTAGATTACAGGTCGACTATGAAAATAGTACTTTTCCTAGACCTTTATCAATGATACAGGGTTGTTCTAAGTATATCAAAAACTAAGAAAAAAAAATGTTTCTATATATACATGTAGGTCAAAAAATCGCTTTTAAAGCTACTATGGCCCTTTAAAAATAGAGCATTTTTAAAAGATTATAGGCTCCCCTAGGATTGATTTTTGGAAGTACCTGTATGAAAGGTTTTTCTCTTAGTTTTTTATGTACATTCTCCCTGCATCATTAAAATTTCGGTTTTCAACATTTTAGTATTTAATTTTTCGTCCTCGAACCGTGAAATTTCACCTTCAAATTAATTTTTCTCGCAAACGGTTAATCCTACAGTATGGCATTATAACATCTCTATTCCACATTTCTCTATTCCAAACATCTCTATTCCACATTTCTCTATTCCATAACATCTCTATTCCACACTACTCTACTCTGCACTACGTACTTGCCCAATATCTAAAGATAATTTTTCCTTAGCGGAACAAAAACGTGATGTGACTTAATTAAAATTGACACTCACTTAAAAAAACATAGTTTTTACCAAAAACAGATACTAAATTTACATTTCTATGTTTAGCATACAAATCTATTACAACAAATACAATACATATTAATTATTAAAATAATAATTAACAAAAATCAAAAATACTAATTACATACTAATAAATGCAACGACTTTGTTACGCTAAGGAAAAATTATATTAAGCAAGTACGTAGTGCAAAGTAGAGTAGTGTGGAATAGAGAAATGTGGAATAGAGATGTTTGGAATAGAGAAATGTGGAATAGAGATGTTAAAATGCCTACAGTATTACAACAAGAGTAACTTTTATTATGTATTTTGACCTGAGGGATCATATTCCAAAAATAAAATTGCAAAATAGTTACACAGAAAAAAGTTAGGGACAAAAAACTGATAAGGCCCCCTCGTTCGCACACCCCTTATTAAAATAAGTACATAAAAATAACATACAAAGATGGACCTTATTAAGATCAATTCACGTGCAAAACCTCGTTGATGTATTTCAAAGGGTTCCCGAGTTATTAAATAAAAACCGATTTTTTAAGCCACTTTCAAAGGGCTACATTAAGACGCATTTTTAGGCATATGTTTATAGGGACTTTTTTTCATATTTTCTGATGCACCCCTTAAATTTTCGGACCCTATTTTAAATATTATAAACTGGAAACGCAAGGCGAAAAATCGAAAGCAATGGAGGAAAATTGCTTATTGCAATAAAGGCAAAAAAAATGTTAGTAAGATATTGGCTTTGTCAGTCAAATTTGGCTCACTCTGACAACTAATCCCGCAAAAAATGGCTTACCTTGTTTCTGAGGTGGTTGGGCAAAGCACGGCATGTTTTTTCTAAAACGTGGTTAACATCGTGATCGGTTTTTGGATTTGACAAAATTTTCTTCATGGAATCCACGGCAAGTTCGCAAATGGTACATTCCAAGATATCCTCTGAAAATAAGACAGTAATTTGGAAAATTTTCTTTTTTTACTGACTTTTTTAAGTTTTACAGTTAAATTTTTGAAACTTTAGTTTCGTCACTTTTAAAAATCGACATTTTTTTCGGTGGAAAAATACGTTTTCCTACGACCTACTTAGTGCTTATTTTCCACCATTTGCCATGACAGCGGTCGGAAACTGTCAGATGATTTTACATAACTGCCGTTGACAAATTAATTTTAGGACAATTTTTGCATTTTTCGGATGTTTGGGTGTTAGGTCGTAGGAAAAACTTTGACGCAAAGTACTGAAAACTAGATTCGTGTACTCGGTGAGCAATATACCATTTTAAGGTGGAAAATGTTTTTCTTAATGTTATCATAACTAACAGAATTTTTGATTATACCGGGTGAGTTATATTTATGTCCACCCCCAGCTAAGCTGAAAGGTCCTATCTATATAGGTTTAACATACACAGATAGGACCTTTCAGCTTAGGAAGGCAGTATTATATCAATCTTATTTGTCAGGACGTACTCAAAAAGTAGTACTAAAAAAAGACCGAGTTGATTACATTTCGAATCTCATTGAAATGACAATAGGAATTCCACAGGGAAGTATTATGGGCCCAATACTATTATAATATATGTCAATGAGATGTGTGATGTAATTGGCAAAGTTCACAATGGACTAAGCATAAATTTTGCGGACGAGGAAGTCGTAGAAAAAATTATAAGGGTAATTGAAGAACTGGAAACATGATGTGAAAAAAATAAGTTAATAATCAATAAAGACAAGACTGTATATATGAATTTTACAACAATACATCTAAAAACAAAATTCAAACAATAGAAGTAAAAAATGATATAATTGGCTTATCTGAACACACCAGGTTTCTTGGTCTTTAAATCGATACATACCTAAACTGGAAGGAACAAGTATCTACACTCCTGCCAAAGCTCAATAAAGCCTTATTTTGCATCAGGCGAAAGCCATATGTGGACAGTGACACCCTGAGAACAGTGTATTTTGCAAACTTTCAATCCTTGCTAAGACTTGGCATTATTTTCTGGGGTCAGTGTCCACTAATCAGCGAAGTTTTTGTTGCTCAGAAAAGAGCAATAAAAACCATGTTTGGTATGAAAATACAAGACTCGTGTAGAGGAGTCTTTAAACAAAATAATATACCAACATTAGCGGCAATTTATATACATGAGGTCTTAGTATTTATGTCTACAAATAATATGCAGCACGGTATAAATAAAACGCATGACCATTATACTAGATCTGAAACCATTTATTACCCAAAACATAGGCTGGCCACTTATGAAAAAAGTAATTTTTATGCAGGTATAACATTTTTCAATAAACTTCCAAATGAAATTAAAATAGTTATGGGTTCAACATTATTTAAAACAAAATTAAAAGATTATTTAATCAAAATGGAACCGTATAGCATAAAAGAATTTTTAGATTATAAGGCTATATAATATATAAGGCTATAATAATAAGTTTTTAGGTTAAGTTTATGTTGACGTTGACACTATTTCTTTAAAAGACATTGTACCCCTTTTTTATGAATTAAAGATTTTTTCTATTCTATTCTTTTCTATTATAGAGTACCTTGCATATTGATCATTTCATTATCCGGGCAAAAATGCATCATCCTGCAAATCTCACTGGGCTCCATGGTGGCAATCAGCAGCTGAATGATCTGATCCGCATAGGTGTCGATAAACTTGTCGCAGTTGGATCTGACGCTAGATGGCATCACGTCGCAAATGCCGTGAACAATTCTCTTTATATCGTCGTCGGTTTTTTTGTCCTTCAGTTGGTCGTCGATTTCCTTCATGATGAATTCGCAGACTATGCACTGGGGACCGGCACCTTTGACGTGGCCTTCGATTGTGTCGTCGTGAATCATGTTGGTTTCTGAAGTAATAGTTAATAACATAAGGGCGAAAAGTTAAGTTTTTCGATTGAGTAGGTTTTTATAAGCCGAGGGCTGGCCGATGGGGCCAGCCCGAGGGCAATAAACCTTGGAAATCGAAATTTAACTTTTTGCCCGCGTATTATACATTTTTTATTCGATTTTTACTCATTATAATAAATTATTAAAATATACTTATTTTTAAATTGCAAAAATTATTTCTTTTTACTATCTTATTAATTATCTAGTTATCCATGACAAATTGTTATCCAATCAAATCGCTAAAAAAACAATTGAATCGTTTCTTTTGCGGGCGGTTTCATTTTCAAATTAAAAAAGCTATAGCTTGGTGATTAATTTCTGTTAAAATGTGTCTGTTATGAAAATAATAATACTTCTGAAATCGTTCTATGAATATTATACTGTCCTACTACGCTAGAAAGTAGTAACTCATTTTGTCGCCTAGCGACGTTTTCACGTCTACTCTGAAGTAATATTTTGAAAACTTATTTTTTTTTAGCTTTTTTCGATTTTTTTAAAAAGTTTAACCCCCCATAACTTTTTTGTTTTTATGGGTATTACTTTTAAACACATAGAAATTAATTTTTCCTGAAAATTTCAGGTCGATCGGATTATTCGTTCTTGAGTTATCGTGTCTACAAAAATCGTGACATCAGACAGACAGACGATCAGACGGACGGACATAAAAAAAGTTGCTTATTTTTTCATGAAACAAATTCATATCCAAGAATTTTATGTCTAGGATGATTTTTGAATTTTTTTGAAAATTCGAAACTACCGTATAATATTCTAGCGCAGGCGCTGTGAATAATATAATAAAACTAAACGCATTTCGTTGGTGTAGTGGTCTACCGCGTCTGTACATGACAAGTCTACTAGCCAATAGCGTGAGTTCGATTCTCACTGGCGCCGATTTGCCTTTTTCAGTAATTACTAATTGAAATTTGGCGAACGCGTAAGTGAAGCGAACACTCCCTATAAAAACTGGTTCGAAAGTCAGTATAAGTCGGTGGTTCCTTCTACTACTAGCCCACACAAGTCCTGGACTTAGGGGATGCTTAATTAAGTAAAATAGTACGAGGTTAAACAAACAAACTTACCAATGTCACCGACTTCCTCGCTCATATCCTCATCACTATCCATTTCCGAGCTACCAGAAGCGGGCGCAGCAGGTTTGGGGTCTTTGCAGAATTTCAGGAACTCGCAAACCTCCTCGGCCGACAAGTCTTTGATCATCATCTCGATCAGTTCGTCGGTGTAAGTGGTTACGAAATCTTTGCACTCGTCAACCATTGTGCTGGGCAAATGGGTGCAGACTTGGCCGAGGGCGGTTTTGATGCTTTCCTGAATTTTAATAGAACAATTACACAATAAAAACAAAAAAAATGTCTTTACAATAATTTATTATTTTAATTTATACATTTCTAAAACAAGAATCAACAAAACATCTAATTTTTAACAAGCGCCTAAATGCAGCTCTCTGTGCAGGAGTTTGTTTTGTTTTTTTCTTGGTTTGGACTTTTTTTTTAATGAGGGGGGCTTGGTTTTCGTTAACGTTGGTTTGGCGTCTGTTTGGTGTTTTTTTTTGTAAAAAAAATTCTTTTATTTAAAATAACATATTGAAAACGGTCAGCGCATGCGCAGTTTATCAAAACGTTGCATAAAGAGCTTCACATAGGCGCTCCTAGTTTTTATACTGTCAACCACCAAATGCCCGAGGTCTGTCCCAACTCGAGTTAAATATTTTATCCAATACATACATATAATAAGACAATTACCAGCTTGTCAAATTATTTTCTTGTAAATGTCATTAAAATTTTTAATAAAAATATGAATTCCTAAGCTATTTATTGGATAAAACCTTGTATGGCTCTCATGGGTAAACCCATATTGCCCTCTCGAAAATTAACCTGATTGGCTGACGCCTCGCAGGTTAATTTTCTCATGGGCAATATCTTACTTTACCCACTAGTACCATAAATAACTATTATCATAACATTATTGAGTTTCTTATTACTCAAGTTTGGTTAGTTTTGGATAAAAACTTTCAATAAAGAATATAGTTTTCTACAGGATGTGTCGGAAGCAATGAAAAAAAAATTAAGGTGTTTTTACACCTAAAAATACGAAAGTTTCTATAAATGTTGGCCCGGAAATAAGCCCCAAGGGAGCTAGGAAACTCTTAAGGGTGCGTCTAATTAATATCTCTGGAATCCTGTAGAACCAACCGTTTTCGACAAAATTACAGTTAAAGAGATAATTTTACCATCTGAGCATCAGAAATAGAAACTAAAAAATGTGCCAATAAAAATTATAATACTGTGTGATTCTACATCAAAAACTGTAAAAATAAGTTACCATACGCCCACTTAAGAAGTGTTACTGTTACACATTGACCTATAATCCGTTAATCCTATCATAAAAGTCCAAACCCCACCATAAACCTAAATTGCTGTGTCGTCACCCTTAAATGTATAACATGTACCACCGCCAAAACAAGAGGACTCACAAGAAGTCTTACAGAAGACCAAGCCAAAAGAAAGCGATGGTATGGTAACAACCAGGCGAACCATCTGCAAAAACTAACAAGAGTGCATTATTCTTTGGTCTTTTACGCTACGAACTCATTAAAATTCGATACTTATAAATACCAAAAATTTATTAATGCTATTATTTAATACATTTCATAAATAATGGTAATATTTATAGATTCCTCCTATAATTTCTCCTTTTCCTTACCTCAGTTTTCTTTCCTTTGATGCTATTTTCCAATTCAGTTACTGCATACAAACATAGAGGGCATTTTGGACTATCTTCATTATTCTGCTGCATAAAAACTTCGACCTCTTGACCGTTTCCTGAAGGACAGGCCCGGATTAAGGGGCACATTTGAGACGGGTCAATTTCCTGGGCCAAAATGGCAACCATCGCGGGCTCGTAGGAATCGACGAACTGGACGCAAGTCGAGTTTATAGAACGTGGCAACCTCGCACATGCTTTGTCGATTATATCCTTGATTTCATACTGAAGAAAAAATATAGTAGTAGAACTTTGTTAAACAAGGGGCGCATTAAAAAAGAACACGACTTTACACGTGCATACATTACATGGTGATTCAGATGAATACCCTAGTAGAAATTTAACGTTAGAATAACGTTTTTCTAACGTTAGAAAACTCTAACTTTCGGAGGGGGCGTGGCCAACTAGGAAATTTCTACCTGCATCATAAAATGGCAGCTGGAGACAAATTTATTCATATAAATCTTAATATAGTTTGGCAATCATAATATTTTTAAACATAATTTCGTTACATTTATTTTTAAAATAACCATCTTTTTAGGTGGCCCTAAATATATTTCGTGTAATATGCTGTTATACTTCGATAAATACCTTTACCTCTCAGAAAAACTTTATATTTAGTTAGGTAATATTTATTTATACATTCAGAATCTTAAAATATTTTTTAATTCAGTACAGCGTTGTCAGACTTACTATAATTTTGACTTTTGGGGGATATTTTTTTAAACTTATTATAGAAATAATAAATAATAATCAAACCTAGGCACATAGCTGTCTGAAATTAGTATTTTCTACTATAGCTTACGTATTAATAATGGAAATTTAAAAATATTTAAAGTTAGAATAAGGTTAGAAAAAGGTTGTTGTTGGGAAACTAACGTTAGATTTATATATTTTATAACGTTTTTGTATAACGTTTGAGACTAAACATAACAATGTCACTAATCTAATGTTTTTTTTTTTCATAGACTCTTTGAACCATCATGTTTCAGTTATTAAGGAGTCCACTAAATTATGTCTATGCTTAAATCATAGACATAAGTTAATAAATAAACGTCAAAATAACTTCTAAGAAACTTTAATTTATAAGTTAAAACTAAGTCTGTGGATTCCCTTGAATTGAAATATAATTGCTGAGTGTCTTCTAAAAATTAAATTAAAAATAAAACTGGGAAAATTCGACATTCATTTTAATCTAACCTAACTTTTATACGTCAGACAGAACTACAATCCATGCAACTAAAAGGTTAAAAAGTCCAAACCAATGGCATAACCGTGCTATGTAAAAAAGGTAAACCACTCTAAAATCAACCTTGTTTTCGCATGTGGGCGCTTGACCTTGCGAACGGTAGCATTCATTCCGGCATCAATATAAGTCAGCGATCCGGCTTCAGTCAGTATTAAGCATTCAATCGACCCACTTACGGTGCGATTCCGCGCGTATTGTTCTTTTCGCACAAAAACACACAATCAAAGCAGAATGAATTTCCTATGAATATATAGTCAAACTGCTCACTACAAATACTATCGCGCACACTAGGATAAAGGTGTATCTAGAGCATTCCAGAGAAGAAATACTTGATCTAGTCAGAAGAGCTTGCAAAGGAATAAGGTAATATATATTTATCTAGCGCTGATCCTTAATTACAGTTCATTTTTTTCGCATTTAGCTCTCAGTTTTAACATTGATAACCTCATATAAATTTACTTACCTCGGTTTTTGGACTGGTAATAGCCTGCTGTACGAAATGTAGGAAATATTCGCAGAACTGGCAAGTTTCCTTGTTGTACAACTGACGAGCGTGTGGAGGGACTAAGAGTTCGATGGGTAGTGGAGGGGGAACTCCCATAAAGTCGTTGGGCAAGTTAATGTGGACCACTTTTTCCGCTTCTGAGGATTCTGCGGGAAGGAGGGGTATGATTGGTGTCTCGAGCTAAAATTAAAAATAAATTATTACAAATAAAGAAGCATTTTTTTGTCAACTTGTGACTCTTTTTGTTGTTTTGTATTTTTTAATTAGTATTTTTAAATATAAAAATGCTAGTGTTTGAAGTTACCTTCATAGCCATTGGATAGAATTTTATTTAACAGTATCCAAAAACAGTTTGTTTGTGTTGCAAAACTGCTTTTATAAAAGGTACAATATCTATAGTACTCTTTTGTAATATTACCAGTTTTTTAAGAATTTAGCTAAAATGTTAAGCGAACAAACCTCCAGAGTCGTTGAATATGCCAAGTTTGCCACAGAAAATATGTTTCCACCAAAGTCGCCTGAACATTATGACGTATCATACAATAATATAATAATACACATACAAATATATTTGTTTTTTTAGATTTTCTTGATAAATTTCCCGACAGATATTTTGTCAGTTTTTATGTTCTTGAACACTAAAGTTAGTTCGCTTAGTTACAGGTGCATAATATACTATTTTTCACTACTTGCTTTAAACAATACCATTATTTATCATGTTTTCAGACTGTGAAATCAATTTTTTTCACCTATAGTAATAATAATTTGTTCTCTCCTAGTAGGATTAAATTTTATAAACAATTGGTTTCTGTCACTTTAGATGTTTCAGTTCTTTGTGCAATTTTTATTAATTAAACCCAAGAAAATAGCTTTAAATAACTTTTTATTTATTAAATATAATTAATTATAATTATTACCAATTAATACAAACAATAATTAGCTAAATATTATGAAAAAAAAAACTAAATTTTTAAACGTCAGTTCAAAGTATTTATTTGACGAAATGTCATTGATCAAGGCTACTTGATTTTTATGAAAATTTCAAGAAATATAATTTCTGTTAATAATTTCTTTTATTATTTGGATAAAAATAGTTAAATAGTGCTAGTAGTGAAAAAACTAATATATAAACTACGGTAGAGAAGACTATTATAGCCTCGCACTCGGCTATAAAATAGTATATTCTATAACTAGTATGGAATAGATAATATTCCGCGCGAGCGGAAAATTTGTCATACGAGCCGGCAGGCGAGTGTGACGGTCCCGCGAGCGCGGAATGACTATTCCATACGTGTTGTAGACTATACTTTTTCTTCAACTGCAAATATGAAACACTGTATGGCTTTAAACTGCGGACAAGGTTAAAAACATAGTTTTTTGTGATTCGACATTGTAAATGCAATAAAACACATATTTTTAAATAAAGCAATTAATGTTATTTAATAATTTTATCAAATCACTACTTAAAAAATATTTTTATTTAATATTAGCACATATTCACAAATTATAATGCAAAAATTAAAGGTTATGTCAGATTGTTGTGACAGATATCAAGTTGAAATATTTAACAATAGATGGAACAGTTTTAATTTTTTGAACTAAACTGATAAAAAACTGGTCAAATATTAAGAAAAACTAATAAACTTTATGTAATTTTAATGCAAAATTTTAAATTGTATTAAATTATTCAATATTTTATGGTAAAATAAATATATTTTTGCTAATTTTGCTACAGTTTTCTTTACTTTTATAAACAAGAGATAGCACTACAAGTGCTCATTCTAACACTTGATACGGAATATTTATACCGTATCTAGAGCTAGAATGGATTCATTCTGTGTTTGAAACGTGTGTGTATTTGCTTACATTCTAAAGCAGTCGTAGAAAAAATGTATTCTCTACCTTGGTCTATAATAACTATTAATTCTCACCTCTGATTTACTATTGGGACAAATTCCAATCATCAAACAAGCCTCTTTGGGATTCATTTCCTTTACCAAAAAGTTGTAAATCATGTCGTAGTACTCGTCCACAATACTCAAGCATTCGTTCTTGAACGATTTCGTTTGTTTACATAGACCTTCGAGCACCATTTTGAATTCGTTAACGGTCGTGTTGGCGATGAGTAGGTCTCTCAAATGGTTGACGAGTTGTTCGCAGAGCTCGCAGGGGAGGTCTTCTTTGTCATTTCTGAAAAAAAGTGCTTAAATTACACAAGTATTTCAAAAATTTCGGATAATTAATAGTAGTGGCGATTTCTCCCGTTAGATTAGACAGGGACAAAAGTTCTACCCAAAAAGGATAGAAGACATACATACACTCCCACTTCCACCCAACCAAACAAATTCTGTATTTGTTCTTTGTTGAACAAATACAATATTTACTTGGTCGGGCGAAAAGTGTAACTATATTATTTTTATTAAACAAATTACTGGCGCCATCTAAATTTTAGTAGAATTATCTTATTCTACAGATTCACATTAGCTATGTTCGTTCGTGCCGCTCAGTGCTACACTTTCCGGCCAACCAAATAAATACTGTATTTGTTGCATGAAAAACAAATACAGTATTTATTTGGTTGGCTGGAAATTGTAGCACAAATGATATAGAGATAGGGTAGACGTCTTTTGTTTCATAATTCTAGTTGTAGAGAGCTCCATTAAGTAAATCACATAAATATAAATGTACAAATTCATTTAATAACAGTAGGCAACTATCTTAGATATGCCCCGGATTCGATTTTATATATTTTATAGTGATTGTATGGAAGATGTGCAGTAAAATGACGAACATGTGATTATATTGGAGTAAGAAGGGAATTTTATGTTTTTTAATCATTTATAATGCTGATAAATTTTGATTTGGAAGCAACTAACACGTGAAGAAGTTTTTATACGTACAAATTTTTATATACTAGCGCATGCGCAAATATAATTACAAATTAGAAAAAAACTGCCTTGGCAACAGCTAACACAACCAACAGTAAACACGAAAAGGGAAGAAGGAAAAGAAAAGGTCTTACAGAAGACTGGAAATGTTATATAATCAAAACAGAAGTGGGCATGGTGAAAAGCCACACAAGAACCACTCTTGGTGAATTGAGTAACTAAGAGGAATCTGGCTAATTATCTCACTGAGAAAAGGCCAAAATAAAGGAAGAAGAAGAAGAACACTAGGCAACAAATCGCAACTTTTTTTTGCCCTGATCTGAAAGTAATTTTTTCTTAGAAATTCAAGGGTGTAGAATCCGAATCTTTCCTTAGAAAAATTCCAACACCTCATATTTTTGAGATATAAGTCCAGATAATAATGACGTTTTTTTCAAAATCTTTTAAAAAAAATAGTACAGTAGGATTTTGAAAATTTTAGGGTAATTAAAAAAAAAAAACGAGGAATTCACAAATCCATATGCGAAGGACCTACTGTTACAGTAAATAAAAAGCTTAAAAATAATTTATAAAAAAACAATTTTTCCAATTTGTTGTCGTTGTTTAATGGTTCTACATCATAAAAATGTTAGTTCATTATATAAGGACCGTATTACGCAAAATATTTCTAGTTTATTATTGACCCCCTAGTGATGGTTTTTGACGTTTTTTAGCATGAGTACGTGGCGCTAAGCTTGTTTCCTTAGAGGGTTGATTCCCTCACCCCTACCCCTAGTTGTGTAACGGGGTCCATTTTTTATAAACAATTTTTTTCCTAGTATTCCTATTAATTTTAGCTATGAATTTAAAGTTTAAAGTTGGGTATTTTTTAACTAACATTGAGTCGCCCAATCCAAATTTGTCCTCACAATATTTTTATCTCTTATGCTTTTAGAACAAAAGGGGGATAAAATAATGATTTTACCACTTTTATCTTATATTCGAATAAACAACAATTAAGGTAAAAATAAACCCAGCGATTCCGAGTCATGGTTATTAAGCATATAAATGTGAGCATCTGAGCAAAGTTGTTATTATTATTATTATTATTATTATTATTAATTATTGTCAAAACCAGTTGAAAAAAATAGATTTAAAGCTTAAATATACATGCTCAAACTATTAGTAATTTAATCTTAAACATACTCACAGTCTGTACAGCTGTCAACCCGCGTTAACTGTGTTTTAATATTACTTATAATCCGTCCAGTTATGCAAGATAGTAAGGGACGCGGCCCGTTTTACACCACAGAACGCACAAATAGCATAAATATGCATAAATCGTAGTGTATCAAAAATTTAAAAGATGTCAGTACTGTTTTCCTGGAAAGGGCCTATCCAAAGACTCGCATAACAAGCATAGTACATAAGAATGCAATGCCAGGATTGGCTTGATGTGTCGTCATGTATCTTGTAATGGTTGTTATGCGAGCCTCTGGACAGGCCTTAAGTTGTAATTTGACGTTTTCCTTGTGTTCAATATAATTAACGTTTGTATAATACGTAGAATATGCTAATTTAGTGTGTGTATGAAGAATAAACAAAAAAATGTCCCTTTTTCAATTCCATACAAAATAACATTAAGTATAACCATTTTTTTATGTAACTTTCTCTCTTCTCTAGCTTTAACGACCGTCAATCATTGTCATAGACAACAAATGTCACAATATTTTATATGTTAAAGAGTACGAGTTTTTAACCAATGATGTAGCTTAAAAATCGCGGGAATTTTAAACTACTATCTTGCATAATTGGGCGGACTATAGTTTCATCATATCGAGTTGTAAATTTCAAAAACTCGTAGTTTATAGTCCCTTCTACAAATATCCACTGGTTGATTGCTTTGACCGTTCTTTAAAACATGAACTAAATTAAGGAATATCGTGTAAATATACTTACGGTGGTCTGACGTATCCAATATGCGACATGGGCGTGATTTCGACGTTGGCGTGGGTGTGAAATTGGGCGCTGCACTCTCCGGACATTAGGCAAACCTCCTGCGAGTTGAGGTTTTCCTGCAAGTGGTCGTAGATCTCGCTGAAGTAGGTGACCACTATATTACTGCAAGCATCCGAGAAACTGCTCATTTTACCACAAAACTGGAAAAAACAAGGCGTGAAGATATGTAATGCATTTCATGATACCAGGTGTCACAAGAAGTATTGCCAACGAATTATCTCAGTAACTATAAGAGATAACTCTTTGAAATTTGCAATGCTTATATAAGCCATGAAAACAACAACTTTGGCATGGAGATTAAAAAAATATCACTTCCGGTTTAACCGCAAGATATACCAACTTTTGATTTTTAAATAGTCATATACATTTGTTTTAAAGATTTAGAAAAAAAAAACGCCAGTATTTCCTGGAATTGTACCTCAAAATTGTGAGGAGCTGGAACTTTTCTAATATGTGATTCGGATTCTACGCACTCGAATTAGTGAAAAATCTACTTTTAGAACAGGGCAAAACAAAGTTGTGATTTGTTGGCTAGTGTAATTATTTAATTTATAAAAAATAGTATTTTTATTTTAAAATTCTATTCATTGTTTTTATTAAACCACTAAATTTTATTTTTTTTTTGTTTTAATATCACTTCTATTATAATAGAATAGAATGATAATTATGATTGATAATTTATCAAACAAATATCGAGAATATTCTGAATTACCTTTATATATTAGGTTAAGAAACAATTTCACCTCGGACCCTTAATGTAAAAAATCTTTTTGACATAACCATAGGTAAGATAAAATAATAATAATAATAATAATAATCAACAATTGTTTACATAGGTGAAACTAAGAGAAAAATTTCTACAAGACTTCAAGAGCATGAGCGCAATATAAGAAAGAAACAAATTTCCTTATCGGCAGTAGCCGAACATGTACATGAAACAGGTCATAAAATCAATTTGTCTGAAACAAAACAAATATTAACAGAAAACAGAAAAATGCCAAGGAAGATACGGGAATCGATAGAAATCATCAAGCATCCTAACAATATCAATCGGGACACTGGTTACCACTTACCTGCATTATGGAAGTCTTTGATAGGAAAAACCTCGTCACGGGTGAATAACCACAACTCGTCATAAATAGTGACACAAGTTGATTCGAAACTTAGTTTCAGATTAATCCCTGAAGATGTCTCTAGTAGTAAGAGACGAAACGTCGGAAAGTGAAAATCCATTAACACGGTCTAAACCCGAAAGTGAAAGTTCTTTATAACAATTGTCAAATTAGTTTTCCTACGATCCTCTATGAAAATGAAATTTAGCAGACTCTTTTGTTCTTTAGAAAACGCCTTATATCACACTAGTTTGATATCTTCACATCACCCTAGTGTGATATTTATATATGGAGAGTTGCTTAATTTTATTTAGATATTTAACTCGTAGATTCTACGAATTTTATTCACCTTGTTTTATAAGCCATTTTCCACCTTTCCCCACAGCCTTTTTTGATATATTTTATGTTTTTTAATCCAAATATTTCTGTTTTTCATGTCAAAAATAGAAACTATATGTCTAGATTTTATAAAAATTACTTAATTTTGATTTAGTTACCTTACATTTTATAAAAAACATCAAAATACACACTATTTTTCTTATGCAATATAAAACAGTACAATTTTACTGTCTTATATGGCAGCATAACCACAGAAATCTAACAAACTGTCAAGGATTTCTTCATTTAGGACAAGTATATAGGCAACCCATTAAACAGCTATGTAATATAATATTACCTATATCGTATTAAATATAAAACTAAGAAAACTAAAGCTAAATAAAAATCATATTTCCTGTTTGACATACATATATAAAGTTGTATGCCATTTATTATTTTGTGCTTTGCTTTTCTTAAAAATTAATAAAAATTTTAAAATAAGAAACTTCATATTTTTTCGGGATCGTAGGAAAAATAGTGTACATAATTCGTTAGAAAGTGTATTTCATACACTCGTAGGGTTTCCTCACTCATCTGGCGGCTCGTTCGTAAACCTTTCCACTCGTGTGAAATATGTCAATTTCCACACTAGTTGTGTAATATACTATTGACAAACAGCTGTTTG
Organism: Brachypterus glaber; assembly: GCA_958510825.1. Taxonomy (NCBI): domain Eukaryota; kingdom Metazoa; phylum Arthropoda; class Insecta; order Coleoptera; family Kateretidae; genus Brachypterus; species Brachypterus glaber. Next base: position 11,557,310 of record OY294046.1, read on the forward strand.
ACCCCTAGTACAATTTACATTGATGCACTGTGTTTCGTCTAGAAGACAAATTACATGAAACTAACAGTACAAGGTAGTAAACATGCCCTCCCAGGTACCAAATCCAAGAAATAAAGGTCACAGGATTATTCCCTAATTAGGTAGCCTGGATTAAAGGTAAGTGATAAGCAAAGCGTTGCGGTTAATTTCGTAACAGTTGCAATTTTGCCACAGTTTCGATAACATCTCTCAAAATTTTTAGTGAAAGTGAAAAGTGTTTTAGTGATGGAATCTTTTATTCAATGTATGTTTATTATATTTATGTAAAAAAAATACAGTTTTTGTTGGGTAGTTTTACTTAAAATATGTAACTGAAAATACTGTTTTTTGTTTTTTGAAATTTTCTTTAAACTCTGATTTTCAAAGACCACAACTTTTGATCTAGACCTGCCTTTAGGCTATTTTTTTATGTAATGCCCTATATTCACGTTTAATTACCAGTAATCATTTTGGCCCGAAAGTGCCCGCAACTAAAATTATGTGTATCGTCACCGATTCTTCGGAAATTGAATATGATGACGAGTCATCATCGGATGATTTTAAGTTTTAATTTTTATGTTTGAGGATTAATAATTTATATAGTATGTCAAGATTTATTATGTTTTAATTTGGTTAATTTTCATTCGATATTGCACTTTTACGTTTACCTTAATGTCTTATCCTCGTATTATTTCATTGTAAAAAATAAAATCTTTTTTTTATGAAAATAATTTTTGTTTTGTTCTCTCTGATATGCCCTTGTTATTGCATAATATACATTGCATAATCTCACAAACAGATTTCAAGCGGTTAGTTATGATGGTATGTTGTCGGAGTTTTTGAAAATTTTTAGTAGAGTCCCTCAGGGCTCTATACTTGGCCCTTTACTCTTTATAATTTATACGTTAAATTTCCCAAAAAAATTTATTTCTTTTTTACAGCATTATTACGCAGACGATACTCAACTGTATTTATCTTTTTACCTCAAAGAGATTTTGCAGGTAATCACTGCAATTAATTTTGAACTTGATGAGTTATTTAAATTTACTGTTGGGCACTGTTTACAATTGAACGCGAGAAAAACAACTGCAATAATCTTTGGAAACAAAAATCAAGTTGAGACTTTTAAGAATGCCAATGTTAGTTTAAAAATTAACAATGAAATAATTAACATCACGGATACAGTAAAAAACCTTGGTGTCTATATTGATAGCGAGTTAAAATATACCAGTCATATTAACAAGTGCCTCCAAAGGGGCTATATGGCATTAAAACAGATCTATGCAAACAGACTTGTTTTGTCTGGTGATATTAAGGCGTTAGTCACTGTATGGGCCCTGCCTAAGGACGGCCGATAAAAACCGAATTCAAAAATTGCAAAACTCGTGTCTCAGGTTAATATTTGGTATTAGAAAGTATGACCGTATTTCACATACTCTCACCTGGTTAAATTGGTTTAATATGGAGGAAACCAGAAAAATCAATACTTGTATGCTCTATTATAACATTATACGTACCAAATCTCCTCCATATTTATACAATAAAATACGGTTTCGTTCTGACATACAGAATATTAATCTGAGACATAAGAAAACTCTAACACAGCCTATACACAGGACTGCTAATTTTGAGAGATCATTTTCTTATCAGATTGTTAAATGTTTAAACGCACTACCCGAGCATTTTTATCAACTCTCCAAATATCGGCTTAAGAAAGAATTACTTGAACTAATAAGAAGCAATATAGTCCTTTGATATTTTGAATATTTTTTAAATTTTGTTATTTTTTCATACTTGATTAGAATCATGAAGCAAAGAAATTATAATATACAATAGTTTATAGTTTATTTCTAAAATTGTACATAAAAAACTATTCTTCGAAATTCAATCTCATGTAAAACTTATAAAACTTATATTAGTATCTGCATATTTTATAGGTTAGATGGAAGAACAGCTTCCTGTGGTATGTATGCTGCATTGTGTAGTGTACATATTTTCGGGAAAGCTGAATCTCGCCTTTTCTTTTTACTATTTATATGTATTATTTCTAAATTATTTTGTAATGAACAATGAATAAAGACCTTTATTATTATTATTATTATTACAATTCTATGCAATTAAAACAAATAAAATAATTTTGTCCAGCTAGCTATACACTAGACGAAACACCGTGATGTGAAAAAATAAGTTTGAGGCTGTGCCGCTTTTTAATATACTGACATAGTGTTTGAGGTACGAATCCTCATCTTGTTTCTCTTCATCAATCAATCAATCAATCAATCAATCAATCGACATAGTAGATAAATAGAATATGTTAACAAACGACCTTTTTTTAGTGATGAGTGAACCGTGTTACATGCAGTATAGTAGTAGGTAGTGTGGCTGCTGCCTGTTTCTGTTCCTCAGCTGTGTGTCCGCCATAAAAGACGTTTCCCCTAGTTAGTTACTTACACTCATAAATCCCTGTAAAACGTCATCCCTGCTCATCTTAGAGAACTTATTCTCCAACAGGTCGACCACCGTGTGGCATCCTTTGCACGAATCCCCGACAGTCACTTCTTCCACCTGTCTGCTTCCAATTTTTTCCATGGCCTTTTTTTCGGCTTCATTCTCCGCGATCAGCCGGTCCACTCTGGCGCTGTTGCACAAGCCGGCAACCGAGCAGACTACCTGGGGATTCATCTGGGAGGCCAGGGTGTCGATCAATTCTGGGATGTAGTCGTCACAAATGTGGTCGCATTCCTTCACGATGGGCTTGATGTATAAAAGTTGACAGGAACCTTCGAACACCTGTTTAATCAGTTCCTGTAAAGAAAATGAAGTGGATATGTTAAGTTTCTTACGGTGCTTTCCTGGTTTAAAAAGGTTTTTTTTGCACGACCAAGACTAAAACTTTATTTTACGCTTTCATTTTCGGGACTAAACTTGCCGTTTTTGTCCCAAGGAAAAAAAAAATCACGACAACCTTGATAATATTAAAATATTATACATACTATGTGCTTTAGTAGTGGGTACAAAAATTATTTTTGGTGATGTTTTGTAATAAATTAGGGATTCAAACGAATTTATTTGATTTTAACAAAGAAAACCATTAAAAATAACATTGTTTATATTATTTATCGTCTTCGTCCATTTTTTTGAACTGACGTTTGTGTCAACCATATTGAAAAACAATTGAAATCGTAATCGCCGTATAACTGACTCTTGCAATTCACAGGCATCTTGATTAAATTACAAAAATAAAACACCCAATTTTAGACGCATAGTTTTTAATTTTAATTTTATGTATGTAACTAAATTATGTTTGGTCGTGCAAAAAATTGTATATATACCTCAGGACTAAACTTTTGGCTGTTTTAGTCATGCAGCTGGACTAAAACAGCCAGTTAAGTCCCATGGTATATAAATAACTATTTTTACCCCTGCCAAACGGAACTACAGCGCTCTAAAAGTGGCATGCTCAGATCTTCAAATTCAGCTTCCCCAAATGGTGATGTTTTTATATAGTGAGCTGGACAATTATTTGAAAGAAAAAGGCCATAACCAATATAGGGTAGAAAAGAATCTTTTATTTTTACACTCGAAAACGTTAAGCCGCGTTACAGAGGGGGGGGGGGTGGTGTCAGTAAAAATGTTACGTAACTTAAAAAATTATAAATATCCTTGAAAATTTAATTGCACACGGCGTGGTTAACAGTTCACTAAATCATCTAAACAAAAACAAATTAGAGATTCCAAACCATAGCCAATAACCGGTTTTAGGATAACAGGTTGCGGAAATTACATGGTTTTGTGTTAAAACACGGAAGCAATAATCGGTTAAAAACCGCTTTAAACCATAAAGCAAAATTTCCTTACAATTTTTTTACTTTTCGTAACAAAAAAAAATGTTACGTAACAAATGGGGGGGTCTTGAAAATGTTACGCCGCGCTACATGGAGGGGTAAGGGTTAAAAATGGCCAAATTTTGCGTTACCTATTTCTTAAACGTTCCCTTAGTGCTTTCGCATTTTTTTTAAGACCAAATTAAAAAAAAACTATCTGTGCGTTTTTTAGAAAAAACGATTTTCATTTGTTTTGACAAAAAATATGAGATTTAAACATTATTTATAAGATATCGGATTTTACGTCAAAAAGTAAGAAAAAAAGTTTCTATGAACCGTTGTGTTAAATGGCTTCTTCCTAGGGGAGCTACAGCACGTTTAAGAGGCATATTTAGAATATTATTCACTTCATAACTCAGGAACGGTTTAACTTATTGATTTTTACTATAGTATACAATCAATAAGCATTATTATTTTATTACACAAAAAAATAAATGTTTAACCAGGAGCGGACTTACAGTTTTACAGAGAAATTAAGAGACACCCATTACCTACGCCCCTGGTCAAAAAATTAATTTTAATAAAACGTTAATTGTTTATATTTATTGGTTCTATACTACAGTAAAAATTTCATGTCAATAGGTTAAACCGTTTTTGAGATATGAGGTTATAAATATTCTAAAAATGCAATTTAAAAGTACGCTAGCTTCCTCAAAAAGCCATTTAGCCTAAACGTCCATAAAAACTTTTTTCTCACTTTTTGACGTAAAATCTGAATATCTAAAATATTTTTTATTTGTTAAAACAAATGAAAATCGTTTTCCTTAAAAACGAATCGATATATATTTTTAAATTTGGTCTTAAAAATATGCCAAACCTCTAAATAATTAAATTATTGGAAAAAACTTGGGTTATATGAAAAAGTTCAGCTAACAATTGTTTCCAGATCAGTGTGAATGTAGTTTTCCTTCTGCATCACCCTTAGAGAAATTATCTGCAAATCGAAAGTTTAAATTTTGGTATTGAGACTAACCTGAGTATCATTGGAGAGCAACTGGTCTCTGGCCTGTTTCACCATGTCTAAACATGTTTGACAGACGTTGCTGTTGTCTGGAGGCAACTGTTTGTGGATCCATACTGTTTGAATGCAATGGGGTACGGCGTGACAGTCTGCAGCGGTTCTAAAAAAAAATGTCTATGATTAATCAATATTAATTACACAAGTCTACAAAAAAATTATCTGTCCTATGGTTTTAACCCATCATTTCATGGGAGGATTGGTGTAGTGGTCTACCGCGTCTGTACATGACACGTCTACTACAACTTGAGTTCGATTCTCACTGGCGCCGATTTGCCTTTTTCAGTTAATTAATAATTGTAATTTGGCGAAGGCGTAAGTGAAGCGGACACTCCCTATAAAAACTGGTTCAAAAGTCAGTATAAGCCGGTGGTTCCCTCTACTACTAGCCCACACAAGTTCTGGACTTAATTAAGTAGAATAGTACGAGGTTAAATAAACATGTAATGTAATTTCCTAGGTTTTTTGATGCTGAAAACGATTTCACGATAAAAAGGATTCATCGCGTAGTTTTTCCACAAATCGTATATAACGTGTATAATTTTAAGGTGATTTTACATCCAAAAATATGAAAAAAAGTTTCTATAAAGGTTGGTCCGGAAATGAGCCCTAAGGGAGCTACGGCCCTTCGAAAATGACATATTGAATGGAGAACAAAAAAAAAAGCATTAATAAAATTTGAATGCTACAGGTTAATTCTTCATTTAAAACTGAGCCAAAAAGTATTCTTTACCAAAGGGAACGTTCAAATATTACGTAATGCAAATTTTGATCATTTTGGACTCCCACCCCAAAGACCAAACACCTAAATTTAATATTAAAGGAGTAATAGCCTTTTAAAAAGTAACGTTTTTGGTGGCACAAAACGTTACTTCCTCTTAATTGCATTTTTTTAAAAACGGTTGCTCCTAGAGTGTGACACTATATGACATTTTTTATGTATTTTTACTCAAGGAATCCATATCTTTTACAAAAAATTCAAAAAAAAAGTACAAATAAAAAAGTTTGGGGCAAAAATATGTTAAACCTAATAAATTTTTCCGTGGATAAATTCAAAAAAACAAATTAACATAAACTTATTGCCCTTATTTATACTAGTAAACATGCAAAAGCTCGTCGCTCTAGCTTAAAGCGCACCTGAGTTATAAATAAAAACCTTATTTTTATTAAAATTTAAAAGGGCCGTAACTCCCTTAGGGCTCATTTGCGGCCAACCTTTATAGGAACTTTTTTTGATACTTTTGGATGCAGAATTACCTCTTAATTTTTGGCATGCCAGTTATTGATCACCCTGTATATGATTTGTAAAAAAAACTGCGCGATGAATCTTTTTTTATGGCAAAAACGGGTTCAGCGCATCAAAAAACAGAAAATTATGGGTTAGAACCATAGGACAGAGAATTTTTTTTTCGGAATTTCGTGCTTAGGCGAAGATTAAAATTTTCACAAAAAAAAATCTGTCCTAATGTTCCATATCCATAATTTCCTATGTTTTTTAACGTACTGAAACCGATTTCGCCAAAAAGATTAATCGCGCAGTTTTTTTACAAATCGTTTAAAACGTATATTAATAATTATCGAGGGGTTTATTTATTAAAAAAAGTGTACAAGGATTGTGAGAATGAAAGGATTGTGGAAGATTCTCAAAAAGATTGTACAAAATTTTAATGAAGATTGTTAAAGATTGTGGGAAGATTTCAGATGATTTTGGAAGATTGTAGTTGATTGTGAAGGATTCTGGAGGATTGCAGATGATTGTAAAAGAAGGAATTTTCAAGGACTGTAGAAGATTGTTGGATAGGTGTACAAAGATTGTCCAATAAATAAACCCCTCGATAATTATACAATTTATATACGATTAGTGGAAAAAGTGCGCGATGAATCTTTTTTGACAAAAAAAGTCAAAACTAGATTAAACTTAAAAAGTCCAAAACTTTCTGTAGATCAGCCTTTAGAAAATTAAGAGTTGGGTATGAAAAACTTTACGGGTAAAAATTTACGTACATGTGACTATGGTATTGTTCGACACACGGATGTGTGGCTATTGAAAATATGTGTGGAATGTGAGTGCGTCACACTTGCACGCACGCACGCTTATGACGTAAAGAAGAGAGTGCGCTGTCCGATCGGTGACACCTCCCCCTTGCGTCGGAGGTTTTCTACCGTGTGGATGACTATACTTCTATTTTAGGGTGCTGTATCCAAATTCATATTCGGATAATCATTGTCAGAATTACCCATTCGTTTTTTGTAAAAATGGAAAAACTGACCTAACCCCTGAAAACCTCAAGTTTTCACGAGTTTTCATAAAAAACGAAATTGTAAGAATGTTAAGCAAATTTTTCAAAACCTACACTCGTAAAAGTATGCTCTTTAAACCGCTGGCCATGTGTTTTAGGCTGCTGAATTCGAATATGGTATCAGAATTACTCAATCGCTTTTTTTTTGTAAAACGAGTTGTAAAAGAAATCAAAAGTTTTCGCTTTCGGGGTCGATATCTCCAAAAGTAGTTGAGTTACAGAAAGGAACTATATGGCCTTTTTTGTAGAAAACTAAAAGGGTTTTAATTGGGATTGAAAAAATTAGCTTTCAGTTTTTTGTGTATTTTAGAGTTTTTGACCCCCTTTTTTGTTTTAAGACAATGAAGTAACTTTCTTGCCTTAAATTATAGTCAGGAGTACCGTATACGCCAAGAGGCAAATTGCAAACCCAAAAAGAGAATATACTCGAAATGATTCAATCAAATTTTGCTGATACTTTGACGCACGGATCTGTGGCTACGGGAAATATGTAAGGATTGTGTGTACAAGCGTGCAAAAGTCCGTTGAATGCACGCACGCCTTATAACGCTTTTGACGGAAAGAAGAGAGCGCGCATAATACCTCCCCCTTCCGTCGGAGACTTTGTTTCATGCGGAGAACTATAGTATTTGGAAGTTTTGCTTGTAAAAAGAATTAAAATGCTTTTTTAAAGTACTTAACACTTCTTTAATTTATAAAATAAATTTATTAATTCGTAAGATGTATATATTATGAATTTATTATTTAAAATTTATAAACTAACATTTTGTTATTTTTTTCAAGCTTTATCAGTCGAACGTAGATAAAACTTTTTTTAAATTTTTCATAAAATGAAATTTAAATAATGTATACGTAATATGTGTAACTAAGTGTGTATTAATTTCAAGTATTTGTTTATATTAATTTTCTTAAATAAATATGCGATTGGTCACACAAAAAGGGGCCTGAAGGTAAAAAAAAATATTTTTGGGTTTGGATGTAGTGGATATCTCTAAACATTTAAGTAAATTAATCCAAACTTATTTTTCTCCCTTTAGGTCTGTTTTTGCGTGACCAATCACATAGTGTGTGTAGGGGAGCCAGTCAAAGTTAAAAAATGTTTTTTTTTAGGGTCCCACCCCCTATCAATTTTGATTTAGGTCAAAAACCAACTGTCAATTTTTTTCAGATTTTTAAAAAAATATTCAGAGGTCGCGCCCGGCGTTTTTTTAAGCGAGAAAACAATGACAAAATGACCCCCACCCCCCTAGGAGCGTTACGTAATACTTGAACGTTTCCTAAGCATTTATTTGATACTTTCAGCTGTTAAAATGTGGGCAGGGGGACATGGGGGGAATTTTTTTAAATGAAAAGGGGGTCGTGTGATACATTATTTTAAAGCAAATAAAATTATCTATTGGACTGTATATTTTTTAATGTTTTAAACAATTTTTTTAAGATTTTGATTTTTTTTTTGTTCTAAACAATGAGATTTTTTAAGTTTTTTTTTGTAAATTTCTATTTATGTCAGTTAAAATTACTTTTAAAAGTCCAAAATGATTAAAATTTGCGTTACGTAATACTTGAAGGTTCCCTAAGCTTTAAAATGATGTATCACATGATCCCCCTTTCCGTTTAAAAAAATGTCCCTCTATGCCCCCCTGCCTACATTTCAAGAGCTGAAAGTATCAAATATATGCTAAAAGATAATTTAAGTTGTCTTATTTAAGAAGGTTTTCTCAGAACTTGATTATCTCTTTTAGTTTACGAGAAAATGGCTGGTATATAGTGGTTTTTATGTGGGGACATATTGGGCTACACGTACAATATTTTAAGACAATGAAAAGAAAATGTTTGTGCCTGTCATTACGCCTAAAATAAAGCAATGTAGTTTTCGAACTCAAAAGGGCACAGCACCGCCATTTTGAAAGAAAACATTCTGATTTTTTTTTTGAGGTTATCCACTTACTATCCCTTTATACCGTGTTCGACCTTAAAAAAATAAAAAAGCTTGAGAAAAATATCTTTTTTAAAAATGGCTGTGAGCGACCTCTAGATTTTTTTCAAAAATTCTAAAAAAAATCAGGGAGGATACTCTTAAACCAGTGAACAAATTTAAGGGGTGAGACCTTCAAATTTTTCATTTGAAATTTTGGTGGGTCCGCCTAATGTACAAATTGCTTTGAAATGTGTTTATTTCTATAACTGGGCGTTGCGGATTTATTTTTCAATTTTTAAAAAATAAACGTCCTAAACTTCTTATTGAAAAAATCTTTATTGCATGTTATTACATAATGTAACATACCACAAGGCATTTTAAAAACATTTTTTATTTATTTGCTACAAAATTGATATTTAATTGCAATTTAATGCATCTTTTTAACTTTTATTGAGAGATTTAATTATGTTTTGGACACGCTGTACTTTTTTCAAAAAAGTAAATATAAACCCTTAATTCTGACATATTGAAGAATGCCCTAGAAAAAAAGGACTCTTTGGAAAAAATTCTAAGTGCATTTTTTTTCTAGCCTTTATTATTATAAAAAATCCCTTTTATTTTTGTAAGCATGCATGCAACCTAATTTTGGTTGGTGCTCAGTGTGACAGGTAATACTTAATTACAAATACCATTATAGAAAAAAACCGATAATTAATTGTACATAGAACGGCCTTGGAACGTATTTGCACTACAAACCGTCGCTGTGACACATAATTTTTTTTTACAACATTTATTTTAAAATAATTTCACCAAAATGTAAGAAAGATCTAGCGCCGCAGGCCAAAATTTTTATAAATTGAGCACGCATTATACAAATTACCTCGCAAGTTACAAAATATAATAAATAAATTTAAAAAAGTAATTAAACCTTTTTATAAAAAATTCCCTGTTTTTTTTTTAAAGATTTTTAATATTTTCCCTGTATTTTAGGCAAAAAGTAGCTAAATTCCAGTTTTTTCAGATGACGCCTTTTAATTCCCTGACTTTTCCCTGACCTGGAGGAAACCTGCCATAGTATCTTAAGTTAATAACAGATTAGTCATAGCGAAAAATATGGTCAGTTATGACTCATCACTGAAGATAAGGTGCTTTGACAACATCGCCACAGCAATTATGTAATTTTCCCTACAGTAACTGCTATAAATGACTTAAACTGAGTCATATTATGACTTTTTTGTAGACTATTAGCCATGGAAAAAAAATATTGTTAGCTTACGTTAAATTTTGACACCAGTATGTCGGTCCGTAAGTACATTCTTTTGCTCCAAGCAGATGATTTTTTTTGTGATGTGGCCTTCCAACGAATGCTGCACTCGAAATGGCTAAAACAAAAAAAGTTTTTTATTCAAAATAACATCAAAATTTTCAGACTTCATTAAAATATACGAGGGACTGACCACAAGGAAATCTTTTGTACAAGCCAAAGGAAATCAGGAGGAACTCTGAAGAACTCTGGAGGAACTCCGAGAAACTCCGAAGGAACTCTTAAGAAGTCAGAAACAATTATTATTATTACCCATGCGCATTAACGTTTTTATTTTCAAACTAGATGAGCCGTTACAAACATCTCATCAAAACATCCACATTATAAATATTGGCATATAGCTCGGGTGAGCCCCCCCTCTGGTATTTTTTAAGTCACCTACCTTTGGGCGCCAATTTTTTTTTGCTTGCAGGGGCGCCATGTTTGGTAGAAACCATCAGGGACAAAGCTTTTTTCTTAAAGTAAATTTTGGGGCGTCAATTTTTTTTTGAAGGGGCGCCAAGTTTGTTAGAAACCGTCAGCCTCAAACCTTTTTTTTTTGAAGGTAATTTTGGGGAGCCATTTTTTTTTTTTTGTAGGGGTGTCAAGTTTGGTGGAAACTTTCAGGGACAAAGCGTTTTATGTTGAAGGTAATTTTGGGGAGCCAATTTTTTTTTGTAGGGGCGCCAAGTTTGGTAGTAACCGTCAGGGACAAAGCTTTTTTTCATGAAGGTAATTTTTTTGGGGGCCAATTTTTTTTGTATGGGCGCCAAGTTTGTTAGAAACTGTCAGGGACCAAACGTTTTATGTTGAAGGTAATTTTGGGGCGCCAATTTTTTTTTTGAAGGGGCGCCAAGTTTGGTAGTAACCGTCACGGACAAAGTATTTTTTTTTAAGGAACTCCCAAGGATCTCCGAAGAACTCGGAGGAACTCTGGAGGAACTCCGAAGGAACTCAGAGGAACTGTTTGCAAAAAGCAACTCTTTTGTACAAATTTCAGACGCGGTCAGCCCCTCGCAAATATACCTGGACCACATTCTCGTTAAGGACAAACAAGATTTCTAGGTTATGAGATAAACGTGTGTGACAGACTCCTACCCTCCCCCATAGCGTCATCCCTGCTAAAAATTGAAAAATGCCGATTTCATTTTAACTCTTTTCGACAATTTATTTGCACAAGGCGTCATACTTTAAATACGTAATACAAAATTATTATGAAATTTTGGCCCTTCCTACCTCGTCTAACACTTCGTAACGATGAAAGTCACCCCTCTTCGTTTTAGGTTTGCCAATCCTATAGTATATTCAGGGGCGGATTTATTTCATTTTTTTTGGGGAAGGAAAAAATTGCGCTTTCACCAAAAATATAATTTTGAAGGTATATGCTAATATATCTTGCTGGGGGGGCATGGTTCCATGTCCCCCCCCTAATTCCGCCCATGAGTATATTCAGCTTCAAAATGCAGTGAGTGTAAACAAACGCACGTGACAACAACGGATTTAGTGACAGGGTAGGACTCAAAACAAAATATTTCTATATAACGGTCAATTGCAATGCATTGCACGTTTCTTCGCAAGTACTCATGTACTGACCTGTTTAATTTTCTACATCCCTACTCTGGCAACATTCGAGTGTTTTAACCAATGAAAACACGCGCCAGCTGCCGCGTGCGCCATTGTTTTATTTACTTCTACTTCATATTGAAGTTGAATATACTATAATTATTAGCAGTTCATGTAATGATCATTGCCAAATTCAAGAAATATTCTAGTTTAATTACCATTTGTGTTATCGCAATTGAGCAAGAATGGCTTTCTCAAAATCGACAAAGAAAAATTGTAAAGTACCGAGTGATAAGATTTATCTTATTAAAGAATAATCATAAACAATATAAAAATTAATAAACAATGGTAATTCTCGTATTTTTATTGTTCCTAAATTAGTCATAATAATAAGAAACTACATATATGAATAATTCGATAATATTGCTATAAGATAATAAATAAAACATACGGGTGCATTTAGATCTTTTACAATAAATCTGGTAAGTTATTAAATTTATTGTAAATCCCCCAATATACACGACAAAGGCTCAAGCACACAGACATGTACTAAAAATATTGTCTGAATAACCGGGGCCGGACAGAGCCAGCGACTTTAATCCGTAGTACACGAGAATTAAGTTTTTTTGACGACGCGAAGCGAAGTCAAAAAATCATTCGAGTGCACTAAGGACTTGAAGCTACGAGTTGCGAACAACATTTTTCGTTTGATCTACAGCCCTAGAGCCGCAGTCGGAATTTTTTAAAAATTTACAAATCTTTTAATTTTAACTTTTTGATTTTTGGGGAATAGGGCTTTGGATCTGACTAAAATTATCTAATTTTGCTGTGACGTTTCGACGATGGATTTTCGTCGTTTTTGAACAGGGAATTAAAGCCAAAGATTTTAATTTTAGAATAATTTATAACTTAAAGGTGTCCACTCGGAAAAGGCCCGCACATTTACTTGTTTTGGCGCTCTTATCGTTCTAGGGGGGGAGGGAGAAGTATAAACAAGAGAAAATGTCGACGCCGACGCTGACGAGATCAAATTTTAATTTTTTAATAATAACAACGCCAAAAAACGACTGATTTGCCTTAGGTGGGGCACCCGGTATAATATTTTATTTGTATTAAATTAAGTACGTTTTAATCTTGGTTATATGACCTAACTTTAGACCTTATGTCCCAATTCATTTATAATTTATAATAATTCATATCAATAACAAAAATAAATATGCGAAATTGATAACATTAGACACTAAAAAAAAGTTTTTTTATTTAACTTGTTTTTATTTTGGACCAGCCCCACTGATCTTAAAACTTCTAAAGATTTTAAATTTTAACAGATCTAATACCTAGAGCTTTACTAAAAGAAGTCGACTAAAAAATGCAAAACTTAAAAATTTTAAAATCTTAGCAAGAAAAGTTTTTATTTTTTTATTCAAAACGAATTCAGAAATTTTTATACTTGTCTATAAAAGAACAGAACTGGAATTTTTTTAATTTATTTTATTACATTTCTCTGATTTTCCCATATTTTCTAGTGAGAGTATACTACTACTAATACCAAATAAATAAAAAAAAAATGAAAAAAGGAATATTTTCTTGTATTATTATTATTATTCCTAATTAAATCAAACATTAAACAATATAAAGCGTTATTATAGGGAAAATTACAGTTGAGTTATTTTTTTTTAGTTTTTACAAGTGATAAGTACCACATTTAAAAAATTAAGCTAGTGGTAGAACAAAAAATAAATTCTAGAAACCCTGAAAATTTCCCTTACATTTTTTTTTTGACTAGCAAAATTCCACGGTTTTCCAAAATCCCTAAAAAAATTATAGGTGAGGGCTACGCTATAAGTATATATTTTTTCTAACTATAATACTAGAAACAATAGAAAACAATAGAAATACTTATATACCTAGAGTTAACTATAATAAATTATTTTCTTGCATTATTATTAATAATGCAAGAAACTCCTTGTTTATAAAGGACATGGATCAATTTACTAAGCTACCCAATACCATTAAATCTTGCACAACTGTAGCCGCTTTTAAAAGAGAACTTTTAGCACACATATCGATGGTCTAGCGTACAAAGGTGCTAAGTATATAGGGAAACCTTATGTACTTAGTACCTTTGTTACAAGATACATGACGGCACATCAAGCCAATCACGGCATGGCATTCTTATGTACTATGCTTGTTACGCGAGCTTGTGGATATGCACTAAGCTATGTCTTATGGTTATGCGAGCCTGTGGATAGCGCCAAAACCAATACATCATGGAGTCAACTCATTAACGGACTCGAGTTTTAGATCAAAATTTGCGTTACGTAATACTTGAACCTTCCCTTCCGGTAGAACCGGAAGTGCTGAAGGTTTTATATTAAGTGGAAAAAAAAAACTTTGGGGTATGTTAAACAAGTGAACAATTTTTTTTGCAATACGTTTAAAACTAAGGAAGATATTGATTTTTGGCCGCTATGTCCTACTGTGCGCCGTTGAGGAGGGGCCCCAAGTTAAGAACAGTGTTAGTCCCATTACCCCACATAAAGATTACTTAGTAAAAAAACTTCATTTTTCCTTTGCAAACAGTCAGTATAGGGGACTACAAGGCATGGGGTCCGTGAGATTTTTCCCGCTACCTGTCCAGTCCTACACTGCCTATATCAATGATATTAAGTTTTTGTTTAATGTCATTTAAAATACAAACAACTCACAAATAAAATATCTTATGTATTTTTAGAACAATTATTCAAAAATATAACTAGATTTAAAGTAAACAAAGCATATGATACTGTCAAGGTTTAAAATTACAAATGAACTAATGATAATTGCAAATCATAATAAGACAAAAAACACTGATATAGATAAAGCAATACTTTCCCATAAAAGAGAAGTTCAATAACTGAGTTTTACAAAAAAAAATACACTGCACTGATAAAAAGGTTTAACCATTTTTCCACATTTCTCCCCGCCCCAATTTTTTATCATCAGATTCAGTTTCAGCGACCCCGAAAACCTTTATATGCATACTAAAATATAATCATTTAAAAATAGTTACCCCCACACCAGGGGCCCCGCGGGGGTGGAGTTGGGAAAAATGTATCAGATTCAGTTTCAGCGACCTCAAAACCCCCCATACACCATATCACGAAACTATTGCTCCCTCCCCGGGGGGACGAGTAAAAAAAATGTATGGGTGTAAAATTTGCGTAATATACCATTAGTCAAGTCAAATAATAAATCTAATGTGCAATAAATGCTACACGGGCTGATATTTTAAAGGGTAGTAGTGGATGGTAACACTTTGACATGTCGGCCATCTTGTTTTTTGTTTTTTTCGATTTATTTTTGTCATTGTACCCGTACATACCAAGTTTCAAGTGTTTACGACCTCCCGTTCGAAAAATGTCACTTTGACAGGCCGGCTATCTTGTTTTTTAGTTTTGTCGATTTTTGTTTGTCATTGTACCCATACTTACCGAATCTCAAGTTTCTACGACCTCCCGTTCGAAAAATGTCACTTTGACAGGTCCGCCATCTTGTTTTTTAGTTTTGTCGATTTTTGTTTTTCATTGCCCCTTCCCCAACAGCGCTCCCCTCTCAATGCCCCAACCGAACTGTTTGCGATTATTTTCTATAACTTTTAGGAAAAAAACCCGAACCACGTATATCGTTTTGCTGTTTCTCGAAAAATATAATTTTTCGAGCCTAGTGCACATTGGGACTTTTGATCAGCATGCTGGGAACTACCTTTTTACGAAATTTCAGCGAATTTAGCCAAAGGCCATTTTCCATAAGAAACGTGCGGGGTCCTTTGTAGGTTCTTGTATAACTTAATTAAAAGGACTATTTCTTATATGTATATTGTACATCTTTGGAAGTAAATAAATAATAATAATAATAATAAAAAGAGCCCGTTGATAAAGTCCAAACATAAACATAAACACAATTTCCCGGATTAAAAATGAATTAGAAGGGCCTCGAGAAAGGCCCACTTTGATAGTAAATAGCCTGTACAGCTCGTCAAACTTAGGATGAGACGTGGAAATAAAAGAGAAAGTATTCGGAGGAATAAAGATAGGCGGTACGCGCACCTCTTACAACTGGTGAATTTAGCTGCTGTCCAATGCGTACTAGGGGGGGGCGTGTCCATATTCAAAAACTCACGTCTCATCCTAAGTTTGACAAGCTGTAATTGATGACTTTAAAAGACAAAGGACATGCATAAAAATGGAAGGGTCTGTAAAATACGGTAAAATATAAATTAGAAGGACCCGCTTTGATATTTTAGCAAAGACCCGGATAAAAAAAGGAATGTAAAGGGCTCACTTTAATGGCCAATCTAAAAAAATAAAGGCTCATTTTAAGTGGACCACCCAAAAAAAAATGGAATGGAAGGGCCAAGGCGGCCTTTACAAGGATGTGTAATCGTTTTTCGGGCCTCCTTGTATCGCGGGCCACTGATGATCTTGCCGGACCAGGCCCTAAGTATTCAGTCTACCCCTGACCTGCTGTCAACCCAGGGTGACCACAGATTTTGCAAATTTAGTTTCCCTGACAAAAATTTAAACCTTTTCCTGATTTTAGTGCACACAAAAAAGTTTTAAAACCAGTATGCGCAAAAATTTAAACAAGCTGTTTCGTTTTCGAGTTACGATTATTTAATTTTTTTTTACTTTTTTCTGTAAAATGACTATTGATTGATGTAGTAGTAGTAGTAAATTTTTGGGTTGGCCAAAGCCGCACAACTAGGCCATTTCTGGCCCTTTTTGTCACCCCAGGCAATATTGATTGATACAACATTATAAATATTCATTGTTTTAGTAAACCAATTTTTTTTCAATTTCCTGATTTCCCTGATCTGTGGGCACCATATTAACACTTGAATTAAGAAGGTACCTTCTTGAGGTGACAGATCTAGTTTTTAAGGTTCAATTATAATCCCTGGCAAAAATTTGCAATAAAATATTTTAATTTTAAACTTTTAAATATAAAAATTGAAAATAATTCTTACTAGAAGTCTCAGAAACATGAAGCTGAAGTTTGCAACGTTTTTTTGGCATCGAAAATTCAAATAGTATATGAAAGCACTTATTCCATAACACGCTTTTAGCGCACTAGTACTTTAGAAAACGCAAGCGGCTTGTTTTCTAAACTTGTACTCGTGCGCTAAATACTTATGTTATGAAACTAGTACTTTAATATACTATTTGAATTTTTGTTGCAAAAAACCGTTGAAAACTTCAGCTTCATTCATAAACCATCTCAGAAACAACTGAATTTAATGAGGGTTCTATTATGTTTAGTGTATGTACTAACGACACTGCCCCTGCTCCCCCAAGAGACCGAGTTTTTAGGGAAAATAGCATATTTTTATTATTATTAGTTATCTGCACCTCAACTTTTTCTGGATCCGCTTCTGTTGTGTCCTTTAAAATAAAAAAAAATTCTGGCCAAGGGGGAGCGTACTTTGAATTCTGCAAAATAAACCCCATTGGCAAGACACTTGTTCTTTAAAATATTTTAAAGAACATAAATGGTGTAGGTAAAATCATAGATTTGACTATTTCCTACACCTTTAAAATTACATAAATATTGTTTATCTCTTTATAACACATCAAAGAGATATGACTCAGCGAGAAAAACTGATTTCATAGGTTACAAAGTTTTTACAAAGAAAATATACCTAAGTACTTCAATATTTTCAAACACCAGGAACAATGTATATAATTGTGATATTTGTGTTAAAAAATACAAATATATTAAAACATTTATAAAGAAAAAACACCGAGTGTAAAAAACATAAATTTTACGTCGCAATTTTAAGTATTGAAGATTTAAAAATAAACAATAAAAAAAATAGTTTACGTACCAACAAACGCCAAAAATGCTATGAAGATTTGAATCTTCATTACAAAACTTTAAAAACAGTACAATTTATAAAATTTCCTTTGATTTCTCTCTTGTAACCTGACAGCGTCATACAAGACACAACACAGCTGATTAATTCAATTCGAGTTCGTCCGTCTTTTATGTCGCTTAACGAACGACGTTCGGACTTTTCCGCCAGGCAAATTTTCCCGAGTAATCGACAAATCAAGATATTTTATTCAATGATTGGTTGTTTACGGTTTAGAAAGAAAAGTAGAAGTTTTTACACGGTGGTTACGCCGTTTGTGACAATAAAAAAGGCCCCCATTATAGGGGGAAGTAACTGGGTAAGTCTTTCGTGGTAACTGTTTCAAAGTTCAAAGTCCGGAGCTTTAGACTATGTAACGTAACCTTAAATTTTTGTGTTCTTTATGTTAAATATTGAAGGTAAGTTTGTACAACAGGTTTATATTCTTTGTTGTTATAATAAGTAGTAATAATACTTTTTCATTAACTTTAAATAAGGCATTTTTTAACGAGTAGTTCTGTGTTAAAACAAGCCGTGAGGTGGCAGGGTTTTCTAAACTTTTTTTGCGCAATTTTCGGCGCATTCACCAAATTTTCAATTGGTAATAAAGTTTTCCGCATGAAAGAAAGTCAAAAGTCTAGGCGGAAAGGGGGAGGAATCATTCGCGCTCTCTTCTTTCCGTCAAGAGCGTTATAAGGCGTGCGTGCCTACAACGGGCCTCCCACTTGCACACACATTCCAAACATATTTCCCGTAGCCACAGATCCGTGCGGCAAACTATACAATTGTACAATTTAGGAATTTAAGTTAAATTAATTCCAAATAAAAAATGAAATCATTCAGGGGCATTTTAAAAGATTTTTATATGAAATGGCATCGATATAGCCTGACACTGATCTAATGATCGTGAGTTCAAACCTCACTGGCGCCGATTGCCTTTTTCAGTTAATTAATAATTGAAATTTGGCGAAGGCGTAATCCCTAGATATATTGGTTCGAAAGTCAATTAAAGCCGGTGGTTCCCTCTACTACTAGCCCACACAAGTCCTGGACTTAGGGGATGCTTAATTAAGTAGAATAGTACGAGGTTAAAAACAAACATAAACATAAATATCCAATTTAGACAGGTCTACCTAATTTAATGCCCACACACAAAATAATGAAAAAAATATTATTTGGTGTTATTTGGTGAATATTAAATCAAGTTAGTGCGGTCACTCCTAGTAGGTGCGGTCACATGTGCTCTACTGAATAGAATACCGCCCCCAGCGCCGCCCCCACACCCAAAAAATTTTGCATATATAGGACTATTTGGTGCGGTCACTCGTCCCCTTCACGACAAAGTGGTTTTTTGGTTGTTGTACCGCCCCCAGTGCCGCCCCCAGAAACAATAAACGTGATAAAAAATGCAAATATCGGGACAATTTCGTGTGGTCGCTCAGGGTAGGTGTGGTCACTCGTCCTCTTCACGACAAAGTGGTTTTGGTTGTTGTACCGTCCCCAATGCCGCCCCCAGAAACAATAAACGTGATAAAAAATGCAAATATGGGGGCAATTTCGTGCGGTCGCTTAGGGTAGGTGTGGTCACTCGTCCTCTTCACGACAAAGTGATTTTGGTTGTTGTACCGCCCCCAATGCCGCCCCCAGAAACAATAAACGTGATAAAAAATGCAAATATGGGGGCAATTTCGTGCGGTCACTCAGGCTAGGTGCGGTCACTCGTCCTCTTCACGACAAAGTGGTTTTGGTTGTTGTACCGCCCCCAATGCCGCCCCCAGAAACAATACACGTGATAAAAAATACAAATATGGGGGCAATTTCGTGCGGTCACTCAGGGTAGGTGTGGTCACTCGTCCTCTTCACGACAAAGTGGTTTTGGTTGTTGTACCGCCCCCAATGCCGCCCCCAGAAACAATACACGTGATATAAAATGCAAATATGGGGGCAATTTCGTGCGGTCACTCAGGGTAGGTGTGGTCACTCGTCCTCTTCACGAGAAAGTGGTTTGGGTGGTTGTACAGCCCCCAATGCTGTCCCCAGAAACAATAAACCTAATAAATCATGTAAACAAGGGGATATTTCGTGCGGTCACTCAGGGTAGGCGCGGTCACTCGTCCTCTACACGACAAAGTGGTTTTGGATTCACCTATGGGCGGATTTAGGGGTATGCCCCCCCCCCCTAGCGAGATATATTAGCATAGAAATACCTTCAAAATTATATTTTTGGCGAAAGCGCAATTTTTTTCCTTATGGATCCCCCCCCCTTAAAGTGAAATAGATCCTCCCCTCGATTCACCTCATATATTTTGACGTTTCCTCTTTCTATAGTTCTATTAGGATAGAAAAAACGTTTGAAATATTTTGTCGTCCTTTTTTTTAATGGTAACAAAATTCATAAAAAAAAATATACCTATATTTACATAATTATTAAAATATTTCAATATATTGCAAACCAATAGAGCTAAGTAAACAAATAAAACAGCGTTTTCAGATAATTTTCTTTGCTATTTTTTCAGCTATATGATTTTTTTTATATTGCTTACTCGGTTTAAGATATTTAAAGAAAAGTAATTTATTGAATATGAAGGGAAAAATTGTAACATTAAATTATAATTATAATGGGGGGTAATTTGTTTGTCAAAAAAAGATCTTAACAAAAATGTGATTTTTTGAATTTTTTTTTTGATTTTTTTTTTCTTTGAAAATTTCTTTTTTGATTTTTTTTTATTTTTTTTCGTTTTTCGTAAAAAGAAAATTAATTTTTTTTTTAATTTGTTTTTTAAAAAAAGATCTTTAAAAAAAATGTAATTTTTTTTAATAGTTAATTGTGGTTAATTTATTTTTAGCGATGCGTATCGAAGTTAAGACGTCTTGTACCGATACTTAAAAGACATCTTATAGACATCATAATCAGATATCTTTTAAACATCCCTAAAAAGAAGTCCATAAGATATCCTTTTTATGTCTTTAAGCGTCCAGACATAATTAAGATCTAAAAAAGACGTCTTTAAGATATTATGTGCTGTCTGGGTAAGATAATCAAAATGTTACTTTGTGAAGAATTTAACTAAGAATCTTTTATGAATAACATTTTTTGTTGGAATTGTGTTTTTGGAGTTTTTTTACAAAAACCCAAATTATGCATGTTTAAAAAATGATTGACAATATGCTTAAATATCTTAATAGGCAACTTTGTTGGAGCTATAAAACGGTAAAGGTTTCAGTTAGTGAGTTGATTAAAAAAACAGTTTGCAGAATAATTCTTTATCTATCTTTTATAATGTAACAGTAGCCCTGTTGACGGTACATTTCTACGTTCATTAACGTAAAAAAATCTATTTTTTTTGTTGCTAATATGCTTTTTCGCCGCACCACTCACATTTTATAATATTGCATTTAAAATTGTTTTTGTTTTAATAAATATATATAGTGTGCTATTTATATGACCACCACTGTATGGTCTCCATTGTGTAAATTAAGTCTATGTTTGTGTAAGAAACAAACGATCATAAAATAATACACAGTCCAAAAAAAAACCGTCAGTTAATCTTTACCATACTATATTTTTCTTACGTATTTTATCAAAAAACTGTCAAAGAATATTAAACTTTTTATCCGCATGAAAAAAAGTCTCCGACGTAAGGGGGAGAAATCATTCGCGCTCTCTTCTTTCCGTCAAAAGCGTTGTAAGGCGTGCGTGCCTACATCGGGCCCCCCACTTGCACACACATTCCAAACATATTTCCCATAGCCACAGATCCGTGCGTCAAACTTTATCTATCTCGAGATTTTCAGATTTAGCACCTAAACTATTGAATTATGGGCGTGGTGCATAGTTGTGTAGAGAGTCAAGAACTATAGTGCCGTGCTAACCACAGAGGTGGTAACTTATTTTTTTGTCAAAAATGAGTTTTGACTCCAAGATGATGTAATAAAATAATAATAATAATAAAATTACTCTATTAAAGCTGCCGTATCTTCTTTAAAGTTGTCAAATACTAAGACAATTTTCCGTATCTATCGTAATTTAAGAAGTTACGATAAAATGCCCTAGTATAATACTGCATGTACACCTGAGACATAAGGTTTTCGAGCTTAGTATTATTTTACTACGGAGAATAACGGTATGTACCAATCCTAGGGAAATCTGCGGTAAGTGCATCGAAGATGTTACTTGCCGCGTTCTTTCTATGTAAAATTTTGTTTTAAAAAGAGAAACAGGATAAAGCAAATACAAAAGAAAGCAAATTTATGGGTATTTTAGTGGCAGTCAGACAAAATTAATACGTTTATTTTGCTTTAGTAACGGTAAGTTACGGCAAATGTCCTTAGTAATAGTTATGGAAAACAATCGGGACGTTCGTTTACAATTAAATTGCGTTATCCAGTGCAATCTCTTATTATTTAAAATAATTTATCTTAAATTATTTTTATAACAAAAAAAGATCAATGTACGTAAAATAATATAAATAGGTAATATTCGCTAATAAACCTTTTTTTCTTTATTTTGTTCATGAATTTATAAGATAAAAAGTTAAAAATAATAAATTTTAAATTGCTAAATATAAAAAATTCTATTTTACCGAGTATTTTACTATTTAACTATAAAATAATTAACATTTTTGTAACATTAACATCTAATATAACCTTTCATCTTTCTGATTCAAATCAAATTTGAATTTTTTTTGACTTGGAATAAAATTTTTAGTGACTGAGAATAATGAAAATTAAAAACTGTTAATATCTCAAAATGGCCAAAATACAATTTACCACCTCTGTGGCAGTATAATATAGCGAAATTTCAGCCAAATCTGACAGAAACCACTTTTCTATAAGACCTATGCCCGGCACTTCGTCGCCCAATGAAAAAAATTTCCAAAATTATTTTATCATTAAAATAAGATGGAAACACTTTAATATACAAAAAATATATAAAAATAGTTTAGTCACAATTTTGAGCTTTAATATTGAAGTTTTAGGAATAAAAGGGTTCAGTTGAGGAGTGTTTTTTGACTTATTTGAAATATAACATGATGATATATTTTTACACACCAACTCCGAAGAGGAGGACGAGTCTAAATAATTATTTAGAGTACTCTAGTAGAAATTTAAATTAACGTTAATTAACGTTAGATAAACGTTTTTTCTAACGCGTATTTAATGTATAAATGCCCCGCTTTCTAACGTTAGAATTCCTAACCTTAGTTGCCTAACGTTAGAATAACGTTTATCTAACGTTTGATAAGACTTCTAACTTTAGATAAACGTTATTCTAACGTTAGGCAACTAAGGTTAGGAATTCTAACGTTAGAAATCGGGGCATTTATACATTAAATACGCGTTAGAAAAAACGTTTATCTAACGTTTGATAAGACTTCTAACTTTAGATAAACGTTATTCTAACGTTAGACCCTAACGTTAGGCATATAACATTTAAACCACATTAATCTAACATTGGGTCAAGTCGTTCTAACGCTATTTTCCACCAGGGTAAGATCTACCTGCGTAGTAAATTTTAGCTTCTCCGGCCCAATAGTTTTTAAGAAATGAGTACCCAAGTTTAAAAGCCAGCTGAAAAATGTTGATATATTTTTTTTTAAATGTCAAAAACGTCGAAAAATATCGCAAAAGAAATGCTTATATCTTCCAATAGTTGAATTGGGATATATTCAAAAACCACTTCTTAGGCTTGACGCAAACTAAAAATATTACACTTAAAAACTGCGAAAGCTCAAAGTTTTTAGGCATTGTTCTAGATACGTATTTAACTTGGAGTGATCACATTCATACAGTTTGCTCAAGGCTAAGCAAGTCCAGATATATGATATCCCAGTTAAAAAAATCATTGGATACTAAAACTTTAGTAAATTTTTCATATGCTCACGTATACTCAATTTTATCCTATAACATAGTAGTCTGGGGGCACCCTTGCGACTTTACAATCACGCTGAAAAAACTCTGGAAACATTCTAATAACATAAGGACAGAAATTTTTAATTTTAAACAAAATTATAAAAATATTAATTTATTATTCCATCAATCTATTTTCTAATAACATTTTGTAATCATGTTACCAGAGTATTTCCAGAGTGTATTTGTGCCCTTTATCCATAACGTTCCCAGAGTAAAATCAGAGCGTTTTCAGAGTGTTTTCGTTTGGACTTTTTCAAAAAAAAAGTCCAAACGAAAACACTCTGAAAACGCTCGGATTAAAAAAAAAAAAAAAAAAAGTCCAAACCCACTTTGGATTTACTGTGAATCAAGCCTGGAACCACTCTAATTCAACTCTGACAAAATGGCACAAAACCACTCTGGAAACACGTTGGCAGCAGAATGTTTTCACTCTGACTCTGTTTCCAGAGTGTTTCCAGAGTAAGTTGAAGGTCGCAAGGGCAGAGTTGTAAAATTGATATAGTTTTTAAAGCACACAAAAAGAATTTTATAGCAAATTTTTAATTTCGGTTATTTAGATACATGTCGTAACGTATTTAAAAATAATAATATTTTAACTGTGACGTCCATTTATTTATTAAAGATTTTAACATATATTTATTCTAATAAAGACAAACTCCCCACTATTTGAGAGAATCATAGATATCCTACAAGACATGGAGGAAATCTTTTGCCTCAGAGATACGGATTGTGTGCTTATCAAAAGTCACCAATTCAATCTGGTATAAGGTTTTTAATATCTTACCAGTCATCATAAAAACTTCAAAAAATACAAAAAATTTTAAAAATACATTAAAAACCATTTTTTTACAAGTCTACTCTATACAATCGCTGAATTTGAGCAATACTTTCTTGGTAGGTTACAATGAGGTTAGATAGAAGGCTTTCTATGTTTTTTTTTTTTAATTTAATTTTTCGGCCAAGGCTGTTTTGTTTATTTTAAAAAAAAAAAATTTTTTTCGGCTTAGCCGTTTTTTTATTGTTTACAAGAAAGCAGTCCTCTTCAACCTCTTCCTCTATATATTAATTTTTATCTCTATATATTATATTTTCTAGTTAAGAAACCTGACTTGTCAATCTATTTTTATAATACCCAAATGACCAATAAAGAACTTGAACTTAAACTTATGGTGAATAAGTTTAAATTGTTTTTGATCCTTATTTCTTAATTTCATTTGCGCCACCCCCTTAACACGTTCGCGACAACGTGCGCCACCGGTGGCACACGGTCTAATGCATTTTAAATCCATACGGCTATAGTTGACTTTTACGTGTTAACCACGTTCCAGTTGGAAAAACCTACTGTCCAGATAGAAAACTGGGTAGTTGGGAAATTTTTAGAGGCGATGACCTGTTTTTTTCCATTAGGCATCAAAAATGTAGTAGTTGAGAAAATGAATATATAGTTGGGAAATTTTTAATATCAGTTGGTAAAATTGGAAAGGCGAGGATCTTTTTTTTTTAGTCATCAAAATTTTTCGCCAAGGGTAAGCTTTTTTTTCAGAGTTGGGAAATTTCTCAATCTTTAGTTGCTTCGGAACACCCCTGAACCAGACTCTTTTTTTAATGTTGTGGGTCGGTGTTATTAAAGGAGATACCTACAATATAATTGAAAGATAACAAATTATGCATGTAAAATAAAGATAACATTTACTACCTATATATACACCTATCTGTTTATCGTTTTGTATAATTTATACCTTTTGTTTTTACAGTTATGGGTTTACCGCATTTTGCAAAAGGTGAAGTTATAAAAGGTTTCGGAAGAGGTTCAAAAGAATTAGGAATTCCCACAGCAAATTTTTCAAATGACGTGGTAAAAAATTTACCAGAAAATATTGGTGCGGGTATTTATTGTGGATTCGCAATACTGGAAAATGGTCCTGTCCACAAAATGGTGATAAGCATAGGATGGAATCCCTTTTACAAAAACAGGACAAAATCGATGGAAACTCATATTTTGGACAAAAATGACGGGGATTTTTATGGCCAACAGTTAAAAATCGTACTTACACATTATATTAGACCGGAAATGAACTTTAATTCCTTGGAAGAGCTTATCAGTGCGATAAATAACGATATCAAAGTTGCAAGGGAAGAGCTGGACACACCTGAAATGGATAAATTTAAAGAAACGTTACAAAACTATTAATCACCTCGAGTTAACTCAAAACCTCAATTTGAGTTGGCTTATAAATACGTGGGTATTTAAATAAATATTTTTTATTTTAAATCCGTTTTATTATTAATAAAATCTTTATGTAACTAGGTATATTTCCTAAAAATTACACTTAGTAATGTAAAAAAAAACAGTTTTTTTAAAGCTAGTCGTACGCTACTGGACGACTATTTTGCTTACACAATTTGTTATTATTAGACCTCGGAAGTTAGCGAGCTGTTCATACGTTCATGGCCTATATATGTATCTATATACCACTAAGCAAAATAACCTTACGAGAAGCTTACTGCAAGCTTTCTTTGGGGTGTGTAAGTTAGGAAGAAAGCTTACAGAGAGCTTGCAGTAAGCTTGTATAGACCTTGAAAAAGACTTTTTAAAGGTTGCATCGCACAGGATCGTTTCAAAAGTGGCAAATATTCAGCAAATATCTTTTATCAGATTAAAGCAAAATTTATATTAAATGATAGAATAATAGTTAATAATTCAAAATATCAAATCAAATTCAAATCAAATTTATTTCTCAAGAACTTTTACATAAAATTTATACAGTATTTAGATCCGCCTAAACAAAGTTTGTGTGCGGTATCTTGTATTGGATTAACTTAATTAAGATTAACTATTATAATTTGTTTTGTATTATTTTAATTATAATTAACTATTAACTAATTTATTAAAATATAAAATTGGTTTGTTGGATTGGTAAGTAAAAGGTAATGCAAAAAGTTAAGTATGAATAAACAAAAGCAGTTATAGGTAAGCAAAAAAAAACAGAAAGTCAATCTAAGAATATCTTATATTTTATTTCGTTATAATTGTTTTTAATATACGATTTAAGGTGTTTTTTTAACGATGTTTTATTTTTAATATTTTTTATGTTTAATGGATTTATGTTATAGATTTTAGGAGCAAAATATAATATGGAGTTTTGTGTATGCATCTTTTTATAGAGAGGTATTGACATAGATTCACTAATTATAAACCGTGTAGAATGTGGGTCGGTCAAGTTAGCCCCCCCCAGTTAAAACTTAGGGTCGAAAAATACATAGGTAGTTTGCACACAACTTGCACAACCTTGCACAACCAAAAAAAAAAGCTTGCGCACTAACCATTGGTTAATTATATGAAAAAAACCGTAACTTGACCTTAGCCCCCCCCCCCAGTAAAAAAGTTAAAATTTTTCACTACAATCTAATAGTAAATAGCTTGCACAACCAAAACAAAAGCTTGCGCACCCTTAACAAGAGCGGTAAGGGGTAAATAATGTTTACCGTCAGCCCCCCCCCAGAACTAAAATTGACCGAAAAATGTTGTAGTACGTTAAAAAAAGCTTGCACAACCTTGCACAACCAAAATAAAAGCTTGCGCACCCTTAACAAGAGCGGTAACGGGTAAATAATGTTTACCGTCAGCCCCCCCCCCCCCAGAACGAAAATTGACCGAAAAATGTTGTAGTATATTAAAAAAAGCTTGCACAGCCCCTCACAAACAAAATAAAAGCTTGCGCACGCTAAACAAGAGCGATGAGGTGTAAATAATGTTTACCTTCAGCCCCGCGCAGAACTATTATTTAATAAAAAAGTTTAAAAAAATATTACTATCTAATTAGAAGTCCCTTGCACAACCAAAATAAAAGCATGCGCACCCTTAACAAGAGCGGTGGGGGTAAATAGTGTTTACCGTCAGCACCCCCCCCCCCCCTCCAGAACTAAAATTGACCAAAAAATATTGTGGTATATTAAAACAAAGCTTGCGCAAACTTGCACAACCAAAATAAAAGCTTTCGCACCCTTAACAAGAGCGGTGAGTGGTAAATAATGTTTACCGTCAGAACTAAATTTGACCAAAAAATGTAATATATTAAAAAAAAAATTGCACAACCTTGCACAATCAAAATAAAAGCTTGGGCACCCTTAACAAGAGCAATAAATATTTTTAAATATTTTCAATATTTTCGTCAAAATTAGTATATAGGGGTTTTTGGGGTCGACGAATATGAATTTAATATTTTTTTCAAATTTCACCCCCTGAGTGGGAGGGTAGTTTTTGTAAAAATTGTTATATTGGGGTTTTTGAGGTTTCTGAAAGTGAATCTGATAATGAAAAAATTCTAACTGCACCCCCTGAGTGGCGGGGGTAGTTTTCTTGAAAATTGATATATTCGGGTTTTTGAGGTCACTAAAGCAGAATCTTAAAATATTTTTTTTCTAAATACACCCCCCGAGGGGCGGGGGGTAGTTATCGTAAAATTGGTATATTGGGGTTTTCAAGGTTGCTAAAATTGAATCTGATAATAAAAAATCCATTTCACGCGCGGAGGTGAAAAATGGGAAAGCTCTTTTACTGGGCAGTGTATTTTTTTCTTCTACAACAAAATAAATAAAATGAAAATTTTATTAGAAAGAACTTTTTAATAAAAAAGCTTTTAAGTCACTAAAAAAAATAAATTAAGTACCTACCCACTGCCGCCAACAAATTATTGATTTACGTAAAAAAAAAGTATTGTAGGCTACTTAAAAAGTGCATTTGCTTTTATTTTATACTACAACATTTTTTTGTCAATTTTAGTTCTGGGGGGTTGACGGTAAACATTATTTACCACTCACCCCTCTTGTTAAGGGTGCGCAAGGTTTTATTTTGGTTGTGCAAGGTTGTGCAAGCTTTTTTTTTAATATACTACAACATTTTTTTGTCAATTTTAGTTCTGGGGGGGCTGACCGTAAACATTATTTACTCCCCACTGCTCTTGTTCAGAGTGCGCAAGCTTTTATTTTAGTTGTTCAAAGATGTGCAACTTTTTTTTAATATACTACAACATTGTTTGGTCAATTTTAGTTCTGCGGGGGCTGACGGTAAACATTATTTACTCCCCACCGCTCTTGTTAAGGGTGCTCAAGCTTTTATTTTGGTTGTTCAAGCTTTTTTTAATATACTGCAATAGTTTTTAGACAAATTTAGTTCTGGGGGGGGGTGATGGTAAACATTATTTACCCCTCACCGCTCTTGTTAAGGGCGCGCAAGCTTTTATTTTGGTTGTGCAAGGTTGTGCAAGCTTTTTTTAATATACTACAACATTTTTTGGTCAATTTTGTTCTGGGGGGGGCTGACGGTAAACATTATTTACCCGTTACCGCTCTTGTTAAGGGTGTGCATGCTTTTATTTTGGATGTGCAAGCTTTTTTTAATATACTACAACAGTTTTTAGTCAAATTTAGTTCTGGGGGGGGAGGGGCTGACGTTAAACATTATTTACCCCTCACCGGTCTTGTTAAGGGTGCGCAAGATTTTATTTTGGTCGTGCAAGTTTTTTTAATACACTACAACATTTTTCGGTCAATTTTAGTTCTGGGGGGGCTGATGGTAAACATTATTTACCCCTCACCGCTCTTGTTAAGGGTGCGCAAGCTTTTATTTTGGTTGTGCAAGCTTTTTTTTAATATACTACAACATTTTTCGGTCAATTTTCGTTCTGGGGGGGGGGGGGGGCTGACGGTAAACATTATTTACCCGTCACCGCTCATGTTAAGGGTGCGCAAGCTTTTATTTTGGTTGTGCAAGCTTTTTTTTAACATACTACAACATTTTTTTTCGTGCAAGGTTGTGCAAGTTGTGTGCAAACTACCTATGTATTTTTCGACCCTAAGTTTTAACTGGGGGGGGGCTAACTTGACCGACCCGTAGAATGTGCATTTCCAGTTACTTATATAGATCATCTGTAGAGTATCTAAATGCTTTTTTAAATAATATTTTAAACAGTGTATTTCGTATTGTGAAGTCCTTCTAGAGCGCCATCAATATTATAATACCGTATCTTATTAAAGACTCAGCCAGTGCATTATATACAAGATATAATAGTCTCTTGTTGAGAAAACCGCGGGTTTGGTAAAAAAGATACGTGAGTCTTCTTCCATTTAAATATCTTACATGTTCACCCCATCTCAGATGCTGATCCACCATTAAACCCAAATATTTTATACTATTTTATTACAATTTGGTTTATGTACTTTTAAAATATTTGTGTCTGGCTAACCAGCATCCGTCAGTGAAAAAGTAAGAAACTTAGTTTTTGAGATATTTAGACTCAGAAGACTATAGTCTAACCAGTTTTTAATTTCAATCATGTCAGCTTCGGCCTTTTCAAATACTTCCTCCCAACTGTCACCAATAATTAATATTACGGTGTCATCCGCATACGAAATAATTTTTCCTTTACTTTTTATACTGTAAATACAATTTATATATAATAAAAATAACACAGGACCCAAAACCGTCCCTTGGGGCACACCCCTAGTGACGGCCATAGGAGTAGGTTGTCAATTTTTACTACCTGGGTGCGTCGGGAGAGATAGTCTTTGAAAAGATCCAAAGCTGACCCTCTTACACCTTCTTTTTCTAATCTTCTCAACATAAGACCATGATCCACGGTATCGATCGCATTGGCTAAGTCTAGGAAAATAGCCAGGCATTTCTTGTTATTTTCCATGCCATTGATGATGTCTTTTATAAATTCTAGAAGAGCATCCTCACAACGTCGATTTTTCCTAAATCCGTACTGTTTTTTACTTAGAATCACATTGTTTTCAATAAATTCAACTAATATTTTTTTGATACATTGTTTTAATAATTTAGCAAAATTATTTATTACGGTGTTATACCCGATTATTTTAAACTTTTTGGTATTTTAGCACTGGCTAAAATTAGGTTATATATGTGAGTAAGGGGTTTTATAATATGGGGGTGAATATTCTTTATTGTACTCACCGATATTCCATCAAGTCCACCTGCAGATTTATTTTTTAATTTTGATATGTGTAATATTAATTCACTTTCTCTTATAGGGTACATATATAAAGAATTCTGAATGGATCTAGAAGAACTGGTTTGTGGAGAAACTGGATTTGGATTAATGTTTTTTATCATGTTATTTCCTATCCCTGCAAAAAATTTATTAAAATAATCCGCTTTAGACTTTTCATATTTAATTTTATCCTCCCCTTCATTTATTTATTTATTTATATAAACAGATAAACTAAATTTTGGAGGTTTAAAGCTTGAAAAAATAAGAAAAATGTGTAGAAATGGAGTATCCGAGGATGGGGATTCCATGGTTCACACAAGAATGAAGACATGTTTAATGTTACATCAATAATTTGACATTGACTGACATGGTGTAGAATGGTGGTATAAAACATAGAATAGTAGGGTTCATTTTTAATGAAAGGAATGGCTTTTATTGGATGCACCTTCCAAATTTTTTTTAATATTTAACTTTCTAGAACAGCTGTGGTATAAAATACCTTTGTTAGGTCCCAAAATGACAATAAACAATACAATACAAACCTAAAATAATGTAATTTTTTTATGGGGTGAAATTATTTTTTAAAAGGATGGAATTATTTTGGCATGTAATTATCTTGGGATAAAAAGGAGAAATTATTTCCAATAATAATATATTGTTTTACTAAGAGGAAAGTGAAGCTTTTTTTTACTAATCTGTAGAATTTACGGACGACGCGAAGCGGAGTCCGGAAACTACAGACGAGTAAAAAAAAGCACTTTTCTTTTAAGTGAAACATACTATTTTTTCTTCAAGCATCCTATATATTTTTTTAAAATATTAATTTTTGAATTTAATTTATTCAGTAATAAAGTATGTTTTTTTTATTAAAATAGGCCAATAAAATCCTTTCGAAATAAAATTAAACCTTCCTTAGCTCATTTAAAAGTTTTTTCGTAGGCTAAATCGTACACTTTTCGCGACTTCGGAGAGATTTGTAGGTGTATAAACCATATATTCTTCTTTAATCATTTTTAATCAATTTTACACAAGGGTTTTGCACAGAATCTCGAGTCAACCACCTGTTTACATAATAAACAAGTTTGAAGTATGGCTGTCATCAAAGTCAAAGAGTGCTACCGCCAGTGGTGGTTTTAGTAACTAACTTTTTTTTACGGCGTACAACAATGAATTTTTTTACTGTAAAAAAAATAGATTACTTCTAACTAGTGTGTTCAGTTATAAAATATGAACATTTTAGTACGCTTGAAGAAAAAAATATTTTTCTTCTATCGTTATATTTTTTTGAGGTAATATATTATTTATTATATTATAATTTTTTAATACACATTTTCGAATCCGTTAAGCTGTTGGCCTAGAACTATCGTAGGCCCGGTACACACATGCGTTTTTTTGCCGCACTGTACCGCAATTGCGGTGTGCGATAGTATAAATATATACACATACATACTTCCGGCGACGTTTGGACTATTTTTTTTTTATTTTTATTCATACAATTAGTTTAAAGGTATAAATTACGACTCTGTTTTATAAAATTAATTATTTTATTAAAAACAATAAAAATTGTTTATATTAGCGGATTTCACAAGCTTTACAATGATGTATAACACAACCCACTTCAATTAAAAAAACCCTCACAGCACTGTATATAAAACTATTTATTTATTGCTCAAAAGTAAAGGGAAATAGGTATCTTTTTTAAGTAAACTATTCTATTCTATTTTTTCAGTATTTCCATGGCGCTGTTGCACATGCCGGACATCCTGCAGACTGCGTGGGGATTTATCTTGTTGGCAAGGGTGTCCATCATCCCGGGGAAGATAAACTCGCAAACCAGGTCGCATACCGACACTAAGGGATAGGAGACTAAAAACTCGCAGGCATACATACAAGAACGCCGGATACCGGAGACTTTGGACTCTTGTTTGGTCATTTCCTGTAAAGAAAAAAATCTAAAAATGGTATATTGTTACGGTTTTCACGGTTCTTTTTTGGACGAAAACCATTTTTTTGAAGATATATTTTTTTTTTCTAAACTCGTTGAAAGTATTTTTAATTTTTTGAACTATAAAAATACATAAATATAAATACAAAAAAAATCTGACGCTACGTTTTTTATAGAGGTTTTTGTGCACCATACAGGGTCCAAAAATAATAGTTGATCTCTCTAGCCTGGACGGACATCATAAACTTCATTCAGGGCCGTAGCTATGGGGGAGAGCCTCCCCCGCACCTATCTTGAAATCAAAAAAGTTGCATATTTCATGGATTAAAAACATAAAGGTTGCATATTTCATGGGTTAAAAAAAAATAAAATAATAAATTTTTAATTTTGGGAAAAAAAGTTTTAAATAATTTTATGGCTTAAAAATATAAAAGTTTGGATTTTTAAACCTAAAAAAATAAAAAAAAATTGCATATTTCATGGATTAAAAATATAAAAGTTGCATATTTTTTGGGATTTTCAAAAAACTTGCATGAAGGGCGGGACCTTTTTTTTAGTCATTAACTTTTTTTTGAGTTTTGAGAACGGGTGGGACCTTTTTTTTAGTCATGAACTTTTTTTTGTCGAGGAAAAAAGGAAAAAAGTTGTAATTTTTTAAAGATCTTAAATTTCTGAAAAATTTCTGAAAAATATGTTTTTAGTCCAAAAAAGCACCACCGTTCTACCTATAGAACTTCCCTGAAAACATTTTAAGGTTTTAAAAGTTTAAGTTTAGTTTTGAAATTTACCTGAGCATGCATAGAGATCATTTGGTCTTTGGCCTGATTTACAAAGCCTACACATGTTTTACAGATCACGTCAGAAGGGAACTGTTTGTTCCATACTTTTTGAATGCAATGAGTTACGGCATTGCAGTCTGCAGCGGTCCTAAAAAAAATAAATAGTAAGTATTGTAAATCCAAATTGATGATAAAAATATGTAAGATCTAAGCTTACTTTGTTTTTTTCTGTCTGTTTTTGCTTTGGTTTGGTTTTTTTGAGAAAAACTAATTCCAAGGTAAAAAAAGACAAAAACAAACGACTATAGTCATCTATAGATGACCCTAAAAATATTTATTTCGGATGAGCTAGAGCTCTAGGGCGTTGTCCTAAAAACTCCCTAGGGCGTTGTCTTAAAAATTTTGGAAAAAATATTGGATTTAGACTTTCGGGTCGGGTCATTTTGAATAAAAAAAGTCTATTTCTTGTTCATGTTGGAAAATGTTTAAAAAAATATTATGAATGAGTTGAGGCTCTGTTGGTTCAAGTCGGTTAAAATGCAGTTTTTAGCATTTGTAAGGGGTTTTTTTTTCGAAAAGACATCGATTCGATTACAAAAAATATTTTAAAAAATAAGTTGGGAATACAATTTTTTTACTTAAGTATAGTTTATAAGGCTTTAAGCAATTGTGCAATACTAATGCGGTATTAGTAAAGCATTTTTGATAGAGTTCTATTAATACATGACATAAAAGTGAGGGGCTGACCGCGAGGAAATCTTTTGTACAAGCCAGAGGAACTCAGGAGGAACTCTGAAGAACTCTGGAGGAACTCCGAGGAACTCTTTGCAAAGAGGAACTCTTTTGTACATATTTCAGACGGGGTCAGAAACAATTATTACTTATTACCCATGCGGATTAACGTTTCTATTTTCAAACTAGATGAGCCGTTTACAAACACCTTATCAAAACATCCTACCTATGGGCGCCTATTTTTTTGCTGCAGGTGGGCGCCATGTTTGGTAGAAACCGTCAGGGATAAAGCTTTTTTTCCTAAAGGTATTTTTGGGGCGCCAATTTTTGGTTTTAAAGGGGCGCCAAGTTTGGTAGAAACCGTTAGGGACAAAGCTTTTGTTTGGAAGGGGCGCCAAGTTTCAAGTTTGGCAGAAACCGTCAGGAACAAAGCTTTTTTATGAAGGTATTCTTTGGGCGCCAACTTCTTTTTTAGTAGGGGCGCCAAGTTTGGTTAAAACCGTTAGGGACAAAGCTTTTTTTTTAGGGTGCCTTATTGGCAGTAGTGCTTGCATGGATAGCGGTAATTTATACGGCTTATTTGCCAAAAATGATCCCTTCCAGAGAGGAACTCTTAAGGAGGAACTCCGAGGAACTCCGAAGGAACTCTTTGCAAAAAGGAACTCTTTTGTACAAATTTCAGACGCGTTCAGCCCTCGCATAAAAGTAAGGGGGTTGCTAATTTAAGATTTTGGAGTTGGGGTAGCTGGGGGTGTGGGGATAAAATTTATAATGTTTAAATATGCAGATTTAAGTTGCTCTGATAATAAATTAAATTAACCTTTTTGTATAAATTTAAAATTTTGCTTGGTTTCCAGGATATTATATTAAGGGAGGACGATCACATTAGAACGCAATATATTGATGGATTTTCAAAATTTAAAAGCTAAATATAATATTCAAATTTAATTAGAAATAATAAACAAACATACCTTTAAATAGACAATATCTTACAAATTATGTATCACTCGATCCCCCTTTCCATTTAAGATTTTGTCCCCAACGCCCCCCTAGTGTTACTGAAAATTTTAAAAAATTACAACTTATGGCCAAATATACTTTATTTTGTGTTGTATGTCCGTACCAAATTTCAAGTCGATATCTTACGCCGTTCAAAAGTTAGAGGCACTGTATCATTTAAAAGAATAACCCTGTATATATAAAAAAAGAAGTTATTGAGTGACCCAAATTGAGTCATAATATAAGTTTATTTTAGGATATGTTTATTAACCTATTTTATCTAGGAACACTAGATCTAGGTCTTAAGTTAGCAACGTAAGTTTATTAATGATTAACACTGTTTTGCTACGATTAAACACTATTTTAAAATACAAATGATAAGTTTACATCAAAAAATTAGGCTATCTATTGACATTTTCGACGATGCAATTTAGCAAAAAATTTACTTCAAAACAGCTCGATTTGATTAATTTCTAAGTTTTGGATGGGCAGTAAAATCCGTGAAGAAACTTTCTATGGCAACTGATGCTCAGATGTTTTCTGACGGTTCCCGTCTGTCTGTTGCCTAACTTAAGACCTGGATCTAGTGTCCCTAATTTTATCTCTAGCTTTCTGACTAAACTTTCCGTTATAGAAAAAAACCATTATTTTGATTAATATTAACTTACGTTAAATTTTGGCACCAGTATGCCGGTCCGTACAAACATTCTTTTGCTTCAAGCTGATTTGGTCTTCCAAGAAACAAGAAATATTTGTTATTCAATATAACAACTTTTATTCAAGATCATTATCACATTACATTACATTATGTAATTTCCTTGTAAAATGTCACATTGAGGATGATGATTAGACATCGGATTTTAGTGAGTCGTGACGTCAAAATGCATAGCCGGGTACAATAATTTAACAAATTCATATTAATTTTATAAAAATGTTTAATATGTTGCCAAACTACTACATTCCCAAAGAAAATTATATAAATATTATGAAAATCCGTAACGTTTTACCCAAGTAGCAAAATAACATGACATTCACGTGAAAGTCACGTTAATATGTGACAGGTGATGTTAAGATTGTAGTCTCATTTAACAAGGATGTAGCATGGTGGGGATGTCCTAAGTCCGCCCCTAATAACGTCACACAATGACATCCCGAAAATAACGTGTTTGTGACATCATAAATCCACATTCCTGTTATATCTAATATCTTATGGATGCCGTTACTGGTACTTTAATATTTAAATAATATTCTAGGATATTAGCTTTTTCTAAATTAAAACCATTAAAAACGCTATAACCCTATAAAAAAATCGGATTTAAAATCAATCAGTAATGAAACAATCACAGATTGAAACAGATAGATTCTAAATACGAAATTGCAGATTAAGGGGAGAATATATTCCTTTAATCCGTGTCCGTGGTCTTGAGAAGCCCGGCAGAGCCCCCTATCCACTGGAAATCGTATAATGTGTATACAATTTCCTTATAATAATTTACTCTATCAACATCATCTTATATCGATTTTTTTGCTTCGAACGTCGGTGAGAAGCAAAATAACATGACATTTACGTGAAAGCCACGTTAATATGTGACATGTGATATATTCAGAGCGTTGCTAAATATTTGTTATTAAATAACATGGTTGTCACGTCACACGTATTACGTTGCAAATGTGATGTTAAATACATGTTATTTTTCAATATTATGTGATGTTATGATTTAGTTTAAAAATACACCCAAAAGTGATGTTAATTTCTTGTAATATAACATCCCTTGCTACCTGGGTATTTAAGTAAAAGAAAATTAAAAAATAACAATTCTAAAAATTACCATTTAGTTGGGCTCTTTAATAATCCAAATTTAATTTTATAGTATTGTGGCATGGTGGCTGGGTATTACTTTTACCAAATTAAAAAAAAAATCTGCCTGGCCAATCGTTTTTTGTTCGCAATAAAAGGTCACGTGACGTTTATAACTTGTGATTAAAATTAATTTTGTATCTTCACACTTAATTTAAATATTAAATTGTCCTTGCTCCTCATCTCCTTTATGGGTTTCTGTATTCACGTGTCTTAAAATTTTAGTTTTTCTTTCCCAGGTTAAGTCTTTTTTACAAAATATGCAACAAATGTAACAACTTTTATTCGACTCCATTACCACATTACATTAAGTAATTTACTTGTAAAATATCACATTGTGGATGATATTCCAGTTATAGTCCAGCCTTCAGGTCAATAAAAGAGGCTTTACCCGGAAATAATTCATTTTTTAAACTCATTTGTCACAAAAAAATGATTTTTTTAAATATCTTAAGATCGGTGCATCCTAGCACAAAAAAAAAACGTTTTTTATGAAAATAAAGAGGTCCAAATTTACAACATTTTTTGTTCTAAGTATTTTTTTGTACGGCTTATAGATAATTCCAGGCCTCCCACTTGTCATAAAATGCCATAAAATGACTCAATTTGTCCTAAAATCGTCATAAAATAAAATTGATGTCATAAGTCATAAAATTTCATAAAAATACTCATACTTTATACTTTAGAGCCACCTGGGAAAGTTTTTTTCTTCTGAAGTTTAGTTTGGTTTGGATGTACCCAGTCCGCACATATATGGATGCAACATGGTAAAGAAAGATTTTTTAGGTAACATGTGCCATATTACATGAGACATAACATACATATGTATGCTACATAACATGCCCTATAACAGAAAGATTTTTTACGTTACATGTGCCATATTACATAAGATGTAACATACATATGTATGATACATAACATGCAATATTGCATGTTATGTATCATATATATGGTACGAGAACATACGCGATACATAAAATGTTATGAATTCAATACTAAATATGGCGTCTATATTATTTTAATTTTTATAGGTTAGAATCACTAATATTCTTAAAATTGTTGTTAATAATAAAAGTTTTACTCTTAAGTAGTAGAAACGCATGTATTTTTAGACAACTAAACCGATTTTAGATAATTTTAGACAAAAAATTAAAATATATATATTTTTTTAAAATGATTATTTGCTATTTTTTCTCTAAAAATTGGCTTTTTATGTGGCCCATGATTTTTAAGCCTGGTAGAAAGTTTGCTTTCACAGTAAAAATGCACATCGTATAATAATTTTGCCTGATGAATGCTACATATAAAGATATTTATATACTTTAATTATTAGGTTTATCAAAAAGACGTAAAAATGTTCACCATGTCTAAATCTATGATGCACTCCATAACAAGTAAAATTCGGAAACGCCTACTTTTATTGTTATGTACCTAGTATGTATCTGATATGTAGCATGTTATGTAGCTGATACATAACTTGAGGCGGAATTGTTAAAGTCCAAGGACTATACATGGACTATAAAAATTACATGTCTGCAACGTCACATAGAACAGTGGTTATGTACCTGCTATGTTCCTGCCATGTATTTGTGTTGACTGGGTAGAAGGTAAAAAGACCCCTTGAAACGTAAATTTCCGTAAATTAATTTGTTTTTTTTTTAATAAATTTTACCAAGTTATCTATTAAGTACCGTAATTTCACACAACTATAGTCCGGCCACACAACTATAGTCCAAGGCCCCCAGGGGGCAGGGGATAATTATTTTTAAATGTTTACAATTTCTTATGAAAGTTGGTGTATATGGGATATACAGCAACACGTTTTCAGTTTTTTTAAATACGCTTTTAAATATGGAATATAGGTGTGAAGCTGGACCATAGTTATGTGAATCTGGACTATTGTTGTGTGAAATTACGGTATATCATTTTATTCTCTAGCAAAAAAATAAAAAAAACGTGCAAGGACCGGCCTATCGCCCATATCGTAAAAACTGGCATATAGTGGCTTCCGAGGTCGCTGAAACCGTTTCTGGTCCAAAACCACCACCCCGAGGGGTGTCTGTCCGGTAATTCTTGTGGGCACGATAAGTCAAAAATGCTTTGAGGTAAATTTGGTATATACCTTTCCTTCCATAAGTCCTCGCTTGGATTTTTTTTTGGTAAAAATCGGGATGGGGCAAATGGGCAAATAACCTATTTTTAAAAGGGTTATATTTAAAGAAAGGGATGTTAGAGGCGGGGCCGAGTTTAGGGGGAAGCTTCCCCGGGACCCGGGTTTGAGGAGTTCCGACATCGACAGTTTATTTTACTTTATACTTTATTTGATGAGCAAATATGCGGGTCCTTTCTAAGTGGAGCATAGACCTTCAAATTCGTAAAAAATTTCGCCTTGGCACTAGGGCTTTTAACGAGGCTTTTAAAATTTTACAGTATTAAATTAACGTCGATTAACAGAATTCGTAAAAAATGTCTCCTGCGGCGCTAACTTAGTTGGTTTGGAAGGGAAGGGCTGACGCCAGGTCCAAAATGATCAAAATTTGCGTTACGTAATACTTGACCGTTCCCTAACTGGAAATACGCCGTGTACTGTTGATAATAAATGCAGAGCCGGATTAACTTACAGTGGGCTCTGGGCCACAAAATTTCTGGGGACCCCTATTATCAACTTTTAAACCTATTATAGTTGTTACTAAAAAAATACAATACTTTATTTTTTTTTATAAACAAACAAAGAATTTGGTTGCCAGATAGCCAAACTAAAAGTTGCCGTGGGGTTTACTTTAAAAAATATTATACCAAAAATGATTAATTAATATTTAATAAACAAGCTGTATTTACGGCCGAACTGAGCCAGCTAGAACCCCAGATAATTTTTTTCCCGGGTCTCCATTTTTTCAAAAATTTACTTTTTCATCCAGGGCCGTTGCTTGCGAGTAGAATATGTTATAACGCCGCAGGCGAATTTTTTTACGAATTCTGTTAGTTTCTGACGTTTTTTATTTAAATTAAATATTTGAAAACTCGTGCTTTGCAATCTTAAACTAAAAGAAAAACTTAGGAAATCCCTAGTGCCGCAAGCATTTTTTTTATAATTTTGATGGTCTATTTTAATTTTAAAACATTATTACAATTTTTAATTTAATAAAAATTCAAGAAAGCTCTATCGCCGCAGACGAAAATTTTTACAAATTTGATAGCCTATATAAACAATATAAATTTTCACAAAAATGCAAAATTTTTACAATTTTTTACGTTTGAGTTTAAAAAACCTAAATTAAAAAAAAAACAAAAGAAGCCTCAGCGCCGCACTATGTCGAACGGGCCGAAAAAGTAACCATATTTATTTGAATGCTAAAATTTAATGAAAATGTCTTTTTATGGAATAAAATACATTAATACTATGATAGATATCTAGGGTCCGGTTCCCTGACTTTGAGGGAAGAAGATTCGCACTATAGTATATTCAACTTCAAAATGCAGTAAGTGTAAACAAACGCACGTGACAACAACGGATTTAGTGACAGGGTAGGACTCAAAAGAAAATATTTCTATATAACGGTCCATTGCAATGCATTGCACGCTTCTTCGCAAGTACTCACGTACTGACCTGTTTAATTTTCTATAAATATAAAGAAATATAAATTTACTTTTGATATCTTTAATAAAAACGCTTTAAAACAATTGATTCTTCTTAGATGGGCCACCTGGTATAATAAAAGTAAAAATAAACAGTAAACAAATAAATTTACTTACCAACAAACGCCAAAAATGATACGAAGATTTGAATTTTCATTGTTAAAACACTACAACTTTTTAATTAAATTAAATTAAATTTTCTTATTTTTTTTTTGGAAATTTCAGCAACGGCATACAAGACACAACACAGCTGATGAATTTGAATCGCGTTCGTCCGACTTTTAAATTGCCTAATTAATCACGTTTCGATGTTTCCGTAATTTTTCCCTATAAATCAAGATATTTCATTGGTTGCGATTACGGCCAGGGGCGGATCCACAGTTGCCCCTATTGCCTCCCCCCACCCTTTGCATCCTCGCCTGATTGGGGCACAGAAATTCATAGAAATTAATTTTTGTTGTTTACGAAAAAAGTTACGAAAATGATTCAAAAACTATATACCAATAATTATTGGTTTGTTTGTGATTATAATAAAAAAAAACTTTGTAAAAAAAATGCTGCTTTTATAGGTTTCAGAAAGGCCACAAATAAATAAATAAACGAATAAATAAAAAGTCAACGCGGGCCTGATAATAATAAAATATTTCTAAAAGGCCCGATCAACCTACAGCCTGTTCCAGAATTCGCTAGGTACAGAAATTTGAGGGTATATTAAAAACCCTCTGGAAAATATGAAAAAAATGTCAAAAAAAATCCATCTTCGTTCAATTCAAAAATAAGAACGCTTTAAGTGGACCAATACTGTTAAATTACCTTTAAAAGTTGAATTTGTAGCTCTGGAAGCAAATTCAATTATTGCAGGTACATTCTGTAGGTTGACATGGTGATTAATCATAAATATTTATTAATGTCAAAAGACCACCGTCGGATGGAGTGAACCTATAAAAATAGAATATTTGATAGCCTCTCACAGTGCGACCCTGCAATTTTATAGTTTTAAGAGATGTGCACCAAAAGTTTTTTTTAGATTAATAAAATAGGTTTATTGGTTATTAAAAATCACTATGTTTAAAAATCGCAACAGATCCTTTTCATAATTTAGGGCCTATTTTAATATTTTTTTTTTATTTTCATTTTTTTAAACTCTTTTAAACGTATTATCTCGCCTAATAAACTTATTTAAAAAAAATTACGCTAGTGAGCCCTTCAGTGAACCTTGAAAAAAGTTTAAACAATTATAAATCCCATTAAATACCATTTATTGCGCGTTAATAGCTGAATTAAATTGCAAATTAGTATTGTATTTTTCTTAAACATCTAAAAACTAAAA
The DNA here is from genome assembly GCA_958510825.1 of Brachypterus glaber. NCBI lineage: Eukaryota > Metazoa > Arthropoda > Insecta > Coleoptera > Kateretidae > Brachypterus > Brachypterus glaber. Next base: position 11,599,412 of record OY294046.1, read on the forward strand.
ACTTTTAAAAAACGTTACCTTAAAAACTAAATTAAATCCTATTAGATGAAAATTCAATAACTGCCTTTAAAAGTTGCTGACCATAGCGTGGGTCGTTAAAATGATTCATTTTGTGTTTATTCCAGACAGTAAGGAATTCTCTGTGAATAGACTCCCCAGCCTGTTCTGACCAAATTCCTAAGCCACTCTCTAAATAGTAAACACTGTCTTTATGGTGATGCAATATGCAATTAATTTTAGGAGTTTTTGATACCCCGGAATCATTTAAAACTGCTTCCAGATGTTTGAGATCTGATTCGAGTTGTACTTCAGTTTTTGTTGTACCGAAACATTTATCGACGATTTTGTTCATCACATTGAATGACGCAACAAATGGCATGACCAGAACTTGATTCACATTTCCCAGTACTTCTTATGATGTTAATTCATTGGCATGCTTTAGGAGCTTTCTACAAGCATTGCCATCGAAAATTTCTCCTTGATAATTCTTGGCAATTATATTTAAATTCTTGGGCCATTTAAGAGCGTTCTCTCTTCCCAGCAATGGGACCAGGCCTTTCCAAAAGAGGTGATTCACAAATCCTTGCAGCAAAGGTAATTCAGGTATGATGCACTTCTGAAAAACTCGCACATTTTCGTTCTCTTCAAAGGTTTATTGACAATACTAAAAGACTCTTTGGCTCTTTTAATGTTCTTATCTAATGATAAACTAAATTTATTAAAATGAATTTCCAAATCACCATAGGTTCTTAGCTCCTTGGCAGCAGATTTATACGCTCTCATTTCTTACAGAAAAATATGACAATAGGGGCAAGGATAGGTTGACGTTGCAATGCTTGTAGAAAGCTCCTAAAGCATACCAATGAATTAAAATCAAAAGAAGTACTGGGAAATGTGAATCAAGTTCTGGTTATGCCATTTGTTGCGTCATTCAATGTGATGAACAAAATCGTCGATAAATGTTTCGGTACAACAAAAACTGAAGTACAACGAATCAGATCTCAAACATCTGGAAGCAGTTTTAAATGATTCCGGGGTATCAAAAACTCCTAAAATTAATTGCATATTGCATCACCATAAAGACAGTGTTTCCTATTTAGAGAGTGGCTTAGGAATTTGGTCAGAACAGGCTGGGGAGTCTATTCACAGAGAATTCCTTACTGTCTGGAATAAACACAAAATGAATAATTTTAACGACCCACGCTATGGTCAGCAACTTTTAAAGGCAGTTATTGAATTTTCATCTAATAGGATTTAATTTAGTTTTTAAGGTAACGTTTTTTAAAAGTTTTTAGTTTTTAGATGTTTAAGAAAAATACAATACTAATTTGGAATTTAATTCAGCTATTAACGCGCAATAAATGGTATTTAATAGGATTTATAATTGTTTAAACTTTTTTTAAGGTTCACTGAAGGGCTCACTAGCGTAATTTTTTTTAAATAAGTTTATTAGGCGAGATAATACGTTTAAAAGAGTTTAAAAAAAAAATGAAAATAAAAAAAATATATTAAAATAGGCTTTAAATTATCAAAAGGATCTGTTGCGATTTTTAAACTGAAGTACAACTCGAATCAGATCTCAAACATCTGGAAGCAGTTTTAAATGATTCCGGGGTATCAAAAACTCCTAAAATTAATTGCATATTGCATCACCATAAAGACAGTGTTTCCTATTTAGAGAGTGGCTTAGGAATTTGGTCAGAACAGGCTGGGGAGTCTATTCACAGAGAATTCCTTACTGTCTGGAATAAACACAAAATGAATCATTTTAACGACCCACGCTATGGTCAGCAACTTTTAAAGGCAGTTATTGAATTTTCATCTAATAGGATTTAATTTAGTTTTTAAGGTAACGTTTTTTAAAAGTTTTTAGTTTTTAGATGTTTAAGAAAAATACAATACTAATTTGGAATTTAATTCAGCTATTAACGCGCAATAAATGGTATTTAATAGGATTTATAATTGTTTAAACTTTTTTTAAGGTTCACTGAAGGGCTCACTAGCGTAATTTTTTTTAAATAAGTTTATTAGGCGAGATAATACGTTTAAAAGAGTTTAAAAAAAAATGAAAATAAAAAAAAATATTAAAATAGGCTTTAAATTATCAAAAGGATCTGTTGCGATTTTTAAACATAGTGATTTTTAATAACCAATAAACCTATTTTATTAATCTAAAAAAAACTTTTGGTGCACATCTCTTAAAACTTATAAAATGCAGGGTCGCACTGTGCTCTGTCGGTTTTGTCAAAATATAAGCTTTGTTCGGGATACGCTAGAATCAGTTCTGGACTACTGTTTATTGGTTATTTAAAGTCACATGGTAATAAGGATTAAACCTCCATTGGTCAGAACCAGTTCTGAACAGTTCTGAACTCGAATCTCGAACAAGCCTATAATAACCTAAAAAGATTCTATAGTTGAAAGTCTCAAACAATGCACGCGTCAACAATTAAAATGCATTGAGTTACTAATAAGTAGGGAAAAACTAATTTGTAGGTAACTTAACATCAGCAACAGGATTGGTCAAATTAAATAGCTTCCTTTTTAATTAGTATTGAAGATGGATTTTTTTTGAATTTTTTTTCATATTTTCCAGAGGGTTTTTAATATAACCTTAAATTTCTGTACGCGAGTTCTGGAACAGGCTGTATATTAAAAAACTTTTCATATAAAAAGTTCCCGGTTCCACTTTTAAAAAGACAATGCGGGCCCCGGCATAAAAAATTGTATTTCTTAAACGGTTCATTCTTTTTTTAGAAAACAAATTGTTTTAGAAAAATCACGGGACCCATTTACAATACACCGATAAAAAAGGCCCGATTAGCCCTTGGTAAAAAATTATTTTGTTAAAAACAATTCGGGAACCTTTTAAAGTCTACGAAACATTCTCAGAAAAAAAATTATAAGAAACTATTTCTCCGAAAGCCATGCGCGCCCCCAGGGGGGGCAGGGATGGTCGTCGCTGGAAATGGTTACGGAACGCAAATCCATAAGAAACGCTTGTTTGTTTTTGAAGAGACGTGTATTTAAAATTAAAAAAAAATAATTATAATTTGCTTTGAAAGAGTATTCGCCTGCGGAATAATAACATACCCTTGTAGAAATTTAACGTTAGAATAACGGTTTTCTAATGTTAGAAAACTGTATAAGAGTACGTTATAAAATATGTGAAAATGTCCCGCTTTTTAACGTTAGAATCAAACGTTAGTTACCCAGACAGCACACAGATGACTTAAAGAGATCTTAAAGATGTCGTAGCTCGTTATTCAAGATGTCTTAAAAACGTCGGTTTTCGCCGTATATGCTTTATCTTAATAGCGTCTTATAGCCGTCGTATGTTACAAAAGGCGCGTTACGTAATATATGGACAGCCCCTTATAGTTTCGTAATTTTCGTGTGTCCATGATTATTAATTAGTTATGATTAATTTTACTTTACTTTTTTATTAAACTAAAATTGTATTAAACTTTATCCGTTTTTTATTTGAATAAAATCCGACCCTGTATTCTTAAAAATTATTACCTCAACTTCGTCCTATACCTATCAGGCTTTAGAAAAATAAAACTGCATATGAGAAAATTAAAGGAATCCAATTAAAGAGCAATGCTAAAATGCCCTACTTTTATTATATTATTCACAGCGCCTGCGCTAGAATAATATACCTACGAATTTTCAAAAAAAATCAAAAATCTCCTAGACAAAAAACCAAATGGATATAAATTTGTGTCATGAAAAAATAAGCAACTTTGTTTTTCAAATGTCCGTCTGTCTGTCGGTCTGTCCGTCCGATGTCACGATTTTTGTGAACACGATAACTCAAGAACGAATAATCCGATCGACTTGAAAATTTCAGCAAAATTCAAGTTCTACGAGGGGAAATTTCCTATTGTTTTTAAAGGTAATCCCCCCAAAAACAAAAAAAGTTATGGGGGGTTAAACTTTTAAAAAAATCGAAAAAAGTTGAAAGAAAATTCTGATGAGCGTATTTTTTTTTACAGGAAAAATTGCTTTTATTATAAGGATCAATTCTACCAAAAAAACAAAAAAAAAATGAAAAATTTTGAAGTTTCTCTCGAAGTTTCTTTAGAAGTTTTTTTGAAAAGTTTTTCTTTGAAAAAGCATTTTTTCAATAATTTTTCGTTTTTCAAAAAATATCTTTTTTAAAAATATGTATTTTTTTTTTGTTAAGAGTAGAATAATTAAAGTTATTTTTTTCAAATCGATTTTTTAAAAATTATTTTTACGAAAGTTTCCGTCAGAGATAAGTAGAAAAAATTTAAATTGGTGGTTTTATTTTAAATTTTAAAATAAAACCACATCCCTTCAAAAAGTAGATTACTCCACAATTTAATGACAAAAGTTGATAATTTATAAATAATTAAAATTTTATGCAAAAAGTTTCCCGTAAAAAAATAAAATATCGGTTCTATTTTGCATTTAACCTAAAAAGTCCAAACCACTTTCCTTCATAGAACAAATCGTGTAACAAGATCAAGTACACCCCTTTTTTTCTTTGTTTTAAAAGTTAGAGATTTTAAATTTGGAAATTTTTTTATTGCCATAAAACGTCAACTTTTACCATAAAAAGTACATTTAAATCACTTAACCGGAAATGACACTAACTTTCATTTTTAAAGGGGACATCCTATATATTTTACATATTTCAATTCTAGGCTTTATTTGGAGTACAATGCATTGTACCAAAAAAGTGACATTTTAAATGTCATATTTTTGTTTATTTAATTTTTAGTCTTAGCTAGGCTATGATTACTTAAAATTAATTTAGGACAATAGTTATTTATGGTTCTAGTGGGTAAAGTAAGATATTGCCCATGAGAAAATTAACCTGCGAGGCGTAAGCCAAGCAGGTTAATTTTCGAGAGGGCAATATCGGTTTACCCATGAGTGCCATACAAGGTTTTATCCAATAAATAGCTTAGGAATTCATATTTTTATTAAAAATTTTAATGACATTTACAAGAAAATAATTTGACAAGTGAGGGTTAAGGGTAGGTAAAATAAATAATTATCCACTCAATAAAGTAAAAGCCACGCGGGGATTATTATTGGGTTTGTCTATTTAAAATAAAGCTGGTAATTGTCTTATTATCTGTATGTATTGGATAAAACCTATTTTTAAACTTTCACCAGGGGCGGATCCAGAAAATGGTCTGGGGGGGGGGGGGTTAAAATCCAAAAACTAAAATTTTATATTCTTAAATTAAGAGAAAACGTAAGAAAGCCCTAGCGCCGCAGGCGAAGATTTTTACTAATTTGATGGTCTATTTTAATTTTAAACCAGACTTTTAATTAAAAATTAATTAAATTTAAAACTTCATAAAAATACAAGAAATTCTACAAAAACTTAAGAAAACTAGTGCCACAGGCATTTTTTTTTTGTAGTTTATAGTTTAATTACTGAGAATTTCAGAAAAATGCAAGGAAGCCCTAGTGCCGCAGGCAAATTTTTTTACAAACATGATGGTCTATTTTAGTTTTATTATTCTATTATTTTATTTTATGCTAATTTTTTAAAACATTTTTACAATTATAAATTTCACAAAAAACCTCTAGCGCCGCAGGCCAAATTTTTTACGAATGGTCCACTAGAACACGCAATATACAGGGTGTAACAGAGTCGCATGTAGATATTTTAAGGAATGATTCTACATTAAAAAATATGAAAAAAAGTTCCTATAAAGGTTGGTCCGGAAATGAGCCCTAAGGGAGCTAAGGCCCTTTAAAATTGTAATAAAAATGAGGTTTTTATTTAATACTTCTGGTACCCTTTCAGCTAGAGCGACGAGCTTTTGTCCTAAGGGAGCTACGGCTCTTCGAAGATGACATATAGAATGGGAAACAAAAAAAAGCATTAATAAAATTTTAATGCTTCAGGGTGATTCTTCATTTAAAACTAAGCAAAAAAGTATTCCTTATCAAAACACCTAAATTTAATATTAAAGGAGTAATGGCCTTTTAAAAAGTAACGTTTTTGGTGGCACAAAATTACTTCCTCCTAATTGCATTTTTTTATTGCTCCTACAGTGTTACACTATATGACATTTTTTATGTATTTTTACTGAAGGAATCTATATTTTTTACAAAAAATACAAAAAAAAGTTTGGGGCAAAAATGTGTTAAGCCTCACATATTTTGTCCGTCTAGCCTAGACGGTCTAGGCACGCCTCTGGATAAATTCAATAAATTAATTAACACAAACTTATTGCCCTTATTAATACTAGTATACGTGCAAAAGCTCGTCGCTCTAGCTGAAAGGGTACCAGAAGTATTAAATAAAAACCTCATTTTTATTACAATTTTAAAGGGCCTTAGCTCCCTTAGGGCTCATTTCCGGACCAACCTTTATAGGAACTTTTTTTCATATTTTTTAATGTAGAATCATTCCTTAAAATATCTACATGCGACTCTGTTACACCCTGTATACCTTAAAAAAAAGCTCGTTTTTGCGCCCCGTAGGTACTGTTTTTCCTGGGTACAAATTTTACAATTATTTTATCCTGGGGGGTAATTACCCCCATTTGGTTTAAAGTGCCATTTCTTGGCCATATTTTTTTTTAACATAAAAAACGGTTGTCGCCATGATTCCGGCCGTTTGGATCGACTGAAAAAAAAAACGGGATATTATTCAGTATTGAAAAATCGCTATAGCCCGAACTAGATTAAAAAATTTTGGCCAAAAAATAACAAAGTATCGGACGTTTTTCAAAAATATTCAAAAAAAAACGTCTCCAATTTGGTAATTTTTGGCCAAAAGATTTTCTTCTAGTTCTATAGCGACTTCAATACTGAATAATATCTCGTTTTTTTTTCAGTCGATCCAAACGGCCGGAATCATGCCAACCATTTTTTCAAAAAAATTATATAGTCAAAAAATGGCACTAAAAAACATTTAATTTTTCTAAATTTTTCGAATGTAAATAAACATACCCACAAAATTTCACAATGATTCGTTTTTCTACAAAAAAAAAAAAATGTTTAAAAAAAATAGTTTTAAATTTTAAAGGTATAAAGACCCCTTAAATATACATATTTATATCACAAATAATTTATAATATTTTAAAAATTTTGGGATCAAAATTTTCTCCACAAAAGTCCAGGGTGAATCAAACCATTTTTTGATGTCTTGAATAACTGGCATCCCCTCAACTTTGTCTGACTATTCAAAGTCAGGAATGCAATGGGTGTCCACTTTTTCGTTTTCAGTCATATTGCATTTTCATCATCTGAGTGGTCGTCATTCGTCATACTTTGTATTATACTAATTCGGTAGCACTTTGCGCAGCTATTCATTTTGAGTAGTTCAATAAAATTTTTGGTGTGACATCATAAGCTAATAACCATTAATCGGAATAAATTCAGTTATGACTCATCAACGTTGAAAATAAACACAGAAACATAGGCTTACGGAATAATTTTGCCGAATTATGAGGGAAATTTTTATAAAGGTCACTAAATCGAAACATTTGACGACTAATTTGTTACACACAACAATATTGAATATACATATTAACTATAAATATGTAAATATATCGGTGTTTTTTCGAAGAAAATAAAAATGTAAATATTTAAAACCTCGCGTCAACGATAGAATCGACGCGGCGCCTATGCGAGCACTGGAAATTCGCCGATGACTGCTAATTACCTACCGTCCTAGAGTTACCTGTTTAGTTTTATAAAAGAGTCTATTTTTATATTTATATACATAATAATAAAATTATAAATTTTATAATATTATTTATATTTATATTTATTAAAAGAAAAGGAACCAAGCGATATTTAGGCGAAATTTTCTTAGGCATGGGAATGGGTTGTACTAAACCTAAAGAACCTATTTCCGTGCCTAAAAAAATTTCGTTAAAATTGTCGCTTTGTTTCTTTTCGTTTAACGGTGTCCAAATGGTCTTTAATATTAATTTAAAAAAAATAATAATATTTATAGTACCATTCACAGTTTTCAAAGGTTCGCCCACATTTGAAATAAAAAATCTCAATCCTACTCTGAAAAGTAAGAAGTTGTATACATGTAGCTCTTAAAATTTAATTTCGTTCCCAATCGCCCCGTTTTACGGTACTTTGTGTATTTTCATAGACCCATTAATTTTAAGGGAAGATATCCAATGGAGATCTCTCCCGTTAGATTAGACAGGGACAAAAGTTCTACCCAAAAAGGATAGAAGACATACATACACTCCCACTTCCACCCAACCAAACAAATTCTGTATTTGTTCTTTGTTGAACAAATACAATATTTACTTGCCGGGCGAAAAGTGTAACTATATTCTGTTTATTAAATAAATTACTGGCGCCATCTTAATTTTAGTAGAATTATCTTATTCTACAGATTCACATTAGCTATGTTCGTTCGTGCCGCTCACTGCTACACTTTCCGGCCAACCAAATAAATACTGTATTTGTTGTATGAAAAACAAATACAGTATTTATTTGGTTGGCTGGAAGGTGTAGCACAAATGAGATAGAGATAGGGTAGACGTCTTTTGTTTCATAATTCTAGTTGTAGAGAGCTCCATTCTACAGCAAATAATGTTAATAAAAGATCCTACAAACATATGTCTAGAAATGCGTCGTAAGGGAGCTGAAAAAATCGGTTTTTGTTTTATAACTCAGGAACCCTTTTTGTTATAGCAACGAGGTTTTCCATTTATGATTCCTATTATCTTATGTCATTTTAATGTAGTTATTTTAGCCACAAACTTTCTTCTGTATTTTTTTTATTGTTTGTTAGAGTCTGATTTGTCAAGTAAAAATATACAAAAAAGGTACTGTTTATATTACAGTAGGATTAACCGTTTTAGAGAAATATCCATTTAAAATTAACACTAAAATGTTAGAAACCAAAATTTCAATGATGCAAGTTTTTTTTATCAAAAACTAAGAAAAAAAGCTTTTATACAGGTAGGTCCAAAAATCGCTATTATGTCTATTTAATAGCGATGATATCGCCCTTTAAAAATGGTCCATTTTTAGGAGACCATAAATCCTTTGACTTCGATTTTTCGAAGTACATGCATCAGTGAAATTTTAGTTTTTAATATTATATCAAGGGTGAGATAGACAATCTGGCCACACTCTGGAAAAAATAGGAAAATCAGGGCTATATATATATTTCAAAAATCAGTTGTTTTTTTAAATCAGGTTTTTTTTTAAACCTGCGGATGGTTTAAGACCTGCTGGTGGTTTGAGGACGGACCGACAAACAAGACAATTTTTAAAACTTTTTTTTACAAATTATCCGACAATTTTTGTTAATTTTATGTACATAATAATACTTTCTCGTTAGGAGAAACTGGGGGAGAAACTAAAAAATACATAGTTAAAAAGTACTGCAAATTTTAAAAATTAAGGGAAATACCTATCAGGAAAATTTAAATTTTTTGTTACATCACGTTGCAGACGCCCCATCCCCATCCCCCTGTTACAAAGTGTCACAAACTTCTGGAACCCCCTTCCCCATAGGCGTGACATCCTATATGGGCGTCCCCTTGCAAAAATCATAGTTTTTCCGTAAGGCGTCATCTATCTATTATATATTAATAGGGGAAGTCGGGGTTAACTGGGCCGCTTTTTTTCATATCGAGTTTTTGAAAAACCTGTAAACAATTTTCAAATATTTTCTATAGCAAAAGGTAGATTAATACTATAGTAAGAACATATTAATACTTCAGACAAATATTATTTATATAAAAAAAGTTATTGCCGATAAACCAGTTAACCCCGCTGGACCAGTAAACCCCATACGGCAGGGTTAACTGGACCACTACTCAGGGTTAACTGGTCCACTAACAAAAATGTATTGTATTGTAATTATTGTGAATAAAAACGATTTAAAATCAAATAAAATTTAATTCTAACGTAAAAATAGACAACATAATATGTTAAATATTAGATATATCTGAGGGTTAACTGGTCCGGGGTTAACTGGACATGGTCCAGTTAACCCCGAACTAATTAATATTGACATAAGTGGTCCAGTGAACCCCGAACCAGTTAACCCTGAGTGACACCACTGAATAAAATCATAAAATTTTATTACTTAATAAGATATTAGAAGGCGGAATGCAGAATAATTAATAAAATACCCAGTATATTAGGTAAAATATTAGTCTTGATCCTCCTATTAATAAAAAAGTACTAATTAAAAAATAAAAGTTAAGGTAAATACCCACTTTTCTTCGAAAAAAATTAACTTTCTTTACTACAACTTACACGTGGACTTTTTAAATATCACTAGAATTTGCCCTAAGGCGCTAATACTAATAAAAAAAAGTTGATAAAATACTAGCCCAGGTAGCAAAATAACATAACATTCACGTGAAAGCCACGTTAATATCCCAGGTAGCAAGGGATGTTATATTACAAGAAATTAACATCACTTTTGGGTGTATTTTTAAACTAAATCATAACATCACATAATATTGAATAATAACATGTATTTAACATCACATTTGCAAGGTAATACGTGAGACGTGACAACCATTTTATTTAATAACAAATATTTAGCAACGCTGTGTAATATATCGCATGTCACATGTTAACGTGGCTTTCACGTGAATGTCATGTTATTTTCCTTCTCACCGACGTTTGAAGCAAAAAAATCGATATAAGATGATGTTGATAGAGTAAATTATTATAAGGAAATAGTATACACATTATACGATTTCCAGTGGATAGGGGGCCCTGCCGGGCTTCTCAAGATCACGGACACGGATTAAAGGAATATATTCTCCGCTTAATCTGCAATTTCGTATTTAGAATTTATCTGTTTCAATCTGTGATTGTTTCAATTACTGATTGATTTTAAATCCGATTTTTTTTTATAGGGTTATAGCGTTTTAAATGGTTTTATTTAGAAAAAGCTCCCAGGTAGCAAGGGATGTTATATTACAAGAAATTAACATCACTTTTGGATGTATTTTTAAACTAAATCATAACATCACATAATATTGAAAAATAACATGTATTTAACATCACATTTGCAACGTAATACGTGTGACGTGACAACCATGTTATTTAATAACAAATATTTAGCAACGCTGTGAATATATCGCATGTCACATATTAACGTGGCTTTCACGTAAATGTCATGTTATTTTGCTTCTCACCGAAGTTCGAAGCAAAAAAATCGATATAAGATGATGTTGATAGAGTAAATTATTATAAGGAAATTTTATACACATTATACGATTTCCAATGGATAGGGGGTCTGCCGGGCTTCTCAAGACCACGGACACGGATTAAAGGAATATATTCTCCGCTTAATCTGCAATTTCGTATTTAGAATCTATCTGTTTCAATCTGTGATTGTTTTAATTACAGATTGATTTTAAATTCGATTTTTTTATAGGGTTATAGCGTTTTTAATGGTTTTAATTTAGAAAAAGCTAGAACATTATTTAAATATTAAAGTACCAGTAACGGCATCCATAAGATATTAGATATAACAGGAATGTGGATTTATGATGTCACAAACACGTTATTTTCGGGATGTCAATGTGTGATGTTATTAGGGGCGGACTTAGGACATCCCCACCATGCTACATTCTTGTTAAATGAGACTACAATCTTAACATCACATGTCACATATTAACGTGACTTTCACGTGAATGTCATGTTATTTTGCTACCTGGGCTAATATCCTAGGATATTATTTAAATATTAAAGTACCAGTAACGGCATCCATAAGATATTAGATATAGCAGGAATGTGGATTTATTATGTCACAAACACGTTATTTTCGGGATGTCATTGTGTGATGTTATTAGGGGCGGACTTAGGACATCCCCACCATGCTACATTCTTGTTAAATGTTACTACAATCTTAACATCACATGTCACATATTAACGTGGCTTTCACGTGAATGTCATGTTATTTTGCTACCTGGGATGTGACATGTGATGTTAAGATTGTAGTCTCATTTAACAAGAATGTAGCATGGTGAGGATGTCCTAAGTCCGCCCCTAATAACATCACACAATGACATCCCGAAAATAACGTGTTTGTGACATCATAAATCCACATTCCTGCGCTGTTATATCTAATATCTTATGGATGCCGTTACTTGTACTTTAATATTTAAATAATATCCTAGGATATTTCTAAATAAAACCATTAAAAACACTATAACCCTATAAAAAAATCGATTTAAAATCAATCAGTAATTGAAACAATCACAGATTGAAACATATAGATTCTAAATACGAAATTGCAGATTAAGCGGAGAATATATTCCTTTAATCCGTGTCCGTGGTCTTGAGAAGCCCGGCAGAGCCCGCTATCCATTGGAAATCGTATAATGTGTATACAATTTCCTTATAATAATTTACTCTATCAACATCATCTTATATCGATTTTTTTGCTTCAAACGTCGGTGAGAAGCAAAATAACATGACATTCACGTGAAAGCCACGTTAATATTGACATGCGATATATTCACAGCGTTGCTAAATATTTGTTATTAAATAACATGGTTGTCACGTCTCACGTGTTACGTTGCAAATGTGATGTTTTTTTTTCAATATTATGTGATATGATTTAGTTTAAAAATACACCCAAAAGTGTTAATTTCTTGTAATATAACATCCCTTGCTACCTGGGAGTGGATCAGTTAACCCTGACTTCCCCTAAATAACATGCATAATTATGCTAGTTATCCAAACCTCTGGGTGGCGCTTAAACCACAAAAATAATTTTTTATGAATTTCTGCGCCCTAATCGCAACCAATGAAATATCTTGAAATATCACGGAAACTTCTAAACGCGATACGTTTGACAACATAAAAGACGGACGAACGCGAATAAAATTAATCGGCTGCGTTCTGTCTTGTATGCTGTTGTTAAAATTTCAAAAAATAAATTAAAATAAATAAATTGTAGTGTTTTAACAATGAAAATTCAAATCTTCATAGCTTTTTTGGCGTTTGTTGGTAAGTAAATTTATTTTTTTATGAACAGTATGCTGTTTATTTTTACTTTTACTATACCAGGTGGTCCATCTAAAAAGAATCAACTGTTTTATTTATTTATTTATTTATTTATGGAAGAACCTTTTTACAATAATAATATTTATTTGTACATAATCAAAAAATTACCATATATAATACAAGAAATATATCACAGAATACATTTTATTTTATTTTTAAATCTAACTAAAGAAAAACTAAAAATATCACACTCATCATTTATAGAGGTGGTGCAAATGTGGAAACCCAGTTTGTTTTTAATTTGTATTAAGTCAGTGAATCGTTATTTTAACCTAGAAAATTGCTTTAAAATGCCTTATAATGTTAGAAATAGGGGACCATAAGACACAAGTGCAAAAACCATGCACTTAAAAAATAAAAAAATATTTGGCTAACTTACTATATTTTTTAATTTTTGAAAAAAGTGCGGGTAATGTGGAAACACCCTAAAATTGCAGTAAATGAATGTGTAAACACATAAAGATGTTGGAATATTGAACTTTAGGCATTATGTTCTTTTTATATATTCTTTTATTCATAGAAAACAATATTCGTTGATAAAAAAATTCAACATTTTTTAATTGATTACAAAATTACAAAAGTTAAAAGTTACAAAGTAAAAAGTTTTGACTAAAAGTGTTGTTGTCAAGAAACAAAGATATTATGTAAGTCCTACTTGCAGAAATCGCAAATATAAATGTCTTTTTCCACGCCGGCACACTCAGAGTGGCTCCATTCCTCACATAATAATGCCCTCATCCACATGTTTCCAAGTTACCCGCACTTTAGTCAAACTGGATTTTACGAGTTAAGTCAAGAAAACGTTAGCTTATAATTCATTAAAATCCAACAATACCTTCCCTATAACTTCCTTTCCAATACTCTGATACGCATTACGCTACCTCTATGATAAGTTAGAGTAAATAATACCACAAACTTATCTCCAAAAACTTCACGAAAATCACTAAGCTTCTGTTTGACCTACCACCATTAACTACCATGCGCGAATGTTTCCTGTGGCGTGACCAATAGAAACGAGAGTGACTGTTTACGGCAATCGCCGCTAGAGTGAATCTCTCTGCAGTCGAAATACTTGACGTTTCCACATTACCCTCATGTTTCCACATTTGCACCCCCTCCTCTACTATTAACTATATTGACCATTCTACATATAGAGGAATGCATGCCGTAATTGGTGCGGTGATATGCGTTATTTAAAGTTTTTGAACATCTTAAGTTAAAAGGGGGAACATAAATTAATAACAATGATAGGATATGAGGACAGTCTATAACAAAGTTTAGTACTTTATATACATGTATGAACATAATATCATAGTAGTGTCGTCGCTTTTCTAAACTAGGCAAAGAAAAATAATTCAAAAGGTTCAACATATCATTTCTTGAATAATCAATTAGACTCTTAAAGCACAGGTATTTCACAAATTTATCCTGTATATGTTCTATCCTAGTAACATGTGTAATGTAACTGGGTGACCATATAATAGAACCACATTCAAGACCAGAACGCACTAAACTATTATATAGAGTTGTAATACAACGCAAATTTGTGAAATCACGTGTATTTCTTTTTATAAAGCCCAAAATCTTATTTGACTTTGCAACTACTTTATCGATATGCATAATATAATTTAATTTGGAATCAAAATAAATGCCTAAATCTTTAAACATTTCAACTATATCAATGGGAATATTATTAATAAAATATTGACCATAGGTAGGTTTCAGTTTTTTTGTGAATGTCATTGACTTGCACTTAGATATGTTTAAGAAAAGACCATTAGTCGCACACCAATCACAAAACAAATTTAAATCACTTTGTAGATCGGCCCTGTCACTGTCATTCGCAATGAACCTAAAAAAATTGCAGTTATCAGCGAACAGCAGAAATAAGACTTTTAGAATGACAGTTTTAAGGTCATTGATAAATAACAAAAACAAGACCGGTCCCAGATGTGTACCCTGACCAACTCCTGACGCAACACATCAAAAAAGATATAAAACCACTCAAACTGACAAATTGTTTACGATCAGTCAACATAGAAGAGATGCATGATAAAACAGGATCTTTAATATTATAAAAGTGTTCTAATTTTAATAAAAGTAAGTCAATTGGTACCCTATCAAAGGCTTTTTGCTCGGCTTTTTGTAAGCGTTCTTGTTAAAGCTATCAAAATTAAATTTATATTTATTTATATTTATAGGAAGATTATACGTGTCTCTGTCAATTTTGACCATTATTATATGTTTTAATGTTTTAAAATTAAAATAGATCTTAAAAATTGCGGCAATAGGTATTTTCTAAGTTTTTCTTTTAGTTTAAGATTGCAAAGCAAGAGTTTTAAAATATTTAATTTAAATATAAAACGGCAGAAATTAACAAAATTCTTAAAAAAATTCGCCTGCGGCGCTAACCATCTTCTACTAGGAAGCAACCGCCCTGGTTGGAAAAATATTTTTTTGGAAAAATGGGGGCCCGGAAAAAAAAATTCTCTGGGGTCCTAGCTGGCTCAGTCCGGCCCTGAATACAGCTTGTTTATTAAATATTAATGAATAATTTTTGGTATAATATTTTTTAAATGTAAAACCCACGGTAACTTTCTAGCAAATTTAGTCAGATAGCCTGGCAACCAAATTCTTTGCTTGTTTATAAAAAGATTTAAAATACTGTATTTTTTTTAATAACAACTATAATAGGTTAAAAAGTTGATAATGGGGGTCCCCAGAAATTTTATGACCCAGAGCCCATTGTAAGTTAATCCGGCTTTGCATTTATCATCAATGATGAGGATGATGATTCCACATCCTCAATGTGACATTTTATAAGTAAATTACATAATGTAATGTAATTTGATAATGATCTTGAATAAAAGTTGTTATATTGAATAACAAATATTTCTTGTTTCAGCCATTTCGAGTGCAGCATTCGTTGGAAGACCAAATCAGCTTGAAGCAAAAGAATGTTTGTACGGACCGGCATACTGGTGCCAAAATTTAACGTAAGTTAATATTAATCAAAATAATGGTTTTTTTCTATAACGGAAATTTTGGTCAGAAAGTTAGGAATAAATTAGGTTAGTCATAACCACAGGCTAAAATAAAGTTATATATTAGTTTTAGTTTTTTTATATAAACAGGGTTATTCTTTTAAATGGTACAGTGCCTCTAACTTTTCAACGGCGTAAGATATCGACTTGAAATTTGGTATAGACATACAACACAAAATAAAGTATATTTGGCCATAAGTTATAATTTTTTTAAATTTACAATGACACTAGGGGGCGTTGTATATATTTTTTTATTTTTTTGTATTTCACAAAAAGGAAAATAAAAAAATGAATTTTGAAATTTTTTTTAAAGCTTATGAAAAAAAAAATTGTTTTGAATTCTTATTCGTTTTTCAAAAAACGGATATTTTTTTAAATATATTTTTTATTTTTTTTTTTGAAAATTAATTTTTTAAAGCGCAAAAAAAATTTTAAATTTTTTTCGTCTTTCGCATAAAGAAAATTACAAGAAAAATATATTTTTTTTTTATATTTTTTTATTTTTAAGAAATATCTTTAAAAAATATATATATATTTTTTGAAAATATTTTTTTTAAGTATTTGGAAAAACGCAATATACCATTTACTGAGAATAGTATATAATGGAATGCGTATCATCACGGCTTGTTACGTTTTTATTATATTAGTATTGTACAATTGCTTAAAGCATTATGAACTATACTTAAGTAAAAAGCATGTATTCCCAGATTATTACCTATATTATTAACAGCGCCTGCGATAGAATAATAATATACGGTAGTTTTGAATTTTCAAAAAATTTCAAAAATCGTCCTAGACAAAAAATTATTGAATATAAAAACAAAGTAAGCCCAGATAAAGTGATCTTACATATTTTTAATATCAGTTTGGATTTACTGTAAATCATTTACAATATTTGCTATTTTTAGGAGCGCTGCAGACTGCGATGCCGTAACTCATTGCATTCAAAAAGTATGGAACAAACAATACCCTTCGGACGTGATCTGTAAAACATGTGTAGGCTTTGTAAATCAGGCGAAAGACCAAATGATCTCTATGTATTCTCAGGTAAATTTCAAAAC
Source organism: Brachypterus glaber (assembly GCA_958510825.1). Lineage (NCBI taxonomy): Eukaryota > Metazoa > Arthropoda > Insecta > Coleoptera > Kateretidae > Brachypterus > Brachypterus glaber. The sequence continues at coordinate 11,616,537 of OY294046.1, forward strand.
CAAACTTTAACTTTCAAAACCTTAAAATGTTTTTAGGGAAGTTCTATAGGTTCTACAGTTCTGGTGGTGCTTTTTTGGACTAAAAACATTTTTTTTCGAGAATTTTTCAGAAATTTAGGATTTTTAGGCCGGTATGGCTTCGCTGAACCTATGAGACCTTCTAATGAAGTTCAAGATAACCGTTCAAAAAAAAAATGGTTTTCGTCCAAAAAAGACCACGAAAACTGTAACAATATACTATTTTCAGATTTTTTTTCTTTACAGGAAATAATCAAAGGTATGTCCGAAGCCTTCGGGAGCTTGCAGGCTGGTGTTAAGAGCTTGGCGGACTGCACAAGAGTTTGCAACAATTTAATCTTACAGCCCCTCGTGTCAGCATGCGACGATGTTTGCGAATTATTGTTCGATGAGGCCAACGACCAAATGATCTCTATGCATTCTCAGGTAAATTTCAAAACCAAACTTTAACTTTTAAAACCTTAAAATATTTTCAGGGAAGTTCTATAGGTAGAACGGTGGTGCTTTTTTGGACTAAAAACCTTTTTTTCGAGAATTTTTCAGAAATTTAGGATCTTTAGGCCGGTATGGCTTCGCTGAACCTATGAGACCTTCTAATGAAGTTCAAGATGACCGTTCAAAAAAAAAATGGTTTTGGTCCAAAAAAGACCACAAAAACTGTAACAATATACCATTTTCAGATTTTTTTTCTTTACAGGAAATGATCAAAGGAATGTCCGAAGCCTTCGGGAGCTTGCAGGCTGGTGTTAAGAGCTTGGCGGACTGCACAAGAGTTTGCAACATTTTCATCTTACAGCCCCTCGTGTCAGCATGCGACAATGTTTGCGAATTATTGTTCGATCAGGCCAACGACCAAATGATCTCTATGCATTCTCAGGTAAATTTCAAAACCAAACTTTAACTTTCAAAACCTTAAAATGTGTTCAGGGAAGTTCTATAGGTAGAACGGTGGTGCTTTTTTGGACTAAAAACCTTTTTTTCGAGAATTTTTCAGAAATTTAGGATCTTTAGGCCGGTGTGGCATCGCTGAACCTATGAGACCTTCTAATGAAGTTCATGATGACCGTCCAGGCTAGGGAGTTCAACTCTTCTTTTTGGACCCTGTATTGTGCACAAAAAGCTCTATAAAAAACGTAGCGTCAGAATTTTTTTGTATTTATATTTATGTATTTTTATAGTTTTATAAAAAATTTAAAAATACTTTCAGCGAGTTCAGAAAAAAAATATATCTTCAAAAAAAAATGGTTTTCGTCCAAAAAAGACCACGAAAACTGTAACAATATACCATTTTCAGATTTTTTCTTTACAGGAAATGATCAAAGGAATGTCCGAAGCCTTCGGGAGCTTGCAGGCTGGTGTTAAGTGCTTGGCGGACTGCAAGAAAGTTTGCAACAATTTAATCTTACAGCCCCTCGTGTCAGCATGCGACGATGTTTGCGAATTATTGTTCGATGAGGCCAACGACCAAATGATCTCTATGCATTCTCAGGTAAATTTCAAAACCAAACTTTAACTTTTAAAACCTTAAAATGTTTTCAGGGAAGTTGCCGAATTATGAGGGAAATTTTTATAAATGTCACTAAATCGAAACATTTGACGACTAATTTCTTACACACAACAATATTGAATATACATATTAACTATAAATATGTAAATATATCGGTGTTTTTCGAAGAAAATAAAATTGTAAATATTTAAAACCTCGCGTCAACCATAGAATCGACGCGGCGCCTATGCGAGCACTGGAAATTCGCCGATGACTGTTCATGAATACCGTCCAGGCTAGGGAGTTAAGCTCTTCTTTTTGGACCCTGTATGGTGCACAAAAAGCTCTATAAAAAACGTAGCGTCAGATTTTTTTTTTGTATTTATATTTATGTATTTTTATAGTTAAAAAAATTTAAAAATACTTTCAGCGAGTTCAGAAAAAAAATATATCTTCAAAAAAAAACCCTTTTCGTCCAAAAAAAGACCACGAAAACCGTAACAATATACCATTTTCAGATTTTTTTTCTTTACAGGAAATGATCAAAGGAATGTCCGAAGCCTTCGGGAGCTTGCAGGCTGGTGTTAAGAGCTTGGCGGACTGCACAAGAGTTTGCAACATTTTCATCTTACAGCCCCTCGTGTCAGCATGCGACAATGTTTGCGAATTATTGTTCCATCAGGCCAAAGACCAAATGATCTCCATGCATTCTCAGGTAAATTTCAAAACCAAACTTTAACTTTTAAAACCTTAAAATTTTTTCAGGGAAGTTCTACAGGTAGAACGGTGGTGCTTTTTTGGACTAAAAACCTTTTTTTCGAGAATTTTTCAGAAATTTAGGATCTTTAGGCCGGTATGGCATCGCTGAACCTATGAGACCTTCTAATGAAGTTCATGATGACCGTCCAGGCTAGGGAGTTCAACTCTTCTTTTTGGACCCTGTATGGTGCACAAAAAGCTCTATAAAAAACGTAGCGTCAGAAATTTTTTGTATTTATATTTATGTATTTTTATAGTTAAAAAATTTAAAAATACTTTCAGCGAGTTCAGAAAAAAAATATATCTTCAAAAAAAAAAAAAATGGTTTTCGTCCAAAAAAAAAACGAAAACTGTAACAATATACCATTTTCAGATTTTTTTTCTTTACAGGAAATGATCAAAGGAATGTCCGAAGCCTTCGGGAGCTTGCAGGCTGGTGTTAAGAGCTTGGCGGACTGCACAAGAGTTTGCAACATTTTCATCTTACAGCCCCTCGTGTCAGCATGCGACAATGTTTGCGAATTATTGTTCGATCAGGCCAAAGACCAAATGATCTCCATGCATTCTCAGGTAAATTTCAAAACCAAACTTTAACTTTTAAAACCTTAAAATTTTTTCAGGGAAGTTCTACAGGTAGAACGGTGGTGCTTTTTTGGACTAAAAACCTTTTTTTCGAGAATTTTTCAGAAATTTAGGATCTTTAGTTCATGATGACCGTCCAGGCTAGGGAGTTCAACTCAGGGGCGGATTTATTTCATTTTAAGGGGGGGCATCCAAAAATATAATTTTGAAGGTATTTCTATGCTAATATATCTCGCTGGGGGGGGGCAAGGCCCCCATGCGTCCCCCTAAATCCGCCCATGGTTCAACTCTTCTTTTTGGACCCTGTATAGTACATAAAACCCCTATAAAAAACTTAGTATTTATATTTATTTATTTTTATAGTTAAAAAATTTAAAAATACTTTTAGCGTGTTTGGACTTAGAAAAAAAAATATCTTAAAAAAAAAATGGTTTTCATCCAAAAAAGATCATGAAAACCGTAACAATATACCATTATGAGAATTTTTTGTTTACAGGAAATGATCCAAGAAACGTCCGAAGCCTCCGGGAGCTTGCAGGCTGGTGTTAAGTGCTTGGCGGACTGCAAGAGAGCTTGCAACATTTTGATCTTACAGCCCCTCGTATCAGTATGCGACAATGTTTGCGAAGTCTTCTTCTCCAGGATGATGGGCACCCTCGCCAACAAGATAAATCCCCACGCAGTCTGTAGGATGTCCGGCATGTGCAACAGCGCCACAATGGACCAGCCGATCTCTGAGAATGAGGCTGCAAAGAAAGCCATAGAATACTGAAAAAATAGAATAGTTTACTTAAAAAATATATTTCCCTTTACTTAGTTTCATCTGTGCTGTGAGGGTTTTTTTTTAATGGAAGTGGGTTATGTTATACATCATTGTAAATTTGCTAATCTAAACATATTTTATTGTTTTAAACATTTTAGAAAAATATTTAATTTTATAAAACAGAGTCGTAATTTATTCTTTTAAACTAATTATATAAATAAAAATTTAAAAAAGTCCAATATTCGCATTTTTGAGCATAATTTTTTAAAAAATAAAAAAAATAACAAGCCTTGAAGATATATAATAATAATGCTACTCATTCCATTATATAAAGGTGATTCTACGTTAAAAAATATGAAAAAAAGTTCGTATAAAGGTTGGTCCGGAAATGAGCCCTAAGGGAGCTGCGGCCCTTTGAAGATGGACATATTGAATGGGGAACAAAAAAAGCACCAATAAAATTTTAATGCAGGGCGATTCTTCATTTAAAACTAAACAAAAAAGTATTCTTCACCAAAATACCTAAATTTAATATTAAAGTAACATTTTTAGTGGCACAAAATCGATACCCCCAAGCAACAAAGCCGTAACTCATATATTGTCATTTTTCACGACAGCTAAATTTCTAAAATATTTTTTTTTTGTTATTTAAGGGTGGGTAAGTGATTGAAGTGGAAAAGGAAGTCATGTGATAAATCATTTGAAAGCTTATAAAATTCTCTATTTAACTGTTTAAGTATTTATTGTTTATTTACTGTTTTTTTCTGATAATATTCAAGTTTAGAATTTCCTACTTTGGTGATTTTAAGTAAACTTTTGCTTAAAGTGGACTGTGGAGAAACCTGAGTAGTACCACCATGTGTGTCTTTTTTCAAGGCGTTTATCTATGAGTATAACTCAAAATGGGTCTAACTTGAGTTACATCCTTGTTGCTTGGGAGTGTCGAAATGTTACTTTCTCTTAATTGCATGTTTTATGAAAACGGTTGCTCCTACATTTTTTATGTATTTTTACTTTATGTATACTAAATATACATAAGAAAGTTTGCGGCAAAAATGTGTTAAGCCTCACATATTTTGTCCGTCTAGGCACGCCTCTGGATAAATTCAAAAAAATAAATTAACATAGACTTATTGCCCTTATTAATACTAGTATACATGCAAAAAAGCTCGTCGCTATAGCTTAAAGGGTACAAGAGTTATTAATTAAAAACCTTATTTTATTACAAGTTTAAAGAGCCGTAGCTCCCTTAGGACTCATTTCCGAACCAACCTTTATAGGAACTTTTTTTCATATTTTTTAACGTAGAATCACCTCTTAAATTTTTCGAACTTATTTCTGAATAACCCTGTATATAACTAACCGTGAAGCCCGTTAGTTAAAAACTAAAATTAGTTCTCTCTTTACTAAAGGTCGATTCAGGCATAATTATCACTAACTACACTAAACTGAATTAGGAAATTAATAAATTAAGAAAATTAATAACATAACCTCAAATTCTAAAATAAATTTTCCGTGGTATGCAACAATTAAGATAAAAGATAAAATATAGCATAAAATAATGATAGAATCTTAAAATACACCATAGAAAAAGAAAACTTTCTGAAATACACAAACTTTAGTGCAAAGCTTTATAAACAATCCTTGTCCAAGTATCGAAATAAAAATGAAGATGGCGACACCTCTGTATTTTAAAAATTAGTACATTTTCAGTGTTAAGGAAAAACACAGTAGTTACATAAGAAAATAAAAGGTACTTCTGGTTTGAAAATACGATTTTTAGACCCGACAACTGCAAATATAGTTATAATCGTCCTACGCAATAGATATTTTTTTTTTATTTTACTTATTCAGTCGTATTTACACATACTTATTATCTATTTGGCAGTTACCTTATTGTTGCATACCACGGAAATTTATTATAGAATTTGAGGTTATGTTTCTTAATTTTCTTAATTTCGAAATTTCTTAATTCAGTTTAGTGTAGTTAGTGATAATTATGCTTGAATCGACCTTAACCTTGTTTAATAATTTCCCCGCAATCAAGGGGATAAGATATTATTTTCTTTTTAATTTTCGATATCAATAAAGAACTTTTATGCGAAATATCGAGATTGTAAAGTAAGAGATACCCACACTTTATAAAAATGTCTTATCTTATTTACCCCTTAAAACTAAAATATTACAATTGTTACATCCTTAGGGGTCGAATGTCGAATAATTCTGAAACACGTTTCTTTTCGATTTTGATTCTTTAAGAACATTTTTGCCAAATATAAAGAATCTAGATTCATAGGACTCTGAGATACGCACACTTTTTAAAAAATTTAAAACCCCCGTTTCACCCCCTTAGGCGGTCGAATATCGAATATTCCTGAAACACGTATCTTTTCGATGTCGATAAAGCACATTTTTGCCAAATATGAAGATTCTAGACTAAGAGGTCTCTGAAATACGCACACTTTGTAAAAAATTTTCAACCCCAGGTTCACCCCCTTAGGGGTTGAATATCGGAAATTCCTGAAACACGTATTTCGATTTCGATAAAGAACATTTTTAACAGATTTGAAGATTGTTAAAAATTTTTCATTTTTTTTTATTAAATTTTCAAACGGAAACGGAAAATAAAAAAAATGAAAAAAAATATTCAAAATTTTTCAGTTTTTTTTATTTTCTTTTGGTAGAATTAATAGATCCTTATAATAAAAGAAATTTTTCCTAAAACAAATACGTTATTCGGAATTTTCTTTTAGCTTTTTTCGATTTTTTAAAAAGTTTAACCCCACATAACTTTTTTGTTTTTGGGGGGATTACTTTCAAAAAAAAAATTCTAAAAATTTCAAGTCGATCGGATTATTCGTGACATCAGACAGACGGATAGACAAACGCGTCTAGACGGACGGACATTAAGGTGATGCAAAAAATTGCATTTTTTCTATTTTTTGGGGTCCAAAGCTCAAATTGTTCTATTTGGTGTAAAAAGTAATTAAGTAAAATTTTATCCAAAAATTTCAACATTTAGAGGTGACTCAAAGCGACTGAAAGTGGGCGAATATAATTAAAAAAAAAACAACTTCTTGCATAGGATGACAATTATCTGCAGAAAAATGGATATTATTATAGTTTGTATGAACTTATAGTAAAAATATGCAATATTGCTAATAAATATAATAACGCTTTTCCCGTATTGATAACAGCCAGGAAAGCTTTGGGTAGGCAAAAAAAATTAAATGTTTTTTATTTTTTTTATTTTTGTGATTTTTAAATGCAAGAACCATCTTTTGCAAAAAAAACTGTCTCTTGGTCTCTATGTTGCTATGTATTACTAACAAATCGTGTAAAAAATATATCTCAAAGAAGTGTTGAGATATTGATAGGAATATGAGCAAAGTTATCAGAATAAATGTTTTTATTGTGATTTTAACTAGTCAAAAGGCTAAAACTAGTGTTGCTAACTGACCTAAAAATTCATTAATCACTTATTTTATTTTTTTATTTATTTATTTATTATTACATCCAACAGTAAAAACTAATTAAAGGATGAGTCAAACAACAAGATACAGAATTATAAAAAAAAAATAATAACAATCAAACTAGTAGAGTACAGAATATTAGTCCAAATTTAATTGGCGAAAGACAAATTTAATGCGACTGTTACTGCAGGAGAATATATCAACATCAGTTTGAATCTTATGATAGTTTTTGCACATAGTGTTAATCGGTGAAAATGTTAGTAAGTTGGTTCTAGGCTTCGACAAATAAAATGTATCGTTTGTACGAGTGGCTGTAGGAATATGAAAATTTAACATTTCTAAGAGTTCTGAACAATCAATCTTATTGTGAATTATTTTGTACAAAAAAATTACAGATCCGGAAGCTCTTCTGTTTTTTAAGCTCATTATGTTAAATCTGTCCAGTAAAAGATTGTTATCAATACCAATAATAGGGTAAACCCCATCTATTTTAAAGCTAACAAATTTTAAAAACCTTCTTAAAATTTTGTCGATAGCATCAATTTCGTATTTGTATTTTGGATTCCAAATCAGGCTTGCATATTCAAGTTTAGACAAAACAAAGGAATTAAATAATGCAAACAAAACCGATCGATCTTTAAAACCGTAACTATTTCTAATAACAAAACCAAGACTAAGAAAAGCTGATGTAACTGTTTTCTAAATATGTAAACTGAAATCCAATTTACTATCAAACATAACTCCTAGATCCCTAATTTCCGACACTCTAGCAACAACAATGTCATCAATTTTATAGTTAAACACTAAAGTAGATTTTTTCTTTGTAAAAGAGACTACATTACATTTGGCAGCGTTCAGAGGTAACTTATTTTCACGACACCACTTAATTAAATTATTTAGTTCATTTTGAAGCCTCTGACAATCTACCAAGTATTTTATTTTATAATATAACTTTGCATCATCTGCAAAAGCTAAAGCAGGGACATAAATTAAATTAAAAATGGTGTTAATAAAAATAAGAAATAGCAAAGGACCTAATATAGATCCTTGAGGAACCCCTGAGGTCTCCAAAAACCAAAAGGATTTAAAACCACGACATTCAACATATTGATATCGATCCACTAGGTATGAGTGAAAAAAGTAAATTAATTCGATTGAGTAACCCATGTCGTACATCGCTTTAAGTAAAATAAAATGGTTAAGTACGTCGAATGCTTTGGAGAAATCGGTGTATATTATATCAACCTGACCACCGTCATCGAGAACTTGAGAGATATATTGAATAATACATGCAAGATTTGTAGTTGTGGATCTACCCTTTAAAAAAACATGCTGAAGTTTTGAAATTAAATGTTTTATATTAGCATAGATTAGTTTGTGCAAAACCATCTCGAAAACCTTCGCAAAATTTTAAATAATTGTAATAGGCCGATAATTTTCAACGTTTTTCTTATTGCCTTTTTTAAAAACAGGAGTTATTCTGGATATTTTCCACCTATCTGGAAACTGACATGTCTTAAGGGCTAAATTAAATAAATTGGTCAACGGAGAACATAGTGCAGAAGCGCAATCTTTTAGTAAAAATGACGGTATACCGTCCGGACCTGCAGTAGGTTTAGACTTAAGACTTTTAAGAGCTTCTAGGACATCACACTCTTCTACATTAATAATGTTAAAGTAATTATTATTAGCACTGCTGGATTCAAAACTAAAGTCATTTTTTGTGCTGGACTCACCATAAGATTTTTGAAAAAAAGATGCAAATGCATTAACTATACTTTGTGGATTTTTAAGTTCGGCTCCGTCATAGTAAAGCGTATCAGGTATAGGATCAGTGCCCCTCTTTGTGTTAACATAGGACCAAAAGCTATTAGGATTACTTTTAATATTACGTTCAATATCCTCAAGATAAGAATTATATGAACGTTTAATATCAGCTTTAGTTTTTGACCTTATGGATTTGAACTTGTCCAATGTAACCGCATTGGAAGTTTTTTTATATTTTTTCTATAGTTTATGCTTAGAGTTTAGATCGCTTATAATACTTTTGGTAAACCATTTAGGATAGGAACTTGTTTTGCTAATGATTTTCGGTACATATTTTTCAAATATCAGATCAAGCTTATGGTGAAAAGAAATACATGCTGAATTGGAATTAACGTTATCATTTATGAAAGACCAGTCAGTGGAACATAACTCTTCATATAAACTCTCAAAATTTGCCATTTTAAAATTAAATCTTGGTGTAGCACAAGTGGGGAACTTATTTTCTTCGGTAGTATTGCAATTTATATAAATACTTAATGCGGGATGATCCGGAAGATCTTCCTTCACTAATAAATCAAGCGCTCTTTCAACCCGGCATCGTACTTAGGTTAATTATATTAATTAATATTAAAAGTTTTCGTGAAATGTACTACTTGTATCCCTGATAGCACAAAAACCTTCTAAGAGAATTAAAATAAATAGACGGAAGGACAGCATGCTTCTTAAAAGCATATCTATTTTGCTCAGGATATTCTAAGAACGATTAAAGAAATTCAAAGGATACCGTTTTAATCGTGCTGGGAGAAGCTTCTTATAAGCCTCTGCATCAAATAAGAATGTTTTAAGAAGCATGTTAAGAATGTTCTTAGAAGTAGGTACATGTACTTTTAAGAATAATAATATGACAAGTCTACTAGCCAACTAGCGTGAGTTCGATTCTCACTGGCGCCGATTTGACTTTTTCAGTTAATTAATAATTGAAATTTAGCGAAGGCGTAAGTGAACCGGACACTCCCTATAAAAAACTCCCAGGTAGCAAGGGATGTTATATTACAAGAAATTAACATCACTTTTGGGTGTATTTTTAAACTAAATTATAACATCACATAATACTGAAAAATAACATGTATTTAACATCACATTTGCAACGTAACACGTGAGACATGTCCAAACCTAGCGAAATGTGAATATATCGCATGTCACATATTAACGTGGCTTTCACGTGAATGTCATGTTATTTTGCTTCTCACCGACGTTCGAAGCAAAAAAATCGATATAAGATGATGTTGATAGAGTAAATTATTATAAGGAAATTGTATACACATTATACGATTTCCAATGGATAGGGGGCTCTGCTTCTCAAGACCACGGACACGGATTAAAGGAATATATTCTCCGCTTAATCTGAAATTTAGTATTTAGAATCTATCTGTTTCAATCTGTGATTGTTTCAATTACTGATTGATTTTAAATCCGATTTTTTTTTATAGGGTTATAGCGTTTTGATTGGTTTTAATTTAGAAAAAGCTAATATCCTAGGATATTATTTGAATAGTAAAGAAACAGTAACGGCATCCATAAGATATTAAATATAACAGGAATGTGGATTTATGATGTCACAAACACGTTATTTTCGGGATGTCATTGTGTGATGTTATTAGGGGCGGACTTAGGACATCCCCACCATGCTACATTCTTGTTAAATGAGACTACAATCTTAACATCACATGTCACATATTAACGTTGCTTTCACGTGAATGTCATGTTATTTTGCTACCTGGGCTGGTTCGAAAGTCAGTATAAGTCGGTGGTTCCCTCTACTACTAGCCCACACAAGTCCTCGACTTAGGGGATGCCTAATTAAGTAGATTAGTATGAGGTTAAACAAACATGTAATGTAATGTACACGGAGTAAATGCGTATCCAGAAGCGTGCATAAGAACATAAAACATAAGAATGCGATGCCTTGATTGGGTTGATGGGCCGCCATGAATCTTGTAAGCCAATCACGGCAACGCATTCTTATGTTTTATGTTCTTATGCAACCTTCTGGATATGCCTTTAGTCGACTTACTACCCGGGGTTAGTTGACGCATGCGACAACTAGCCCCCTGTAAAATGTGTCAACTAGCCCCAAAACTGACTTTTTTTTCAGGTGACAATTGGAAAAAATCAGACAATAGTTTGTTTTTCTGTTTTTTTATTCATTTATATTTGCAAAGAATTTAGTTTCTTTTTATCTTTTTTTTTATTTATGAAAAAGTTAATTTTTTATTCTTTATACTGTTATGGTTGTTTAATAATTATTATAATTATAATTAATATTATTAATTATAATTATTAATTATAATTTGATTGGTTATTTTATATAATAAAAATAACAAAAAAAATTACAAAAGTGGTTTGTTTTTTTTTAGAGACATATGTCCTTTATTTTAATGATTCAGTTGGCACGAGTTGGCTCGAGTTGGCAAAGCTAATGGTAGTTGTAGTAGCCTCACAGCCTAATTCTCAACGATCGGCTGGTTCACTCTGGCGCTGTTGCACATACCGAGCATCCAGCAGACATCATGGGGATTCGTGTCCTTTACAACGTCCATTATCTGAGGGATGTACATTTTGCAAAACTGCTCGCATTCCATTTGGTTCCTGGAGTCAGGGATTAAAAGTGTGCAGTAAGCTTCGGACGTGTTTTCAATCCATTCCTGTAAAAAAATAATGTAAATGGTATATTGTTACGGATTTCAAGGTTTTTTTTTTTGACGAAAACCATTTGTATATTTGAAGATTACTACATTTCGTCGGGTTAGAGTTACAAGGTTCTATTTGCACAAAACCACGTTTCGAGCAAATCGAAAAAGAAAAATTCGCATTCTACTTTCCTTACACTAAATAAAGATATCCCTAGTAGAAATTTAACGTTAGAATAACGTTTTTCTAAAGTTAGAAAACTGAAAAAAGTACGTTATAAGATATGTGCAAAAATCCCGCTTTTTAACGTTAGAATCAAACGTTAGTTACAAACATTAATGTAAAGTTAGATTTTTAAGTTAGAAATACGTTTTTTTAAATGTATTAAAAGGTTTTAAAAGTTTAAGTTTGGTTTTTAAGTTTACCTGCATTTGCTTAGAGATAATTTTATTTTTGGCCACAGTTAAAACGCCTGTACATGTTTCACAGTTTATGCTGTCATCCACAAGAAATTGTTTGTACCATACTTTATGGATACAATGAAGTACGGCATTGCAGTCTGCAGCGGTCCTGAAAATAAATATTTTTTTAAACACGTTTTTTATCTCCTCTTCAGGGAAATAATTTTTTGATGTTTAAAATAATTACATAACCCTGAAGAAAAAATTATCTAGCATTACTTTGTTAATGATCTTTTCATTTGGTATTGTTTTTGGTAAAACATTGTGCAGAGGCGTAACCAGGTCCAAATTTTGGGGGGGCTTGAGCCCCTAAAAAAATAGTCAAGTTTTTAAGTTTTTCTGTCTGTGAGACTTTTATAGTTTGATTTGGGGGGGGGGGGGCTTAGCCCCCCTCGTTACGCCTATGACATTGTAGTAGGGCAAGGGGGACAAATGGTAAAATAGTAGAGTCACTTCATCTAAGTCTTACTTTGTTCTTCCGTTCTCTTTCGTTAGTTTTAGGTTTTTGGACTTGGCCTTTCTCCTTTCGGGTAGCGCCACACAATAAAAGAGCATCGCACTTCCCCTCCTTTACCCTTAAGCTTAGGGGTACGATACGTGCTCTGTCTTGCTTTGGCAGCCCCAGAAATAATTTCTGACATTTAAATTTTGTAATTTTGGACATCTATCAAATTTTAAATTAGTTTACAAAATGTTTAATTTCTTAACGTAATACAAATGTAAAGTATATTTTGGTGTAAAAAGTTATAAAATACATTAATTTACTAAATAGGATCTCAACATTCAGTATTTAATTAAAAATATTCTACACAGCCTGAAAATAAATCTGTACTCATGGAATACAATAATATTGTGAAAAGGTAAATTTTTAATAATAATTGATCATTTTTATACTGCAATACACGACTTATTTTCATTTTAGAGAAACATGCTATGAATGGGAGAAGAGCTTTCATATTTTTAGTACTCTACACATATATTTTTGAACATAAATACTATATTGGGTTAAAACAAGAATTAAAAGGTTAATTTAATCAACATTTCGAAAATGAAGATAATTCCTAATATACTATATATACTATAGTACAAGGGTGATTATTTACACTCAGGAGGTGGCCAACATTTAATGACGAATCACATGACTTTTAGATCCCAATTTAAAAGAAAAATAAGGACTGAACAAATAATATGAATACTTTTTATAGTTTTTAATTAAATATATTTTTTTGAAATTTAAGAAAATTATTAGTAATTCTAGCCTCATGTTCGAATCTTACGCTACTCAGGACTAGAATTATTTTGTAATTCTTGGTTATTGAACATAAATCTTACTAAATTATTATTATAAAAATAAACTATAATCTTATGTAATTAGGTATATTTATTACATAATATTACTACATTAAATTTTAATGCTTTTAAGAGTTGGCAAAATTGTGGTACTGCTCACAGTAATGCATGATAATATCACTTGCACGCAGACCAAATGCCCACTATGATAGTGCATACTATCTTCTGTGGACCACCGGCTTATAGCGACTTCCAAACCACTGTTTTAAGGCACAGATAAATTTTTTGTACAACAATTCTTAAAGTAGTCCCTATTCTCCCCTCAACCGATAGGTTTCCTTCTTTTATAGAAATTGAACAAAGTATTATTTCTGCTCCCTAGCTTAATTTAAGGCAAGTAGAATTAAATTTAATAATTGATAATTCCGCAAAAAGAGCAGCCTTACCTCGAGCCTTACTGTATAGTCGGCCACAATTCTCCATGTCACAAGGTTTTCAAATATTTTTATATAATATATGTTTACAAAAATATTTTACTTAGGGAAATATAAACAAAATAAAGAGAGTAAAATGGCTTAAGCTTATTGAAAGGTCAATTGAGGAAAGTGGCATTTTAACATCTCTATTCCACATTTCTCTATTCCAAACATCTATATTCCACATTTCTCTATTCCATAACATCTCTATTCCACACTACTCTACTCTGCACTACGTACTTGCTTAATATAATTTTTCCTTAGCGTAACAAAGTCGTTGCATTTCTTAGTATGTAATTAGAATTTTTGATTTTTGTTAATTATTATTTTAATAATTAATATGTATTGTATATATATACGGCCCACGGTTTACTGCATATATAAGATAATTACTGCCTTGTCATCTTTGATAATGTTAATGACAATACTTATACAGGGTTTTTAAATTATAGAGCGCAAACACAAATTTTAACGTTTTTGTTCTGCTAAGGAAAAATTATCTTTAGATATTAGGCAAGTACGTAGTGCAGAGTAGAGTAGTGTGGAATAGAGATGTTATGGAATAGAGAAATGTGGAATAGCGATGTTTGGAATAGAGAAATGTGGAATAGAGATGTTATAATGCCAGGAAAGTCAATAGTTACACGTTTGTGAGGTGAGGTGAGCTGGTGCTGGAGTGACTATACTTCAGTTCAAAAAATGCTTTTAAATCCACTTATATTATTAAAAAATTATATTTTTGATGATCCTTGCTCATATTGGAGGTAGTTTTTAAATAAACTTAAGACGATATTATCTCTCCAAATTTTTGGAGAGATAATATCGTCTTAAGTTTATTCACTTATATTATTGCTAAGATAATACATAATTTTCTTACCTTAGTATTTTATTTAATAGATAAGTATATTTTTTAGATTTTTAATCGGAATTAGGATTTTAAATCTTACTTATAAAACATTATTTATAAAATTCTATTCTACTGACACCTGCCTAAATCAAAAAATTTACATTGTCAAATCATGTAATAGGGTTGCCGTCTTGAGTTAATGAAGACTTCTACATATATTTTTTTAAGCTCCGGCACCGGAACCTTATAAAATTACAAATCTCGTATCCCTAAGCTTAAGGGGAAAAGAGGGGAAATTTTCGATTTTCATTTGTTGTGTGGCGCTACCCGAAAGGAAGAAAAAAACGAAAACCAGAGCAAAAACAGACCAAGTACAGATGAAGTGACCCTATAAAATAGACCAACATAGAGCTTAGCGGAATAGTAGTGGTAAAAATGCCCCAGCTCGATATGAGCTGCCACTTCACCCCTAACCGTACAAGTACCATAGCTACGAGCCTGCGCGGGACAATTATGTTTTGGAAAATTGGGGGCCCAGGTAAAAAAAGATTCCCCGGGGACCGGGCTGGCTCTGTCCGACTCTGTTATTATGCGTTATGTTTGGTTATGCAGCACTTTGCTTATTGATGGTTTTTTACCAATGCCATAAAATTTTTAAAAGAAAAAGTAATTTTTACCAGGAATGAATCTTACTTTTAAAATGACCCAAACCCTGATAACACACTACATCCTAAGAAGGTTTTTTAATCGTTCCCTTGAAAAGGTTCTTAGCATAATACTGTAAACATGCTAAGCATGTTTTTAAAATGTGCACTGCTGTAGTAGCATAAGTGCTTCTACTCTAAACATTCTTAGCATGATTAGAGTATTTTGCTAAGAATATTCCCAATACATATTCTTAAAATATTCTAACGGGAATATTTTTAGAATAATGCTATAGTGCACATGCTAAGCATGATTAGAGTATTTTGCTAAGAAAATTCCCAAATACATATTCTTAAAATATTCTGATGGGAATGTTTTTAGAATAGTAATATGGCGTCTATATTATTTTAATTTTATTAGGTTAGATTTACAAATATTCTTAATTTTTTTGTTAATAACAAAAGTTTTACCCTAGTAGTAGTAGAAATGAATGTATTTTTAGACATAAATTGATTTTATATAGTTTTAGACAAGAAATTAAAATTATTATTTTTTTGAAATGATAATTATTTGCTATTTTTTTTTTCTTAACATTGGATTTTTGTGTGGCGCATGATTTTTATGTCTGGTGGAAAGTTTGCTTTTACAGTAAAACTGCATATCGCATATGAATCTTTCATGATGGATGCTATATCTAAAAAATTTTATATACTTTATTTATTAGGTTTATCACACTTAAAAATTTTCGCCATGTGCAAATTTATGATATCACTCCATAAAAAGGATCGATTATTATAAAATATAGTGCTGATAAAGCTAAAAGGTTGCTGTCCATGGACAGCAACCTGAGTACTGTTTAACTGCAGTTAAACAGTGACTCAGATAGAGTCATAATATAACTTTATTTTAGCCTGTGGTTATGACTAACCTAATTTATCTCTAGCTTTCTGACCAAATTTCCCCTTTCAGGAAAAAATTATTATCTTGATTTTGATAATCAGTCCTAGGCGCCGCGTCGATTCTAGCGTTGACGCGAAGTTTTAAATATTTACATTTTTATTTCTTTTTATCTTGATTTTTTTTAATGATTCCATTTAAACGAGTTAGGTGGGAAAAAATTTAACGATAAATAAAAATTAAAAACTTTCGTATTCTTAAAAGATAAAAATCGAATATCGGTTCTTTCTTCGAAAAACACCGATATATATATATATATATATATATATATATATATATATATATATATATATATATATATATATATACATATTTATAGTTAATATGTATTTTCAATATTGTTGTGTGTAACAAATTAGTCGTCAAATGTTTCGATTTAGTGACCTTTATAAAAATTTCCCTCATAATTCGGCAAAATTATTCCGTAAGCCTATGTTTCTGTGTTTATTTTCAACGTTGATGAGTTATAACTGAGTTTATGCCGATTACTGATTATAATATCAACTTACGTTAAATTTTGACACCAGTATTCCGGTCCGTTAATACATTCTTTTGCTCCAAGCTGATTTGGTCTTCCAACGAATGCTGCACTCGAAATGGCTGAAACAAGAAATATTTGTTATTCAAAATAATATAACAATAATCAAGTTCGTTATCACATTACATTACATTATATCATGTAGGTAATTCCCTGAGAACACAATTGATCCTAAGAAGGTTTTTTAATCGTTCCCTTGAAAAGGTTCTTAGCATAATGCTGTAAACATGCTAAGCGAAATGTTCTTAAAAGGTGCACTGCTGTAGTAGCATAAGTGCTTCTACTCTAAACATTCTTAGCATGATTGGAGTATTTTGCTAAGAATATTCCCAATATATATTCTTAAAATATTCTAATGGGAATATTTTTATAATAATGCTATAGTGCACATGCTAAGCATGATTAGAGTATTTTGATAAGAATATTCTCAAATACATATTCTTAAAATATTCTAATGGGAATGTTTTTAGAATAGTAATATGGCGTCTATATTATTTTAATTTTATTAGGTTAGAATTACAAATATTCTTAAAATTGTTGTTAATAACATAAGTTTTACCCTAGTAGTAGTAGAAATGGATGTATTTTTAGACATAAAGTGATTATTATATAGTTTTAGACAAAAAATTATAATTATTATTTTTTGAAATGATAATTATTTGCAATTTTTTTTTCTATTATTATTATATAATAACATATGTTCATTTCGAGGTTCATTTTATTATAAAAATATTATGAAATATTTATAAAAGTATCAAAAAATAAAAAAATGTGACTAAAATTGAGTAATACCAATTACTTAAACTTTATGGCTCTAGATGCACGGGTAAACGTTATATGATTGAGTCAGTTTTTGTAAAAGGAAAATGCTACAAAGTGAATTGAGCTGAAATTTGGTGATACCTCATATATAAGGAAAGCGTGTTATAACTATACTCAATTTAAGTCAACGAACTAACAACTCTTCTCTCTAGAATACGCATACCGTTAATATAAAGTATCGCCAACATCTCGGTTTGTTTGTGAATAAATACTAGGTATATTCAGGCCTGAACAATAACAATTTTGTCTCTGTTAGAACAAAGCTGTGCGAGTAACACAGACAATTGTATATGTTGGCTACGTTTTTGTCAGTTTTTACAATTGAAATGCCTATTCTAGAGAGAAGAGTTATTAGTTCGTCGTTGATTTAAGTACACTTTTTTATGTGCCCTAATCGCAACCAATGAAATATCTTGAAATATCACGAAAACATCCAAACGCGATTAGTTGCACGCGTCATATAAATTTAATTTTGATAGCTTTAACAAAAACGCTATCATACAGTTGATCCTTCTTAGGTGGACCACCTGGTATAATAAAAATAAACAATAACGAAACCTCGAACAAAACAAATTTTCTTACCAACGAACGCCAAAAATGCTATGAAGATTTGAATTTTCATTGTTAAAACACTAAAACTATAAAATTTTCTTTTTTTTTTATTTTAGCAACGGCGTACAAGACAGAACGCAGCTGATTAGTTTTATTCGCGTTCCTCCGTCATTTATGTTGTGAAGCTAATCGCGTTTGGATGTTTCCGTGATATTTCAAGATATTTCATTGGTTGCGATTAGGGCACATTTATAGAAGTTTATTTTTGTGGTTTAAGCACCACCCATAAGTTTGCATAATTAGCATAATACATAACATACGATGCCGTGATTGGCTTAATGTGCCGTTATGTGTCTTGTGCGCATGCTTATAACCTTATTTTAAACTTGCATTATTTTAGGCTTGCATAGAGCCTGTAGATGACGCCTTATGGGAAAACTATGATTTTTGACAAGGGGACGTCCATAAAATATGTCACTCCTATGGGGAAGGGGGGTTCAGAAGTTTGTGACACCTTGTGACAGATGGAGGGGGGATTCTGCAACGTGATGTCAAAAAAAATTCCCTGATAGGTATTTCCCTGAAATTTCAAAATTTTCCTATTCCTTTTTAACTGTATATTTTTTACTTTCTCCTAAAGAGAAAGTATTATTATCTACCTAAAATTTCAAAAAAAATTGTTGCATAATTTCTATAGAAATGTCAAAAAAAGTTATAAAAATTGTCTTGTTTATCGGACCGTCTTAAACCGCCAGCAGGTCTTAAACCATAGGCAAGTTTAAAAAAAAAATCTGATTTTTAAGAATATATCTATATAACGTTTCCCTGGTTTTCGTTTTTTTTTCTATCTCACCCTTGATATAATATTAAAAACCAAAATTTCAATGATGCAGGGTAAATACATCAAAAACTAAGGTTTTTTTCTTCGACTTAGTTATTAGTTCATGGGCGGATTTAGGGGGTGGGGGCATGTGGGCCATGCCCCCCTTGCGAGATATATTAGCATAGAAATACCTTCAAAATTGTATTTTTGGTGAAAGCGCATTTTTTTCCTTTTGGATGCCCCCCCCCCTTAAAATGAAATAAATCCGCCCCTGTATTAGTTAGTGCTTATTTTACACCCTTTGCTATGACAGCAGTCAAAAAGTGACAGTCAGCTGATTTTACATATCTGCTGTTAAAAAACAAGTGAACGTCAGCATCCAGTATCGGACTGGGAAGCCTAAGGTTAGTGAGATTTCTAGCCTAGGGGGGCACCAGCTATTAATTTTTTTTTTATTTTTTTTCTTTACAAAATAAATTTTTTCAATCAAAATTTGGCGCCCACTTTGGGGACCTCACCAAAACAAAAAAAGCACCCTCAGAAAAAAAAAGCTTTGTCTCCTACAAAATTTGGCGCCCACCTTGGCGCCCCTACCAAAAGAAAAAAGCACTCTCCGAAAAAAATCTTTGTCCCTGAGCGCTTCTACAATATAATTTTATAATTTGGCGCCCACCTTGGCACCCCTACCAAAAGAAAAAACCCTCCGAAAAAAAGCTTTGGCTCCCACCTTGGCGCCCTACCCAAACAAAAAAACACCCTCTATTATTTTGATTTTTAATTTTTTAATTTAAAATAAAAAAATATAACAAATAAAGATTGATGGGGGGGGGGGGGGGTGGTGTAAATACCCCCTCTACCTCCCCATATCTTCGCGCCTGATATGCATGTACTTCCAAAAATCGAACCCAAAGGAGTTATGGTCTCCTAAAAATGCACCATTTTTAAAGGTTCATAATAGACATAATAGCAATATTTGGAACTACAGGGTGGCCCATTGAAAAATTAAATAACTTTTTTGTTTCTCAATTTTTTTTATTTATTTCTTTTACAATATAGAGTACAGGAAAAAAATCTATTTTTAAATGATTTCTAAAAGAATTTCGCCTGCGCGCCGTTGTTTTTTTTTTGTAGAAACGCGCGTAGCATAAAAAATTGACTAAATTATTTTAACCGGTAATGGCCAAAAGTTTTAAGAATTACCCCTCCCAGAAAAAAATTACCTACGCCCCTGCCCCCAGATCCCAATCTAGGACATGCAATCAATCAATTGCATTGATTTGTTGAATATACTACCAATTTAATAAAAAAGACTGCTGTGAACAAAATAATACTTTCCCTTATTATCATTAAAATCAAAAACAAAAAAAATCAAAAGAAAGTTTTTCAACAATTTTGTTTTTTCAAAAAAAGTATCTTTTTGCGTAAAAGGAAAAACAAATTTAAAATATATTTTTGAAAAAAAATTTTTTACCCCATTTTACCCTTTTACCCCAATCCGATTTTTATCAAAAACAATCCCAGCTAAAACTTTGGATAATCATCCTGTGGTCCAAATTTAAAGTCTTTAGCCCGAAGCGTTATCGTGGCCACAAATTTCCCGGACACACAGACCGACAGACTGACAGACCGACAGACCGACAACACAATTTTTTTTACGGAAATCATATTTTTTAGATATAAAACGTACAGAAACGTAAAAAAAGCAATAATAATTTTTAGAATTTTTTTACTAACGCAAGACTTTCCTTGGGGAAAGTAATACAAACTATATTACGTATTTTTCGTTTTAATTCAATTAATTTAATTTTAATTTATTTTACATACATTTTACAAATAAGAAGTAAAAATATACCATAACATGCATTTTTCAATAAATTGTGGGGAATCTATTTGCAAAAATGTATATTAGCCTTCGCTGGTTAATCATTAAAAATATACTCCTATAGGTGGAATCTGGTGGAACCGATATTTCCCGGCCTTACGAAAAAGCGCTATTTTAACTTTTAATTTTTTAACTACCATTTTAATATTTATAGCTGCCAAATATGTATGCATATATGCATATACCATTTATGAAACGGTTTCCAATTTGTTTATTCTACTTAATTAGGTAGTAGAGGGAACCACCGGCTTTAATTGACTTTTGAACCAATTTATAGGGAGTGGCCGCTTCACTTACGCCTTCGCCAAATTTCAATTATTAATTAACTTAATAAGTCAAATCGGCGCCAGTGAGAATCGAACTCACCTAGTTGGCTAGTAGGCTTGTCATGTACAGACGCGGTATACCACTACACCAATCCTCCCAATTGATAAGATACATGCCATTCTGTAATATTATATTTTTTTAAAAAAGTAATCATCAAAAAAACAGGAAATAAAATTTTAAAATAACCTAACTTTAAAGTTCCGCCACTGGTTTTTTTTTTTCATTATTTAAAGCTGATATTTTAGGAATTAATTTATCAGACATTAAAGAACAAATTTATGTAAAAATTAGTGCCTATTTTACATTTTAAAGTTTTAAAAATCGTCCTCTGTGCGTCTATGCGTCTGTCCGATGTCACGATTTTTGTGAACACGATAACTCAAGACGAATAATCCGATCGATTTGAAATTTTTAGGAAAAATCAAGTTCTACGAGGGGAAGATCCCTATTGTTTTTGAAAGTTATCCCCCCAAAAACAAAAAAGTTATGTGGGGTTAAATTTTTAAAAAAATCGAAAAAATCTGAAAGAAAATTCCGATTAGCGTAACTTTTTCAGGAAAAATTACTTTTAATTTAAGGATCAATTCTACCAATTTTAAAAGTAATCCCCACAAAAACAAAAAAGTTAAACTTAAAAAAATTAATGAAATTTTTTTTTCACAAATCGACACTCCCAAGCAACAAGGTTGTAACTCAAGTTAGACCCATTTTGAGTTATACTCATAGGTAAACGCCTTGAAAAAAGACACACATGGTGGTACTACTCAGGTTTCTCCACAGTCCACTTTAAGCAAAAGTTTACTTAAAATCACTAAAGTAAGAAATTCTAAACTTGAATATTATCAGAAACAAACAGCAAATAAACAATAAATACTTAAACAGTTAAATAGTTAAAAAAAAAAATCGAAAAAAGCTGAAAGAAAATTCCGATTAACATAACTTTTTCAGAAAAAAATCACTCTTATTATAAGGATCAATTCTACCAAATTTTGAAAATAATCCCCACAAAAACAAAAAAGTTAAACTTAAAAAAATTAATGAAATTTTTTTTTCACAAATCGACACTCCCAAGCAACAAGGTTGTAACTCAAGTTAGACCCATTTTGAGTTATACTCATAGGTAAACGCCTTGAAAAAAGACACACATGGTGGTACTACTCAGGTTTCTCCACAGTCCACTTTAAGCAAAAGTTTACTTAAAATCACTAAAGTAAGAAATTCTAAACTTGAATATTATCAGAAACAAACAGCAAATAAACAATAAATACTTAAACAGTTAAATAGAGAATTTTATAAGCTTTCCAATGATGTACCACATGACTTCCTTTTCCACTTCAATCATTTACCCACCCTTAAATAACAAAAAAAAATATTTTAGAAATTTATCTGTCGTGAAAAATGACAATATATGAGTTACGGCTTTGTTGCTTGGGGGTATCGAAATAGAAAATAAAGAAAAAATTTTTTTAATTTTTTAAGAACTTAAACAACTTAACAACTACTTAAACAAGTTTTTCTTTTTGAATTTTTTTAATTCTTTTTTTTCAATATTTTTTTGTTAAAAAAAAAGATCTTAGTTTAACAAAAAAATTTTGTTGACAAGAATTTTCAAGTATTTGGGAAAATGCAATACACCATTTACTGTGAATAGTATATAAGGGAATGCGTCGCATAACATATCTTCACAGCTTGTTATCATATTATATTATTATTATTATTATTATTATTATTATTATTATTATTATTATTATTATTATTATTATTATTATTATTATTATTATTATTATTATTATTATTATTATTATTATTATTATTATTATTATTATTATTATTATTATTATTATTATTATTATTATTATTATTATTATTATTATTATTATTATTATTATTATTATTATTATTATTATTATTATTATTATTATTATTATTATTATTATTATTATTATTATTATTATTATTATTATTATTATACGTATTATACGCGTTTCCATGCTGGTAAAGATTATAATAATAATTATTATTATTCAAATCATAGTTATTTATTTCAAATTAAGTTTTTTTAAATGATTTTTACAAAAGTTTCCATCAGAGATAAGTAAAAAAAAATAAATTAGCGGTTTTATTTTAAATTTTAAACTAAAACCACTTCCCTTTAAATAACTCACAATTAAATTATTTTAACCATTTAAAAAGTTAATAAATTTTAAATAATTAAAATTTGAACCAACAAGTTCCCAGTAAAAAAAAATAAAATATCAGTTTTATTTATTTTTTTTAATTATAAATCACTCTCCTTTATAAGACAAGCCATGAAGATATGTAATGCTTTGCGTCCCATTTTAAGCTCTCCACAGTGAATAGTATATTGCGTTTCTCTGAGCTTGGCAAAATATGACATTGAGCTGTCATTTTGACAGAGTCGATTGGTCTTCTTGTAAAGAGCACCCATGTCAAATTTCATACTTCTAGGTCGAGGTGTTTAAAAGATACCGAAATATACATTGAACTACTATTTTGACTTTTTAGTGTCCATTTTTTTTCGGGAAGGAGTACATTTTGGTTTTTCTAAATCTCGAACTCCATACATTCAGAAAACATCACTTTGATAGAAATACGGATACCAATTTTGAAAAAATACATTCTTAAACCAGGGCCGTAACTAGGGGGGACAGGGGGGCTAAGCCAAGTTTGGTAGAAACCGTCAGGGACAAAGCTTTTTTTCATGAAGTTATTTTTTTCGGCGGCCAATTTTTTTTTATAGGGGCGACAAGTTTTGGTTGAATCTGTCAGGGACAAAGCTATTTTTTTCTTGAAGGTAATTTTTGGGGCGCCACTTTTTTTATAGGGGCGCCAAGTTTAGTAGTTTAGTAGAAACCTTCGGGGACAAGGTATTTATTTTTTTGGGCGCCCTTTAAGGGAGTTACGACCCTAAGGCCCTAATAGGGCTCATTTCAGGACCAACCTTTATAGGAACTTTTTTTCATATTTTTGGACCTTGAATCTCCACTTAAAATTTTGTAACTTATTTCTGAATCACCCTGGTAAGGAAAATAAAAAAGCCGAAACGTTGGTGAATCAAAAGCCATTTTTGATTTTAATACAGATCGGATCTGATCCTACGATACCGAATTTATAATAAAAATCTATAAATATCTGTGCTTTTCCCCTAAATTCCTGATGATGATGAAGAGCCGAAACGCGGGCGACTTAAATACCTTTTTTAAACTTAATATGAACCTTATGATACTGAATTCATAATATAAATGTATAGATTTCTTTAATTTTCTGTTTAATTCCTGATGATAACTATCAATATTATTAAAACATGGTATTTTTATATTACCTAGGTAACATAGCTATGTTACTCGCCACATCAAGACGAATCTTTTGACGCCTAGATCGTTAAAATCGACGTAGTAGTTTAGGCTCTAAGGGGGAACATCCAAACGTGCGTACATACATAAAAATAAACACGTTAAAAACATTAACCTCCTTACGCCCCTGATAACACACTTCATCCTAAGAAGGTTTTTTAATCGTTCCCTTGAAAAGATTCTTAGCATAATGATGTAAACATGCCGAGGGGTGTCTCACCTTAGACAATACATGTACGCTTTGACTGACATTACTTCGACATTACCTGACATTACGTGACATTACTTGACATTACTTGACATTACTTGACATTACTTGACATTACATGACATTACTTGACATTATTCGACATTACTCGACAGTACAGACATTATCTCCTAATACGCATGTGCGTAGACATTACTTACTATTTACGCTTGCGCGTAGACATTACATGTGTAAAAATATCGCGCGATAATATTATATTGAGTGCATAGTGGAGAATGTGTAGTGTAGTTCTTACATCGTAAAATTCGTAATACTAAGACAAGAATAACTATTTAAGGGGTGTTTCTACCTTCAAATTTTAAATATAATTGTTTTTCTATAAATTGTTTTTTTATAGAAAGAAAAAAGGTATAATTGTGAAATTTTGTAGGTATGTTTATTTATATTCAACGAATACAATTTTTTTTTTAATTTTTAAAGTGCCATTTATTGGCCATAAAAATTTTTTGAAAAAAAGAACAAAAAACGTCCGCCATTTTTTTATTTTTTGGCCAAAACATTTTCTTCTAGTACGGGCTATAGCGACTTCGATACTGAATAATATTCTGTTTTGTTGTTTTATTCAGTCGATACAAACGGCTGAAATCATGGCGACAACCGTTTTTTGATCTTTTTTTCAACAAAATTTTATGACCAAAAAACGGCATTTTAATTTTGTTGTTGTATTCTTTGAATATAAACATACCTACACAATTCCACAATGATATCTTTTTTCTTTCTATATAAAAAAGATTATTTTTAAAATTTGAAGGTAGAAAGACCCCTTAAATTAATTTCTTATATGTATCAGCAAGAATTCTTGTTAACATATAATAATTATAACTATTATAATTAATTACAGGTGGTGTAATCTGCTATCTCCCTCTAACTGTGATCAGATTTTTCTGTATCCTGCAGTGTTGCCGATTAGCGGATAATTATTCACCAATCGGCAATACTGCAGGATTATAATAGTCTAATTTGAGGAATTTATTATGAGTCAGCGGATTTTTAGCGGATCTTCATTTTTTTCGGACATATTAAGGGTAGTTTCTAAGTAGCGGACATTTTTTCGGACCTCTTAAGAAAAACGACGTTTTTTGGAAAAAAGCTGTTTTTACAATAAAATAACCGAAATATCTCTATTATTGTTTTATTTATAGTCCTAATTTATTACTTTATATTTTAAATCACAGCATACTAAAGTATACCGCAAACTAACAAACAATAATTATTATAATAATACTAGTTTACGAATCTCAACTTTTTTTAATCCCAAGTTTATATACGCATTTTCTTAAATAATTTTTGATGCGGAATCCAAATCCGTCAAGAAAAAAAATCGTTGTACAGTTTTTGAGATAATCCACCCCAAAGTTTTTATAAGGGAAGACTATAGAAATCATATATATTCGTTTAATATTTATAAAAATTAGTATGAGGAAAAAAAAGTCTTTGTTTTTTTTATGTTTGTTCCCGCATAACTTTTTTTATATTAAATTCATTTCCAGCGAGACCAAAAAAAACCCCATGTTCTAATTTTCAAAAAATATAAATATGGTAGGTTCCAGGGGATGGAAGACAGAACTTCTAAAATACTAAATTGGTTTTTAGTGACTCTAATAACCTCCTCATACTAATTTTTATAAATATTAAACGAAAATATATGATTTCTCTAACTTTCCCTTATAAAACTTTAGGGTCGATCGAGGGGTGTTTCACCTTAGACAATACATGTACGCTTTGGCTGACATTACTTCGACATTACCTGACATTACTCGAAATCACTTGACATTACTCGACATTACTTGACATTACGTGACATTACTTGACATTACTTGACATTACGTGACATTACTTGACATTACTTGACATTACTCGACATTACTTGACATTACTGACATTATTTGGCATTTTTGACAATACATGTACAAAATTTTGGAGGTGAAACACCCCTCGAAACATGCTAAGCGTGTTCGAGCATGTTCTTAAAAGGTGCACTGCTGTAGTAGCATAAGGTTCTACTCTAAACATTCTTAGCATGATTAGAGTATTTTACTAAGAATATTACCAATACATATTCTTAAAATGGGGATATTTTTAGAATTATGCTATAGTGCACAAGTTAAGCATGATTAGAGTATTTTGCTAAGAATATTCTTAAAATATTCTAATGGGAATGTTTTTAGAATAGTAATATGGCGTCTATATTATTTTAATTTTATTAGGTTAGAATTACAAATATTCTTGTTTTAAATAACATAACAAGTTTTACCCTTAAGTAGTAGAAATGGATGTATTTTTAGACATAAAGTGATTATTATATAGTTTTAGATAAAAAATTAAAATTATTATGTTTTAAAATGATAATTATTTGCTATTTTTTCCCCTAAACATTGGATTTTTGTGTGATGATTTTTTGTCTGGTAGAAAGTTTGCTTTCACCGTAAAACTACATATCGCATATAAATATTACCTGATAGATGCTATATCTAAAGATATTTATATACTTTAATTATTAGGTTTACCTAAAAGACGTAAAAATTTTCGCCATGTCCAAATTTATGATATCACTCCATAAAAAGGACCGAGTATTATAAAATATAATTGAAAGAAAGAGAAAACTACATTAATGTAGAATTCTGAAACGCCTACCTACTTTGTTTGCGCATGCGCAATATTCAATATTATTACTTAAATGCATCAAATAAGAATATTTTAAGAAGCATGCTAAGAATATTCTTAAAAATACCTTTGCACACTTCTAAGAACATTCTTAACATGCTTCTTAAAACTTTTTTTTTTGATGCAGTGGCTTATAAGAAGCTTCTTAGGAACTCTCAGCACGATTAAAACGGTATCCTTTGCATTTCTTTAATCGTTCTTAAAATATCTTGAGCAAAATAGACATGCTTCTAAGAAGCATGCTGTTCTTCCGGCTATTTATTTTAAGAATATTCTTAGAAGATTTTTGTGCTATCAGGGGCGTTGCTAAAGTCGAGTAAAGTAAGTCGTAGTATCTCGCAATGTCTAGCAATATTACTGCTGCTTCAGGACTACTTACGGAAAAGCAGGATAATCAATACTGTTGTCGAAAACCTCCACGAGGTGGCACTGAAAAGGGTAATTCCGCACGTTTGACGTTAACAGAAAAATATACAACCCCGCCCGCTAAAAAATAAAATATTTCAGAACAAAATTTAGTGAAATTTGAGCAAATTACGGTTAATTTCATGAACTGTTAGTGCTAAGTTCGCGTTAAGTTATAAGTTTTGTGGGTGAATGAATCACTGGATATTGATTAGGTTTATTTAGGGGTGAGTTATGAATGTTTTTATTTAACAACATATTTAGTTCGTTTCATTTATTTTCCATTAGTTTACAACTTTTTAAATAAAAAATGCATACTTAGTAATTATTAAGAGAAATAACTTTTAATGGGATTTTACCAATTAATGATAAGTTAAACCATACCTGTTGTTAAATATATTGATTTGCAATTAACTATTTTTAGAATGAAAAATTTTTAGCTTAAGAATATTTTATGTTTTATCTGAAAGCTTTTAGCCAGCAAGGAATTCTATTTATGTTATTGTATTATTCACAGCGCCTGCGCTAGAATAATATTATACGGTAGTTTCGAATTTTCAAAACATTTTAAAAATCGTCCTAGACAAAAAATCCTTGGATATATATAAATTTGTTTCATGAAAAAATGAGAAACTTTTTTTTCAATGTCCGTCCGTCTGTCCGTCCGTCTGTCCGTTCGTCCGTCAGGTGTCACGATTTTTAGGAACACGATAACTCAAGAACGAATAATCCGATTGAAATTTTCAGAAAAAATTAAGTTCTACGATGGGAAGACCCTTATTGTTTTTGAAAGTAATCCCCCAAAAACAAAAAAGGTAAGGGGGAGTTAAACTTTTAAAAAAATTTAAAAAAATCTGAAAGAAAATTCCGATTAACGTAATTTTTTCAGGAAAAAAGTATAGTTACATATAGTAGGAATATAGCTATATTTTTTTAATTTATTTAGTACAATATACCCTGCGAGCTGGATTCTTAATAGGGCCAATGTTTACAATGTTTATTTTATAATTTTTACATAAAAAAATACAATTTTTACAAAAAAAAATATATTAATTCATATATTTATAATTTTTATAGTAAAACGGCGAGTGAGGGGAAAAAAGTGAAATAAACAAAAAAATAATAAAAATATATACGCAAATAAATTATTGTGAACTTTTTTTTTAATGATTTGTCATAACTTTTAATTTTTAAATTAAATCTAAATTTTTTTGAAGCATCATCTAGGTCATTATAAAATTTGGCATTGTATTTTAACGAGTTTTGCCCAAACTTTTTTTCAAAAAAAAATTATTATGCATTAAATATACTTGCCCATAAAAACAATTTTTAACTAATGGTAATTTTTAATTAGATGTCATGACATTCATATTTTATATAACCATAAATACCATTAGAACCATTAGTTAAAAATGGTTTTTATGAACAACTATGTTTAATGCATAAGAAAAATCCAAATACCACATTTTTTATGGTTTTTGGCAAATATATCCAAAACTATTTAATTTAAGCACACAATCCCCAACTCATTTAAAATAGAATTTAAATTACTATTAGGTATTTAAAATAAAAAAATTATAGGGTACCATTAAAAAAAACGTGAGTTAAGGGCATTTTAATTTCTTCAACTTTGAGACATTCCGTATATTTTTTTGAGATAACTTTGTGTTTAGAGGAAAGAATATGCCTTTCTTAAAATTAACCCATTTTTTTAAAATCATAACTCTAAAACGTTAGGACATACGATTATGGTAATTTTTTCGTTAAAATCGAAATAACTCAAAAACTATTGGACATAGATATAAATTGTTACACACCAAAAGATTTGGAATTTAATGCAGAATTTGAAAATCATAAATATATAGGGTATTCAATTAAAAAAAAAAAAACATATGTTGTGCATTTACCATTTTTCTGGCACACTCTGTACTTTTGAAAAATATGCACTTGTTAATCCCTTTTAAGAATACTCACTAAAAGTTTTTAAAAATAGTTAACAAACAACTAAGGGGCTGTCCATATATTACGTAACGCGCCTAGGGGGGAGGGGGGGGTCAGAGAAATTGTTACAGTTTGTGACAGGGGGAAGGGGGGGTCTAGGTAAAAGTTACGTAACGGAATTTAATAAATTTAGTTTTTATTTCCAGCTTGGTAGATGTATTTTTATTTGAACATAAATTACTATTTAGTGGCCCATAATTCCCTTTTTCACACAAAAATTGACGAAACTATGCACATTTAAATAATATTGTAATCAGTAAAAAAAACTGTTGACATTGATATTAAAAAAAAATCTTACGGCCCTGTTCTTGCGTGATCTTGCCGATGAATCATCGGCGATGATACACTAATGTGTGTACTATTTTGTGTACCTGTGCATAAACAATATACGTGTTATATGTGACACTCAGTGTAAAAAGAGGTACCTAGTATTTTTTCCCTGTGTGATATTGATTATGAATATTTTTTTTAAGTTTGAGTGATTTTTTCGTGTAATTTTTTTTTTAATGTTATGTTATACTATATTTTAGGTTCATGTTTGTTTTGTCGAGAAAAACGAATCAATAGTGAGAACACAGTTAAATTTATCGCGAAACAAAATTTTTATATTGTTACGCGTTACACAGGGGGGGGGTGTTGCTAAATGTGACAGTTTGTTACACAGGAGGGGGGTCAGTTTTTTTGAAAAATTGCGTTACGTAATATATGGACAGCCCCTAATTTATTACTTTGGCAGAGAGCTGGGACACCCGGTAATGTTTAACTACTGCGCCTTCGCCAAATTTATAAAAGTTTAAAATGAAATACAGAGCGTGTCAAAAGTCCGCCCCCCCTTTAACTTTTGAACGGATTAAGATATCAACTTGAATTTAAAACACCTAAATAACATAACCCAAATATTTTTTATTACCGATATATTTGATATGCTTAGGGGGCAAGGGGGACATTTTTTAAATGGAAAAAGGGGTCGCGTGATACATCATTTTAAAGCTTAAAAAATTCTCTATTCGTATATATAATTTTTAATTTTTTAAATATTTTTTTAGGTTTTCATTTTTCAATTTTTTTTGCTAAAAAATAAGATTTTTTAAGATTTGATTTGTAAAATTTTATTAACTATTCAAAATTAGTTTAAAAGTATAATTGAGACATTTACACCGTCAAAAAATGTTCAAGTAACCAAAAATTTGGTATGCAAGCATAGTTTTTCAATTGAAACAACATAGGAGGGGCGCATATAAAAAAATAGAAAAATGTGTTTGTTTGGAATACCCTAATCCCTAATCTAGATTAATTTGATTTTTTTTAACAAATCTATATTTATTTCAGATGAATTAACGAACATGTTTCCCCATATTGACTGTGGATAAGGAATTTAACAAATAGGTAAGAAGAACCAAGGAAACCCTGATAATACACTTCATCCTAAGAAGGTTTTTTAATCGTTCACTTGAAAAGGTTCTTAGTAAGGTTCTGCAGTATAAAACAATTAATTGGCGCATGTTTTAGTTCCTATTTTGGATCCTCAGAACCTGAAATTTTCTCTTTAACTTAAATTTTCTCGAGAACGGTTGGCCCTACACTGTAAAAAGGGCATGTAAATTCACATTATTTGTAATGCGTTTTTACCGTATTTTACAAGTTTTTTATTTTAATTTAACAGAAAATGTATTATTACCCCATTTTTAAAACACTTTTACACGGGTAATGTAATTTTACCATACTATTAAAATAATTTTTAGTCAATAATGTATTTTTTAACTTTTACTATATGTCTAATGTAAAAAATATCACGTGCTCTCGTTGACATTACGAATATTGTATTTCAACGCATGCGCACATAGGATATAAACACATGCCAGCAGCCATTTCTCTGTTCGCGAATATTCATGCACATGTGATCTTTACGTTGTGAGTAAAAGTGTTTTTAATTTAAAAAGAAACCAGGTAAGATGTTTAATTGTAAATTGTGCAATACTATATTACATTCGATAAAATAATACGAAACCGAAAACTCCTTAAAAAAAATAAATTTGTAGTAAATAGCAGAGCTGGATGCAGTAACTGGACGTTACGAAGAAGTGGACGTAAATATTTTAAACAAGACGGAAAAATTAAATACTGAGTACATGCAATTACTGGAAAAATCGTATGGGCAACAAAGAGCATGGATCAACGAGTTCACCAACCCTCCACCAATAGTAGAATTAAAATTAAAGTGGCATTGCCTCTTAAGAAAAGAAATCATATTTTGGCATTTCAAAAAATTAACATCCTTGGATATAGAAAATATAGATTTTTCTGAACCAGTAAATAAAATAAAGGAATTTGGAAAACTTATGAAGGAAAACTCTTTTAAAAGCCTTGATAAAATTGAAATTTTGTCAACCCTTTGGGATGCTCTTCAAATATTAAGTAAACATTTTCATCAGGACTTGGGTACAATAATCAATAGTAGTAAATAAGGTTATTATTATTACTTTTATTATAACTATTATTAATATTATTTAATAATTAGTAAATAATGTAATCTTTGTTTAGGTATATTGTAAGATTAACATCTAAATAATGTATATTTATAGTTTACATTGTAATTTTTTATAAAAAAATATTGTAAATATTACTATAGAGGGTGTCAACGAGATCAATAGCATCCCCGATTTACTTCTTTTATTTTAAGTTGTGAAAATCCAATTTTTTTATGGATTTTGGATTTTATAACTTGAAATACAAGAGGTAATTTGGGGATGCAATTGATCTCGTTTACACCCTTTATAATAATATTAACAATATTTTTTATAAAAAATTACGCAGTAAACTATAAAAATACATTATTTAGATAGTAATTTTACAATATACTTAAACAAAGATTACATTAATACTGCTGTATTATTACACAAGGTGTAACAACTTATCACATTGCAAATTGTAAAAATACATTTATAATATTGTCAATTTTACAGTATTACTAAACAAAGGTTACATTATTATTACTGATTTATTACACTAGGTATATCAAAATATTACGTTAAAAGGTATAAAAATACATTATTTTTCATGGTAATTTTACAATATACTTAAACAAATATTACACTTTAACTACTGTTTTATTACACGATGTAATGAAACATTACATATGCTGATGTAAATTTACCATACGCCACATTGGTCAGAAACGACCTACGTAGAATACTGTAAATTTACATTATTTCTTCTTACAGTGTACGGTGTTACATAAAGAGTACCTTTTTTATGTATTTTTAATTAAAGAATGATATTTTATGTCAAAAAATCAACAGATAAAGAAATTTGGGGTAAAAAGTGACATCGCCCCCACATTTTGCACGTCCCTGGTTAAATTGCCAAACAAAAATTACATAAAACGATAGCCTTTATCAATGTTAAGGCACGTGCAAAAAATGGTTATTGTAGTTTAAAGGGTTTCAGAGATATTAAAAACGATTTTTCAGATATACTCTTAGGAGGGTCGTAGCTCCCTTATGGCTCATTTACGGACCTACCTTTATAGGAACTTTCTTCATATTTTTGAATCTAGAATCACCCCTTAAAATTTTGTACCTTATTTCTGAATCACCCTATATATTAATATACAGGGTTATTCAGAAATAAGTTCGAGAAATTTAAGGGGTGAATCTACGTTAAAAAATATGAAAAAAAAATCCTATACAGGTTGGTTCGGAAATGAGCTCTAAGGAAGCTGCGGCCCTTCGAACATGGACATATTGAATCGGGAACAAAATAAACACCAATAAATTTTTAATACTGCAGGACGATTCTTCATTTAAAACTAAGCAAAAAAGTATTCTTCACCAAAACACCTAAATTTAATATTAAAGGAGATATAGCCTTTTAAAAAGTAACATTTTTAGTGGCACAAAATGTTACTTCCTCTTAATTGCATTTAATTGCATTTTTTTTAAACGGCTGTTCCTACAGTGTTATACTATATGACATTTTTTAAGTATTTTTACTAAAGGAATCTATATTTATTACAATAAATCAAAAAAAAATATATACACAAAAAAGTTTGGGGCAAAAATGTCTTAATCCCCACATATTTTGTCCGTCTAGGCACGCCTCTGGATAAATTCAAAAAAATAAATTAACATAAACTTATTGCCCTTATGAATACTAGTATAAATGCAAAAGTCGCTCTAGCTTAAAGGGTACAAGAGTTATTAATGAAAAACCTTATTTTTATTAAAATTTTAAAGAGCCTTAGCTTCCTTAGGACTCATTTCCTGACCAACCTTTATAGGAACTTTTTTTCATAACTTTTAACATAGAATCGCCTCTTAAATTTCTCGAACTTATTTTTAAACAACCCTCTATAAATTTAAAATTTATAAAGAACCTGGCACACATATAGGGGGGTTCCTGGGCCTCTGTCAAACTGCCTCAAATTTTGATATTTTGTAATTTCGGGGGTAAACATTAAATTAGGAAAATTGCAGCCAAATTAAATGACCAGTTTCGGAGAAAAACGCTTTTAAAAATCTAATTTTATGACAGATTTTTTGATGTATATTAAGGTTATTTTTTACTTACGTAAATATTAACCTTATTAGCCGTTTTAAGTTTATTATACTCTATTAATTAAAGAAAAGGCATGATAAATATTACATAAAAGGCTTTGTTATCATTTACTTACATGTGGTTCTATAAAATTTTTAAAACTTTGTGAAACTTACACATGCTGGCATTTTCCACGTGTTTGCTAATATCTGCATATTTTCTGTTAGATTTTTGCTTTATGTTGAAACATGGTTTGGTACATCGACAAATATTTTATAATTATATATTTTAGATTTTCTTGATATATTTTTCCAAAACTACGTCTGAGGCTTGACAAATCTATCATCATATTTTCATAGGTAAAATATATTATTGAGATTGCCTAGCAACAAATTTTAATAAATATTACTATAAAGGGTTCACTAATGAATTAAGTTGTTGCTAGGCAATCTCAATAATATGTTTTGCATATGAAAATATCATGAGAGATTTGTCAACCATCAGATATTGTTTTGAAAAAATATATCAAGAAAATCTAAAATATATATTTATTATTATAAACACGTGGAAAATGCCAGCATGTGGAAGTTTCACAAAGTTTTAAAATTTTTATAGAACCACATATAAGTAAATGATAATAAAGCCTTTTATGTAATATTTATCTTGCCTGTTCTTTAATTAATAGAGTATAATAAACTTAAAACTGCTAATTAAGTTAATATTTACGTAAGTAAAAAATAACCTTAATATACGTCAAAAAATCTGTCATAAAATTAGATTTTTAAAAGCGTTTTTCTCCGAAACTGGTTATTTAATTTGGCTGCAATTTTCCTAATTTAATGTTTACCCCCGAAATTACAAAATATCAAAATTTGAGGCAGTTTGACTGACGCCCAGGAACCCCCCTATATGTGTGCCAGGTTCTTTATAAATTATTTACACTTTTGTTTTGTTTTTCAGATAAATGACTGATAACTTTAGAGGGCCGATAATAATAGGTAAGTGTAAGGTACCTATAATGTATTTATAAACCAAGGAAAGATATATTTGCGGCGAATATAATTTTAATCATCACAATTAATAAGTATAACAGAATAGGGTAAAGAGTACAGTTTAATATTCAGAAATATTTATGGTACTAGTGGGTAAAGTAAGATATTGCCCATGAGAAATTAACCTGCTTGGCTGACGCCTCGCAGGTTAATTTTCGAGAGGGCAATATCGGTTTCCCATGAGTGCCATACAAGGTTTTATCCAATAAATAGCTTAGAAATTCATATTTTTATAAAAATTTTAATGACATTTACAAAAAAATAATTTGGCAAGTGACAGTTAAGTGGGTAAAATAAATAATTATCCACTCAATAAAGTAAAAGCCACGCGGGGGTTATTATTGAGTTTATCTATTTAAAATAAAGCTGGTAATTGTCTCATTATCTGTATGTATTGGATAAATAGTATATTATTTACCAAGTGAGAGAAGTTTAACATTTTTGACCTGCGTCAAATTGCAGGATGAGCGCGCTAGCGCGAAGCCCGCAAGACGCGGTCTAAAATGTTAAATCTTCACTCACGTGGAAAATATAGTATTTTTTTCACTACCAGTACAATTAATTAGCTATTTGTTTATTTATTTTACTAAAATTTAATGAAAAAGCTTATAAATTTAAAATATCACGCTGGCCGTTTGCGGCCATTAAAAAAACAAATGAATAACTTGACATTTCTGGCAGAAATTTTCTGGTGATCTGCTGAAATTATTAAGTTAGAAAGTGTTTCCGTGTTAAGTGTAATAAAATATATGGAAATGAAAAGTGAAATAGAAAGTGATGATTCTGGTACTCCCCCAGAAATAAGGACAGGTGAAAACTGTGACGGAGAATCTATTGCCACAAAAATCAATATATGGGGGGTTGTACCTCTAGTAATCTATGATCCTTGAATATGATGGACCAATAATTTTCACTTTTCGAAGTGTTTTATGTAAAACATGTTTTATAGGTACTAATTTAGTTAATATTTTTTAATTTATCATGCAATAAATAAATTTGGTGCCTAAAGACACTTGTAAATAGCAATGTGATTAATTAATTAAGTGAAACGTCAGATGCCAAAACAGCTGAATAAAAATTCATTATTAACCATGGTGCAATTTCATTATTTTTAGAACCTCTGACGTCATAGGTAGAGAAATAATATTTCTACCAATGAAAAGAACAGTAATAAAGATGTGCTTTTAGGCTGGTAGTGAAAAAACACATTTTCCTAACTACATTATTATAATAGTCCAGACAAATAGGGATTCAACCTCGGAATGAAAGATAGCAAGCTATAAACTTGTATAAATCTTTGTTTTGACATTCTATGAGTTACCTCAAAAGTCAAATTCCTCTGGCCCAATTTTTGATAATATAAATAGACAGTGCCTATTAGACACACTTATTAAGCGTCGCTTAAGCCTTTTTTAATCTAAATTTATCGTTCTAAAAGTCATGCTGGTTGAAAATTAAAACAAAACAGAACTTCTACCGAGAACTGCCTGCAGTAGTTTATAAAAAGGGAGCAACTAACTGGTCGTACACATAGTGTGTCATTTAAAGCTTAAAGTGCAATCCAGATGCTTGCATAACCAATGGCATTAAGGTCTGTCCAGAAGCTTGCATAAGAACATAAAACATAAGAATGCGATGCCGTGATTGGCTTACAAGATACATGGCGGCACCTCAAGCCAATCACGGAATCGCATGGTTATGTACAATGTTGTTATGCGAGCATACATAACATACATAGACGGCGTGATTGGCTAGAAGTTCCGCCACGTGTCCTGTGCGCAGACTTGGAACGTTATGTTTTTTCTTAGAAATGTATTCTCCCTGTTTAAATGGGATACAGGGGGCGTATCAAAAACATAAAAATAGTTATGTTTATGTGCATATGTTGATCTATTTTTTTTTTCGAATTTTTACATTGTACTTTGCGACATATATCCGTTTTTAAATGACCACCCTGCATACTTTTCACAAAAAAAAACATACTACCTCTGGTATCAATATTGATACCTAAGATCCGAAAAGGTTAATAAAAAATGGCCCAATTATTACCACCCAGTTACCCAGTGGCGGATCCACGTGGGGGAGGGGTAATGGGGGTAATTACCCCCCTAGGATAAAATAATTGTAAAATTTGTAGGAAAATATTTTTATCTAAATACGCATTTTCATGATGTATTCAGGAGGTTGAAGTCTCCTTCCCAGAAAAAGCAGCGCCAAAACAAGCTTTTTTTAAGGTGTATATTGCGTTCAAGTGGACCATAGACCTTTAAATTCATAAAAGTTTTGGCCTGCGGCGCTAGAGGTTTCTTACATTTTTTGTGAAATTTGTAATTGTAAATACCTGCGGGTTTAGACCGTGTTAATGGATTTTCGTTTGGTAGTTAATTCACTTGTTCATAGGGCTTTCATGATTTCAGACAAGAATTCCCTAGACACAGAACTCCTTAAACTAACCAAAGCCTTGACCATGAACGGTTATACCAAAAAAGACATTAATAAGACCATATACAAATACAGAAATCCCAGACCCAAACAACAGGACAATAGTGACAATGACAGACAGACACAAGTTATACTTCCCTATGTAAGCGGTATCACGGATAAAATAGGTAAACTTTTGAAGAAGTCAAATATTAAGCCTATATTTCGGTCCAACCAAAAATTAGGTCAATGTTTGACTTCAACAAAAGACAAAATACCCCTGAGTTCAGAAAGCGTATATAAAATACCCTGCTCCTGTGGTACGGTTTACATAGGTGAAACTAAGAGAAAAATTTCTACAAGACTTCAAGAGCATGAGCGCAATATAAGAAAGAAACAAATTTCCTTATCGGCAGTAGCCGAACATGTACATGAAACAGGTCATAAAATCAATTTGTCTGAAACAAAACAAATATTAACAGAAAACAGAAAAATGCCAAGGAAGATACGGGAATCGATAGAAATCATCAAGCATCCTAACAATATCAATCGGGACACTGGTTACCACTTACCTGCAATATGGAAGTCTTTGATAGGAAAAACCTCGTCACGGGTGAATAACCACAACTCGTCATAAATAGTGACACAAGTTGATTCGAAACTTAGTTTCAGATTAATCCCTGAAGATGTCTCTAGTAGTAAGAGACGAAACGTCGGAAAGTGAAAATCCATTAACACGGTCTAAACCCGAAAGTGAAAGTTCTTTATATCTTAATGGCCGTGAAAGCTTAAAATCTAAAATAATAAAAATGTCAGTTCCTGTTTTTTATCTGCTGACGGCAGAGGAGCTACTCACACACATGCGTAACAAAATAATTATTTTAAGAATTAAGAACCTCCTACTATTTTGATGATGCGTTATCAGAGACGTACGTTTTACGCTGAAACGTGGACCTGAAAACAAGATGATTTAGGCTGAAACATCTTGTTTTTAAAGGTCCATTCAAAAACGTTGACTGCAAAGACTGAGGAAATGGCATTTTTATGGATTTTAATGACATTTTAATATGTTGTAGTCCTTGGTTTGCTGATTTTTTAATAGTCATGGTTGTTGTTTTTGGCTAAAGGAAGCTCTTAGCCTAGCTCTGTTTCAAACTTGAAGTAGTTAAATACTAATTAGATAATTAGCTCAATTTGATGTTAGATGTTAGATGTCAGACAGACCGACCGACCGATAGACAAACAGACAGGCTGACAATAGTTATTTATGGTACTAGTGGGTAAAGTAAGATATTGTTAATTTTCGAGAGGGCAATATCGGTTTACCCATGAGTGCCATACAAGGTTTTATCCAATAAATAGCTTAGGAATTCATATTTTTATTAAAAATTTTAATGACATTTACAAGAAAATAATTTGACAAGTGACAGTTGAGTGGGTAAAATAAATAATTTTCCACTCAATAAAGTAAAAGCCACGCGGGGGTTATTATTGAGTTTATATATTCAAAATAAAGCTGATAATTGTATTATTATCTGTAACTATTGGATAAACATTTTTTTGCGATGTTTATCTTTTTTTGCCTATTAAACGTCAAGCAACGTAATAAAGCTATACCTACAATGTTTCATTTTTTTTTTGCTGATCAGTATACTTCTTCGGACTTCTTCTAATCTTTTTCCATTTCTAAGACTTGAGTAAAAAGTACTAATCAAATTTTAAATTAAATGTCATGAAAATGTGAAAAAAGTGTATGTCGGTCTGTCTGTCCTCTAGACCTTATAACTTTTGATCGGAATATCCAACAAGCTGATCTTAAACAGTCATCAAGTTTAAGTGACTTGCCAATTCAGACCAAGAGTCAATCCTGTTAGTGGGAGGTCTATACATTATAAAACCATTAGCAGTAAAACCTGAGGTTCTCGGTTTCGAAGGGTTATGGACTTTATTCCTCAGAAATGACCATAGTGAACTTAATAACACTTTATTTTAATACTGTTTTAAATTATTCTACTTATATGGATTTTGGTCAGAAATTTTAAATCCGTTCACATAAATAGTCTATCAATTCTCAATTCAGTAAAAAATAGTTGGAGAGGTATTTTGTAGCGTAAGCTTAATTGTTATAACTATTTTCTAAAAAATATATAGTGCAGTGTATTAAATTGCTGTTATAATTTGTCAGAACAATAATTCGGTGTTTGATCGATGTGTTTGACAAATAAGTATAATTTGTCATTAATCTATAAACTAATATGCGCATTTTTTGAGAAAATAAGTTGCAAAAAGCCTCAATCATACTTTTTTCCGAAATGAAAATCAATAGACCATTTCTGTGAATGAATTTAAATTCTATGATAAAAATGTATATAGAATAATCTAAAACAGTACCAAACGACTATGACTATGGTCATTTTTGAGGAATTAAGTCCATTATCTTCCTAGAACCTTAAATTTTACTGTTGATGGTTTTATAATGAGGAAACGTTCTACTAACAGGATAACTCTTGGTTTGCGTTGGAAAGTCTCCTAAACTGAATGTCTATTCAAGATTAGCGAGCCAGTTTAAAAATTATTTCGCCAAACGATTCAGGACCTTTGTAAAGTTTATTTTTTTAAGGTATAGTTATTTTAAACCTTCCCGCTTGTAAACAATCTCGAAATTACCATAGCAACGTAAGATACGCATGCGTCGTAAGCGAAATGACTAGGCCCAATTTACACAACCGTAAAACGTTGACATGCCATTAACGAGAACAAAACAATGGTTTATTCCTCTATATTATTGGAATAAAAGCGATTTTGTAAGCAAATTTTCTTTCTACAGGAATACAAAAGTGTTTTTAGCAACAGCTTTATCAATTCTCTTTTTTTTACATCAAAACCTCATAAAAACAAAGTAAGTAAACAAAAATTATAAATTTTGGTTATGTTGACATTCAAAAAAAGTCCCATGCTTCAGTGTAAATCGGACTTTGTGGAGTATTTAGAGGCAAATTTAAAATAACTATACCTTAAAAAATTAAACTTTAGTGTATGTCACGTCAAACATTTATCATTGAGGTAGAGTATCTGGGACAAATTGTTATTTATCGCAGTGCAGCACACTTAACACGTTCGTTGCCACTAACGCTTATCATCGTCCTATACCCAAAAAGTCCTATACCCATTCTTTAAGTATTATCGGCTCAGATTTTGTTTTTGTTTCTTTGAGTTTTTGTGGCCAGGAAAATAATTTAAAAATAGAACCAAACCTACCATTTTTGCATTGATAGCATTTTTAATTTATTATTCGTTTCAGCTTGTTTACATTGAAGAAGTTTTAGTTGATATTTCAGATAACCATGTAGAGACACTCTATTTAGCGGCGGTTTTAGCGCCGCTAGATAGAGTCACTTTATTTTTATCCCATCTCAACGTAGGTCGCAGCTTTAAGCGCTCCTGCAGGCCTGCTGTAGTCTCGGGCGCAAAACAATAATGCTTAAGTCAGTTATACTTAGCAACTATTGACCTCCATTGCGTTTTTTATCGAAATGAGGTTTATACTGTTTTATCTGCGAAAACCGATTGAAAAATATCGATGATTATTATTAATTAATTATTGTTATCGATGCGTGTGGTATTAATTGACTTAAGTGCGTTCTTGTGTTTTTAAAAGTGTTTTTATTCGAAAGCGCGGGTAAGGCGTCGGTTTCCGCCATTTTGTTTCGAAACAATAATATTTTAGATATTGAGGTTGCACTAGATTATTTTTGGTATAAGAGGAAATTAATCTCAAAATAAATTATTACTTATAGCCTATAAGTATATAAGATACTTTAATATATATATATGATTCATATAATATAAATAAAAAAATACTATACTTACTAGTCGTGATTCCGTAAAATTTACGGGTTATCATCATTTTACAGAGATTATTCTTTTTCTTTTAAATATAAATATATGAAATTTAAAATAAAGATTTAAATTAACTAAATTAATCTTAAATATTTATACAGACTGTCCAAAAACTCTCCTGCCAAGTGTAAAACCCAGATTCTAGACATGATTTTATGTTGATCTAACCTAATTGCTCCCTAAGGGAGCTAAAGCTCTTCGATGATCATGTAAATGTAAATTTTTGGGGAGGAAGCTGACGGGCTACAACCCCCCCAAACCCTCCATTTCTGATTTATTTAAATAATTTTTAATATTTTGCTTTTATTTGTTTATTTTTTTACATTTTATATAATAAAAGTTTAGGAAAAACTCCTCTTGAAACAGTTATTTTCAAATTTTGAGGTGTTTGGAAAATCCATATTCTTGAAAGTTTCCATATGTTATCGACATTGTTGGAAAAACTCCTTTGGTCGTCCCTGGCTCAGCAAAAGTCCTGGGTTTGCCACTACATATCAATGCATTTTAAATTAACTTACACATCTGTAAAACACATTCATTTCAAGTGAATCATAATGAAAGTAAACAGCGTGAAAAACATAACATAAATGTTTAAATAGAATCCATTCCATTTCGGACGACATTATTTGTTTAGTTATCCAAACGTCCAGGATTAGTAAGGACGTTCTGGATTCAAGCCTACTTCTTGCGTTTTTCCTAAACTAAAATTTTTAGCCTAAACATTCAGTACACTGCAGTGGTGCCGCTAATAAAATCCCAAGTCCTTAAAAACTGGATGATTTATGTTGATGACCAAAAAAAGAGGCCATCAGGTCTCCATGCTTTGCTTATTTTTGCACATATTCCCCAACTGAGTAACGAAGGAAGGGAGACGTCTTATGTCCTTGACTTGAATCTTTCGTACTGGATATCCGTCCGTCCATCTTCATGAATTGGGGCGCACCGGG
The DNA here is from genome assembly GCA_958510825.1 of Brachypterus glaber. NCBI lineage: Eukaryota > Metazoa > Arthropoda > Insecta > Coleoptera > Kateretidae > Brachypterus > Brachypterus glaber. The sequence goes on from OY294046.1 coordinate 11,659,264, forward strand.
TCAGAGCTAGCGCTCACTTGCCCTTTATGGGGATATTAAACTATTTTTTCTCTATTTTAACATATTAGCTCTCAAGCGGTCATTTTACTACTATATTATATAGTCTATTTATAAAATATATACAGTGCGGTCCAAAAGTCATCCCCCCTTTTAACTTTTGAACGAGTTGAGATATCGACTTCAAATTTAGAACTCTTAAATAAGACAACTTAAACTATCTATTAGCATATATTTGATATTTTCAGCTCTTAAAATGTGGGCAGGGGGGCATGGGGGGACATTTTTTTAAATGGAAAGGGGGGTCGTGTGATACATCATTTTAAAGCTTATAAAATTCTCTATTTAAACCAACATTTTTAAATTTTTTAAAAATGTTTTTTAAGGTTTTGATTTTTCAATTTTTTGTGCTAAAACATTCGATTTTTTAAGTTTTTTTTATAGATTTTTGTTTATGTCAACTAAAATTAGTTTGAAAGTATAATTAACATTTTTTTATGATGAAATTAGGCATTTTTAAAAAATTATTTGTTTTTTTTTAGAGGAATTTTGACATTAATACCCATTTTCAACCCCATTTTAAACCCAATTTTTTTTTTAATTTAAAAATATGGAGTTAAATGGAGAATTTTATAAGCTTTAAAATGATGTATTATACGACCCCCCTTTTCATTTAAAGAAATGTGCCCCCATGCCCCCTGCCCACATTTTAAGAGCTGAAAGTATGAAATATATACTAAAAGATAGTTTAAGTTGTCTTATTTAAAAGTTTCAAATTTGAAGTCGATATTTTAACTGATTCAAAAGTTAAGAGGGGGGCGGTGACTTTTGGACCGCCCTGTATATTTCTATTTACAGGCACGTCCTATGAAAATAGTACAATAAATTAGAACAAAAGTAAAAAAAAACGATCGATCCTGTCGATTTTTTTTTATATTTGCCTAAATTGCTTCTTATGGTGTGTTTAATCAATTTATGAAAAAATCACGGGTCGGAAACAAAAAGTTAAAATTTTCCAAAAACCACCGTGCTATCTGTTATCGGTTCAAATAAAAAAATATTTTATTAGCCGCTCTAAGTTTGAAACACAGACGTTTTAAGGTATATAAGGTTGCTTTCTAGCTTGTATTGATGGTGACATTTTTAATAAGATTTTATGTGGCTGAATGACATCGGTGTGACGTCACATCCTGCTTAAACCATATTGCTTGAATGATAACAATATCAAAAGAAGGGCGTTGTTAATCTAATATAGCTATTTTTCTAACAAGTGCGGAAAAGCCTCTTTACGCATGCGTTAGGAACGATACTTTTCCTACGAGCAGGGTTAAAATAAAATATACTTTTATATTTCATCAAATAAATCGAAATAAATCTTATATTTATAATTTTTCAATAAGAAAATCAATTAACAGGTAAAAAATTTAAAAAAATTTATAATATTATGAATAAATATAACAAGAATAACACTACCCAATTAAGAAATTAAACAATATTTATGCGTGCGGAAAAGGCTTTCTTTCCACATCCAAATTCGTAAAAATGTTCGCCTGCGGCGCTAGAGTTTTCTTGCATTTGAACATTAAATAGTAACACTTTTAAAATTAAAATAGACTATAAAATTTCTAAAAAAAATCGCCTACCGCGCTATAGCTTTTTTACTCCCCCAGAACGATAAGGGCACAAATCGAAGCAAATATGCAGGCTCTTTTCCAAGTGGACCATACAGATTCAAATTCGTAATGATTTTCGCCTGCGGCGCTAGATTTTTCTTGCGCTATAGCTATAATGGGCTATAAAATTTCTAAAAAAAAAATCGCCTGCAGCGCTATAGCTTTTATACGTTCTTTTTTATTGGAGTTTATAAAACCTAAGCTTGAAATTCGTCAATATTTTCGCCTACGGCACTAAAACTTATACCACTGTTTTCAAATTTAAATAGACCAGCACAGTTGTAAAAATTTTTACCTGCGGTGCTAGAGCTTTCTTATTCTTTTTTATTTGAATTTTTAAAACTAGAGTTTTACTACATTGAATTAAAAAAAGGCCGGAAATTAACAGAAGTAAAAAAAACATGAAAAAATTTTCCCCCTGCGGCGCAATTTTCATTCTTTTCGAGATTTAGGGAAAAAATGTTTTGGGCCCTCCCCCGAAAAAAAAATCCTGGATACGCCCTTGGTTCTCATCAATCCATCTGGATTTCCAGATAGGACGTCTGATGAAAGTTAGTTTTTTACAGGGTAGCTATATGAATGTTTGAGTAGTTGGGATATTGGGGTAATGTATCTAGTTGGCAATGTAAGATGATTAACCAACGAACCAACAACTCTTCTCTCTAGAATACGCATAACGTTAATATAAAGTATCGCCAACATCTCGGTTTGTTTGTAAACAAATAGTAGGTATATTCAGGCCTGAATAATAACAATAACCAGTAACTTTTATTGTTGTCTCTGTTAGAACAAAGCTTTGCGAGTAAGACAGACAAATGCATATGTTGGCTACGTTTTTGTCAGTTTTTACGAATGAAATGCCTATTCTAGAGAGAAGAGTTATTAGTTCGTTGTGATTAACCGACTAAAGGCGGTTGGAGTTTATAAAATTGAGTTGATGACTTTTTTGTTTTTGTTTTAACCTCGTACTATTCTACGTAATTAAGTCCAGGACTTGTGTGGGCTAGTAGTAGAGGGAACCACCAGCTTAATCTGACTTTCGAACCAGTTGTTTGTTGGTTTTCTGAGTTCGGGACCTGATGGGGCGGATACAGAAGTCAGTTTTGTGGGGGGGGGTGATCTATTTTAGCTATTTTCTTTAAAAAGTCGGCTATTTTTGTTAAAAACTCGGTCTCTTGGCAAAATAGTGCCATAAACTACCTTTTTTAAAGGTCCAAAAATGAGTATAAACTAATAAACTAAACTAAACTATATTGTACTATCTTTTAATTATAATTAATAATTATTATAATAATTAAAACCTAAAAACATACTTTTTTAGCGAGAAAGTAAGCGCGGTGGAATCATATCATTTTCATTTTTTTTTTATTTTATAGTTATATTAAAAAAATATTCTGGACGAATTAAAATTAAGTTTTAACACATTTTAAAATGTTAGTGTAGTGATTTTTATGACAAAAAGAAATATGACTTAAGTGTAGGACTAACATAAAATGTTAGTAGTGTTACTTTGCTGTATGATGAAAATCTTAGAATTTTCCGCGGGGAAACCTGCAGGTCCCCCACGTCCCCGTGGAAGATACAGAAGAAAACCGAAACGCAGAGGTAAGGTTTTAAATTTTAATTCATCTCAATTTATTTAGAATTTTTAGTGAGTTTATTTTTTATTTACTAACCAGCATGCCATATGTTGACTTTTTTTTGAGGAGTTAACTTTAAAAAGTGGGTGTGAAACCCTCCCAACGTTTTTCCATTCGGCAAATCTTTGGATTTATTCGGAAAATTTTTATTCAGGCCTCTGAATGAAGGCAGCGGAAAATCTCCTCCCCAGAATGAGCAGTAAGGAGCCCTAAAACAAGCCTTTTTTTAAGGGGATGACTCTACATTACAAAACATGAAAAAGCAACAAAGCCCGGAAATAAGGACTCCCTTTTACGGGCCGTAGCTCCCTTAAAGGCCCTTTGGTGATAGACATATTGAAAGGGGAACAAAAAAGCATCAATTAAATTTTAATGCTGCCGGGCTTCATTTTAAACTAAGCAAAAAAGTATTCTTTACCGAAAGAGCTAAAAATATTACAGGAGTAGGTAATAGCTTTTTATAAAGTAACATTTTTGGTGGCACAAAATGTTATTTCTTCATATGACATTTTTTCTGTATTTTTACTCAAGGAATCCATATTTTTTACAAAAAATCTAAAAAAATACACATAAAAAAGTTTGGAGCACAAATGTGTTAAGCTTCACACACTTTGTCCGTCTAGGCACGCCTCTGAATAGATTCAAAAAGATAAATTTACATGAACTTAAATTTTAAATTATTTCTAATTTTTGGTTTGGAGTTTTTTTAATACATACCTATAATCTTATTCGGCATAGGTATGTATTAAACAAACTCACCAAAAATAAAAAATAATTTAAAATTCCTGTTGTCCGACCCAGTTATTGTAATGAAAGTATTAAGTGCCCATCACCTAGTGTTCTGTGGTGCCTATTCACAAGCTCGCATAAGAACATAAAACATAACAATGCGATGCCGTGATTGGCTTGATGGGCCGTCATGTATCTTGTAAGCCAATCACGGCATCGCATTCTTATGTTTTATGTTCTTATGCAAGCTTCTGGATATGCCTTATGACTTAACTCTGCTGTGTGTTAATTAGATCATATACATAGATATGGCATTAATATTGATTTGTTTTATGTAAAACATATACAAAGCCAATTGTAAATAAACCACTATAGCGGTGAGGTACTTTTAAACGTATAACATATTTGTAAACAAACCACTATAGCGGTGGGTGCACCCACCGCACCCACCATGGTGACCAGAAGCGGGAAGGTGAAATCTACCTGGATATAGCAATGAAAACATTTCGGTTTGACGTGGACTATGTATATATGATATAATGTGTGTTCTGTGACCAACGAACTAAAAAGTCACAGAACACAAACAAGTAACAAGTATTCTCTCTAGAATACGCATATCGTTAATATAAAGTATCGCCATCATCTCGGTTTGTTTGTAAACAAATAGTAGGTATACCTATATATAATATAATAATATAATATATATATTCAGGCCTAATCAATAAAAATTAACAGTAACTGTTATTGTTGTCTCTGTTAGAACAAACCTGTGCGAGTAAGACAGACAAATGTATATGTTGGCTACGTTTTTGTCAGTTTTTACAAATGAAATGCCTATTCTAGAGAAAAGAGTTATTAATTAGTTCGTGGTCTGTGACTCTGCTAATGAGCCAAAATTTATAATCCGTCTCTGGCAGCGTATATGTACGCTGTTGTCGAGTCCTCGGTACACAGCACGTGTACTTCTCCCTCCTCCGAAAGTCTGGTCGAAAAATGCAATCGCGCTCAGTTTGTTCGCGTGTTCGAGAGATCGTGGAGGAGTCAGTTTGCGGGCCTTTAAAAAAACCATCTTGTTTACGAATCGTGATCGTTTAATATGTGCGATTTATGTTCTTTGTATTGTACAAAGAAGTTACTCGATTTGGATTACCACAATATTATCTGATATTTGGACATAAATGGTAAATTTTTCTGATAAGATCTAACCACAATCCTAATTAAAACCTAACCTAAATTAGGATTCCTAATCTAACCTTTTAAAACATATTGTGGTATATTTTTGTCTAATGTAAATTAATCAAGTATGAGTAATAGTTATAATGACTAATTGTACTAAGCATTGTAAATATTTCTGGGTATATTTTTGTGAGATTAACATTATTTTTAAGTACTTAAATAGAATAGTTAAAAAAAAGTAAATAACAATTTAAATAATATCAAAAGTTAGCTAACTGCACTTTTTGATTCATAATTTATAAACATTTTGTATACTTGTATTGAATAAATTGGGCAGTGCCGTACATTGTCTGTTAACAGGGCCGTAACAGGGAAGTTTCCTGTAGCAACCCTGTATAGGGTTGCGTCCGATTTTGTACTGTTTAACATATATAGATATAAAACATAACAATACTTATCTCTTTGGTTTACGTTGGTTTTTGACAGGTTTGGTGTTTTTGATATTAATGGGAAATACATTTCTGACAAAAAATATGTAGAAAAAATCGAGGGGTAAACCGCTGACAAAATTTTGTACGCCTTTAGGAGGAAAAAGTTCCAAGATTTTCTCCAGATTACCTCGAGTTTCTGATTTCCTCCTTTTTGTAGGAAGTTTCCTCCAGTCCGAAGGCTCCAGATTACCTCCAATTTGTACACCTGGATTCCTTAGCGGTTTACCCCTCGAGAAAAATATATTTTAAAAATCGACCTGGCGGAATTGTAGCAACTTCCATTTTTAATATTAGTGGATAAATAAAACAATATCAAAAGTTACTAACTGCACTTTTTATACTCACAAATTATAATTTATAAACATTTTGTTCCGAATAAATTGGACAGTGCCGTACTTAGTTTGTTAACAGGACCGTAGGAAAGTGTTTTCTAGGCGCAATAAACACTTCGATAACATTGTGACCCAGGGTCGGATTGGGAGCCTGATGGTCCATCAGGCATGAAGCTGAAGTTTGCAACGTTTTTTTGCAACGAAAATTCCAATAGTATATTAAAGTACTAGTTTCGTAACATAGGTTTTTAGCACACGAGTACAAGTTTAGAAAACAAGCCGCTTGCGTCGAGTTTTCTAAAGTACTAGTGCGCTAAAAACGTGTTATGGAATAAGTGCTTTAATATACTTTTTGAATTTTCGATAACAAGTTTTTAGCGCACTAGTACTTTAGAAAACTCGCCGCAAGCGGCTTGTTTTCTAAACTTGTACTCGTGCGCTAAAAATGTATGTTATGAAACTAGTACTTTAATATACTATTTGAATTTTCGATGCAAAAAAAAAGTTGCAAACTTCAGCTTCATTTTAATTTATGTAATATAAGATGAAGCTGAAGTTTGTAACGTTTTTTTGCAACGAAAATTCAAATAGTATATTAAAGTACTAGTTTCATAACATACGTTTTTAATGCACGAGTATAAGTTTAGAAAACAAGCCGCTTGCGGCGAGTTTTCTAAAGTACTAGTTTGCTAAAAACGTGTTATGGAATGAGTGCTTTAATATACTATTTGAATTTTCGTTGCAAAAAAACGTTGCAAACTTTAACTTCATAATATAAGCTTGAATATAAGTTTTTCAAATTTTAAGTGGATGAAGCTGAAGTTTGCAACGTTTTTTTGCAACGAAAATTCAAATAGTATATTAAAGTACTAGTTTCATAACATAGGTTTTTAGCGCACGAGTACAAGTTTAGAAAACAAGCCGCTTGCGTCGAGTTTTCTAAAGTACTAGTTCGCTAAAAACGTGTTATGAAATAAATTCTTTAATATACTATTTGAATTTTCGTTGCAAAAAAACTTTGCAAACTTTAGCTTCATAATATAAGCTTGAATTTGAGTTTTTCAAATTTTAAGTGGATGAAGCTGAAGTTTGCAACGTTTTTTTGCAACGAAAATTCAAATAGTATATTAAAGTACTAGTTTCATAACATAGGTTTTTAGCGCACGAGTACAAGTTTAGAAAACAAGCCGCTTGCGTCGAGTTTTCTAAAGTACTAGTGCGCTAAAAACGTGTTATGAAATAAATGCTTTAATATACTATTTGAATTTTCGTTGCAAAAAAACTTTGCAAACTTTAGCTTCATAATATAAGCTTGAATATAAGTTTTTCAAATTTTAAGTGGATGAAGCTGAAGTTTGCAACGTTTTTTTGCAACGAAAATTCAAATAGTATATTAAAGTACTAGTTTCATAACATAGGTTTTTAGCGCACGAGTACAGGTTTAGAAAACAAGCCGCTTGCGTCGAGTTTTCTAAAGTACTAGTGCGCTAAAAACGTGTTATGAAATAAATGCTTTAATATACTATTTGAATTTTCGTTGCAAAAAAACGTTGTAAACTTCAGCTTCATATATCTTACTTATTATTAAAAAAAAAAAAAAAAAAACAGCCCTGTATACTAAATTTTAATAAAGCGATGCTATCTGAGGTAATATTGTGATGATAATGGCGTTGTTAAAACAGATGAAGTTCTGTCCTCTTCTGGATCGATTTGTCTGCTGAGAACCCCTCATAATGGGTTCCCCCTACCCGTATAACAATCCGCTGTTAGGGCGACTTCAATCGCATTCTTGGGGGATTTAGCTAGAGTGTGACTCATGCCGCATTTCCTACCATAATTTATCTGCCGATTGTTCATCTACTAATTTATAAATAATAAAAAGTAAATTTTATTTATTTTTTTTTTTTTGTAAAGGTTGGTTTACTCGTGGAGCTGAAGTTTGCAACGCTTTTTTGCAACAAAAATTCAAATAGTATATTAAAGTACTAGTTTCATAACATAGGTTTTTAGCGCACGAGTAAGATTTATTTGTTATTAACAACATTATAATGTTAATATTAAATTTAAGGAATTTAAGGGTAGAAAAAAGTTGTGACCTGATGGAGCAATTCTGAGGTCAGATTCGGTTTCAGCGACCCCGAAAATATAAAAGTGAGTTAGTCTAGTCTCTGGCACTTGATTTTTTTTTGGGTGGAGTTTTGTGTGTTCTTATAGAATATCAAACTTCAGTTTAAAGTTTAATTTTCTACAAAATTTTGTGTTTAGGTTATTTTTTACCGTGTTAAAATTGTGGCTTGGTTACTTGCAGTGAAAAAGAGAAGACATGACTATAAAATATATCAAAACGTCATTTGTTCTTAGAATGTTAAATATGGCGAAAACAATAATGCCAACCCGAAACAAAAATCCCTAAATCAGTCATCAGTTTAAATGTAAGTTTTTTTTTTAATTTTGGAGCAAAATAGAAAAAATTGTATAAAGCACTCATTTTATAACACGTTTTTAGCGCACTAGTACTTTAGAAAACTCGCCGCAAGCGTTCAACAATATTGACTATATAAAGATTGTATGAAGCTGAAGTTTGCAACGTTTTTTGCCGCAAGCGGTTTGTTTTCTAAACTTGTACTCGTGCGTTAAAAACGTATGTTATGAAACTAGTACTTTAATATACTATTTGAATTTTCGTTGCAAAAAAACGTTGCTTCAGCTTCATAAGATTGTAGAAAATTAAATTTTCTACAAATTTTTTACTTACCTTTTTTTATCGAGATATGCACATAACCCAAGATGGCAGACCGTTCCCATATCAAACTTATAGCCAATAATGTGATTTCTTTATCTACTCCGCGGGGGGCACTGCGTCAAAAGTTCTAACTTGCAATTTTTTTTCTTTCTTATATCGAATTTAATCTATTTTAAAATTAGAATCAATTATTTTTTGGGAAAAAGATCAAAATTATAGAAAAATTATAGTTAATTGAACATTTAGGTATATATACATCATGGTTTATAAAATTATAAAAATGTTTGGTGAATAAGGTAGGTATATTAATAACTCCCAGCTAAATTAATGGCCATAAAGTAAGGAAATAGAAATTCTAAAATAGAAGAAATCAGTATTATATTTTTTTTATTTCAAAATTAATTGAGAGCCAGTCACAAGCAATACCTTATTTGGGGCGCTCTATGGCTCTGTATTGCTTCTGCAATTGATATATTACGTTAAAAATTAGTTTTTTAAAATTCTAATTTTTGCGTGTAACCGGTAAATTAATACTTCCATCCGACCACCGCTCATGAGTAATGAGTCACGAAAACTTTCCAACTTGTCGCATCGTGTGGGGTTAAATGTGCCAACTAAAAATGCCGACTGGACAATAAATGCCAAGGGGAAGTTATTCATTAGAATGTTAAAAAATTTACCAACTCGGAAAATTGTTGGCTGCCTTTTTCCTCACTGTAAATTATAATAATTATTATAGAGGTCAATACGTATAACCTATAAAATCATAAACAATAGTTGTTTAATGAGGATATGTTCCATTATACTTTATTCATCCTAGGACAATTTTATTTATCAAGGGCTTTCGCGAACCTTTATTTAAATTTAAACTATTGACATTCTATCGGGCTATAACTCCAGGTTGACCTTTAAAGGTCGCTCGCAAATATAAAATTATACCTAGTTTCATTAAAGTTCATTTATTAATACCAATAGTTTTTTTTTCTTAAGGCTGATTCAGGCATAATTATCACTAACTAAACTAAGCCATTCTGGCCTTTTGATTGGCCAGGTGAGAAGCCATCTTTCTTTTTGGCCAATCAAAAGGCCAGAATGGCCTAGTTTAGTTAGTGATAATTATGCCTGAATCGACCTTTAATCTAATTTACATGAAATATTAGTGACTCCAACAAAATACATGAAGCTGAAGTTTGCAACGTTTTTTTGCATCGAAAATTCAAATAGTATATTCCATAACACGTTTTTAGCGCACTAGTACTTTATAAAACTCGCCGCAAGCGGTTTGTTTTCTAAACTTGTACTCGTGCGTTAAAAACGTATGTTATGAAACTAGTACTTTAATATACTATTTGAATTTTCGTTGCAAAAAAACGTTGCAAACTTCAGCTTCATCAAAATACAATGCTCGATACAATGTAATTATTACATAGTGTTTGCTTTATAGGTGGATAGTAAATATTTTTATTCGCACTGTATATGTAATACATACATTACATGTATTAATAAAGTTTGAGAAGTGTGTGTTTTCTTGTCTCACTGTTTTCCACACCTGGACCTGACCTGTAATGAAAAATAGAGACAAGTAAACTAATTATTACTGGTCTGCAATTTAAATCATTACTTTCATCTAGATGGCGCCACCGATTAAAATATTATTATTAATGCTTAAAGCAAGATGGCTGGATCACGGTATCGCATTCTTATGTTTTATGTTTTTATGCAAGCTTCTGGATAGGCCTTAAAGTATTAAATACCAATGGTGGCGATATAAATAAAAAATATGTATTAACAAATAACATTCAGTATTAAAAATCCACCAGTATTTCATAATTTACGAATGTCCCTCATGATGTCCTTAAATTTTTTCCATGTATGAATATAAGTTTTTAGAATCTATAATATTGAGTCAAATTTTTTAGGATTCCTAGTTAGGTCATGGGCGCCGCGGCGCGCCGCCTCCGGAGGGGCCTGGAGGCCAAGGCCCCCTGGACACTAACAGGGGGGCGGTCCACCTCTTGAAATATTGTCTATACTTTTTAATATTATAAAAGCTTTACAATTTTTAAACATATTTTTACCCTTTTTTTATGCAATAAAAATTTATAACTATTATGTATTTTTTTTTACTTTAAAAAACTTTGGCACCATTCTGGGATTTTGAAAAGTTGGCGTCTATGGCTAGTAAAATTGTGCAATATGAGGAATAATGATACCGGAAATATCATCAAAAGTTTAATAATTAAGAACCGTGGAAATGATATTTATAGGACAAAGTATTTTCAGTCCACTGCAGGAAAATGTCTTAAAAAACTGCACTTCGTGTAGGCGTACCGACCTATATATACATTTTTCACTTTGCAAAGGAACGGTCTAAAATGGAACATTTTAAATCACAGTCTGTTAGTGGTGTTGATGTTAACATCTAACAAAAATGTTTTCTATTGTAATGGGCAGAAATAAATATATTAATAGGTATAAAGAACTTTCACTTTCGGGTTTAGACCGTGTTAATGGATTTTCACTTTCCGACGTTTCGTCTCTTACTAATAGAGACATCTTCAGGGATTAATCTGAAACTAAGTTTCGAATCAACTTGTGTCACTATTTATGACGAGTTGTGGTTATTCACCCGTGACGAGGTTTTTCCTATCAAAGACTTCCATATTGCAGGTAAGTGGTAACCAGTGTCCCGATTGATATTGTTAGGATGCTTGATGATTTCTATCGATTCTATCGGCAGTAGCCGAACATGTACATGAAACAGGTCATAAAATCAATTTGTCTGAAACAAAACAAATATTAACAGAAAACAGAAAAATGCCAAGGAAGATACGGGAATCGATAGAAATCATCAAGCATCCTAACAATATCAATCGGGACACTGGTTACCACTTACCTGCAATATGGAAGTCTTTGATAGGAAAAACCTCGTCACGGGTGAATAACCACAACTCGTCATAAATAGTGACACAAGTTGATTCGAAACTTAGTTTCAGATTAATCCCTGAAGATGTCTCTAGTAGTAAGAGACGAAACGTCGGAAAGTGAAAATCCATTAACACGGTCTAAACCCGAAAGTGAAAGTTCTTTATATCTTAATGGCCGTGAAAGCTTAAAATCCAAAATATATTAATAGGTTTTTAAGCAAATCTTTCTCGTGAAAGCAAATCTTACTTCTGAAAGCAAATCTTGATTCTGAAAGATAATATTCTTACATTTTTCTGGATTTTTTTTTTAGTTTCTCTGGAAAACTACCCTCGGGAAAATCATATTAAAACAATATTGTTTGAAGCGCCTATACCAGCCTATACCAGCGCATAAGGTAACGGTCCCATATATCGGACACTTTAGAGCAATTTCGGACTTTGATGGTGTGTGAAAATTACATATGAACCTTAATAACTATTTAATGTATATTTCTAGTTTTCAAATTTATTCATTTATCAAAAAAAGTTATTAAATATATATTAATTTTGATAGTTTTTTAATATTAAAAATACGAAAAAAACCACGAATGTCCCAATTATCACACATAGTGTCCTAAATATCGGACTAGTTGTGTCCCAATTATCGGACTATGTAAAATGAATAAATTAAAAAAAAAATATTAATATAATGCAAATGTATATATTTCTCATTATTTTTTATAAACTTACTTGCTGCAGGTTTTATGACAAAACATTATAAAATTTTATATTATTATTATTATAGAAACCCATATGCTTTTACTTGACTAATATGTGTCTTTAAAATTAATGAGATAATTGAAATAATGATTCTATGAACAGAAACGCTTAATTGCATGATTATAATTAATTATAGCTGAGATCTACAAAAAACATTGGCGATATACTCAATCAAAAATATTCCAGATAATATTGAAAGTCCATGGACTTTGCATTAATTTATGGTGTCCTATATTTAGGTCTTACATAATTATAGGATAGTCCCAAATATCGGACAGTTATTAAAAATGCCTAATAAATGGCTTATTTGAAAGAAAGTGCTAGTTCGATAAATGGGTAGAAAAAGCTTTATACTCTTTAAAACTATTGTATACATCATTTGTTTTAAAAAAATATTTCCTTTTTTTTATATTGGAAGTTAAAAATACAATGTACTATATATCGGACGGCCGTCCGATATATGGAGCTGTCTTTATTTTATTGTCCTATTTATCGGACAGCATATTAATATAAAAATATCTTAAAAAGAACATCAAAAATGGTTTAAATTGGTATAAAACTACAATATTATAAATTAGAAAGAGTTTGATAGACATTTTAACAATAACTAATATTTAAAAAAATCACTTTTCAGTTAAAAATTGGCTTACTTACTTTGCTTAGAAAAAGGCTATATATTTCGTAGCTGCTGACACATGACACATGACTATTTGTTTGATTTTATTACTTAAATATCTTGTTTTTTTGTAAAAACGTGAAAAAGTGTCCGATAATTGGATCGTGTCCGATATTTGGGACATTTACCTTACCTAACGATAATACATAAAACAAGATATTGTGATTGGCTTGATTTGTTGTCATGTTTCTAGTGCAACCTTATGTTTATGGTTATGCAAGCCTGTGGACGGCGCAATAGCAATATCTATTTGACCCTCGATTTGGCTGTATAAGGGCATATCCACAGCCTCGCATAAGAACATAATACATAACAATGCGATGCCGTGATTGGCTTGGTGTGCAGCCATGTATCTTGTAAGCCAATCACGGTATCGCATTCTTATGTTTTATGTTCTTATGCAAGCTTCTGGATATGCCTTAACACAGTGAAAAAGCCTTAAAGATATGTAATGCTTCCATAGTATGCTCTTCACGATGGATAGTGTGTTGTGTTTTCTCTTGATATACTTCCCAACATATGTTTCAGAACACTCTTTATTTTTTATACCGCATATGTATAACTTTTTTGTTTATCAATGTAATTTTTTCAACATTGACATGAATATGTCTACCTTTGGTTTTGTTTATTGGACTTTTTCGTCCAAAATTATCAAAATTTGCGTTACGTAATACTTGAACGTTCCCTTATAGTGCTCACTTGAAGCTCACAAAAAATGTGACGAACGGACTATAACTTATAGTTCTCATAAAAAGTGTGACGGGTGGACAGACTGACAAAATTGAGTTTCTTTAGAATTCGATAAAAATTATTGAAAATTTTTGATCCGAATTTGAAAATTTTAAAACCATTATAATATTCTTTTAGGAATATACGTGTTGTGAAGAGTATAACGCTGCCTGTTCCAAGGAAGAAGGCCGTATTTGACAATATTTGACAAAACAAACAACATTTTAAAATTTGCTGTCCATAAAAGACGTCCGCAAAAATTCCGGAATATCAGACCCCCCCTGCTTGTCCGATTTCGTCCGATTTCCAGACCCCCCCCCTCTAAAGGACGTCCAAAACGCAGTAGAGTACCCCCTTTTTTCAGATTTTCACTTTTTTATCATTATGAAATAATAAGAGATCAAAGCCCCCGACAATCTGATAAAATTTTATTCTTATGAAAATTATTGAATTTGGAAAAGTGGACGTAAAAAAATGCTCCCTCCCCTCCTTGTCCGCTTCTGTCCGATTTTGGTAATATTTAAAAACTGAATTTACATTAATTCGAAAATAAAACACATTTTTATACTAAACATGTAATAGTAGTTACAGCGCCACCAAAATCTTAATTTATTTATTATGTGCAAAATTGCCACAGTTTATAAAAAACGTCGATTTTATCAAAACAGCAAAAATGCAGGTACGACCTTCTTGATTAGTAGGATGGTATAATAAATAGTTGTAAACGAGGTTGTAAAGGTGTTTGTGTTAATAATGACTCAGCTTTCTTTCTTACGAATAGAAACAACTCCAGTAATAATTTCACTTTTATAGCACCTAAGTGCATTATAATCACTTATAGATTATAATTTATATATTGTTAAAGCCGCCTTTTCACGGAGCAATTTGTACGCAAGTTTATGAAGCTGAAGTTTGCAACGTTTTTTGCAACGAAAATTCAAATAGTATATTAAAGTACTAGTTTCATAACATACGTTTTTAGCGCACAAGTACAAGTTTAGAAAACCAGCCGCTTGCGGCGAGTTTTCTAGAGTACTAGTGCGTTTAAAACGTGTTATGGAATAAGTGCTTTAATATACTATTTGAATTTTCGATGCAAAAAAACGTTGCAAACTTCAGCTTCATGCAAGTTTGGTGCTATGCAATTTTGTTGCAAGAATGATTCAGTCGCTACGCATGCCTCCAGGCATCTTTGATGCTATTTTGGAGCCATCAAATTATTAGAACACGTTCTATTTTTCGATGATTTTCACGCAAGATTTATAGTTATTTTCGTGGTACAGTGGGTTAGGCTAAATGTGACACCCAGGGTAATTGTGACATGTCCTGTTATAATTCTTCTAAACTAGTTTATTTCCAATCCAATCCTGGCATTAGGTTTTTGACAGTATTAAATATTTCGCGTAAAATTTCGATTTGATTTAAACTTGTTTAGAAGAATTATAACAGTACATGTCACAATTACCCTGGGTGTCACATTTAGCCTAACCCACTGTACCAACCTTTAAAAAAGTTACCAAATTGATTTTTTGTTACTAATATAGTAGCCACTGCACATGTTAATAATCATTATGAATAATAATAGGCCGCTCCCTCTAACTAAAAAACTTGCAAAAATATTTTTTTGCAATTTAAAATTAAGTACATTTTAATAATTTATTATAATTAGTAACAATCGAATAAAAAATATTGTCTAATACACGGGCAAAAAGTTAAATTTCGATTTCGTAGGTTTATTGCCCTCGGGCCGGCCCTATCGGCCGGCCCTCGGCTTCTAAAAACCTACTTAATCGAAAAATGTAACTTTTCGCCCTTGTATTATAAATAACTATTTGTGGTTTTGATTTATAAAATATAATGTTTAATACTTATAGCATATACACGGAAGTGGCCTATTAAACGTTTATGGAGAACCAATAACTTTAAAAGTCTGCTAATTTGCACTTTGGGGTTTTTGAATATGGCCTATCGATTAAAAATATTTTCATGCTTGTGCCACTTCCGGTTGTACCGGAAGTGGCACTTAACTTTGAGTTTTTAAATGGAAAACCTCATATATTTTTTAATTTTTAAAATTTGCATTAAATTTGCTTTATTTTGATGTATAATACCTCATGTCTATCTTCAGTAGTTTTTATGTTATTCAAGTTTTTAGCGAAAAATAAGTAAATTCAAGCACCCCTAAAAACAATAATTTCTCCTTGATTTTTTCAATTGGAGAAAAGATGTTTTGTGTTTTGCTCAATGATGCTTAAACGAATTATCCTATGCTAAAATGGAACCCAAAAATTATACAGGGTGTCTGAAAAAGCAGGTCAAATCTAACAAATTTAATATAGCCATAACTCATTTTTTTTTAATGGCACCCTACATTTTTTTTTATTTGGTTAAATAGAGAATTCAATTTGCTTTAAAATAAGTATAGGATACCCTATACCTAACTTTAACCGTTTTTGAGCTATTTGCAAATTATTGTGAAACAGCCGTATTTCTGTTAAAATTTGTTATATTTTATAAAATAGGCCAGAAAAATTAATCGATTTTTATTTATTTACCTCAAAGATCATTATATTTACCTTAAAACTGGATTTTCATGCGCCCAGTAGTGTACATTTCTTCTGTTAAAAATACCCTGTTGAGAAAATTTAGCCTCGTCCGTCCAAATTATTCTTTTTAAAAAGTTTGGTTTTTCTTGAATATTTATCAAAAGATTTTCACAAAAGTCCACTCTATTTTGAAAATCATTAGGTTTTAAGGCCTGTATTTTTTGCTTTTTGTAATCGTGCATCTTGTGGTTTTTTAAAATTCTTTGGATGCTTGAATAGGAAATTCCCAAGTCGTAACTAGCTGCAGGAATTGAGGCATGTGGATATGCATAAAAGTAACCCAAAACATTGACTTCGTTATTTTCGTTGTTTGTAATTGGTTTCGTAAGAGATTTCACTGCATTTTCTTTTCCAAATTGCGAAAAATTTTTGTGTATTCTTCTAAATTTTTTACATGACATTCTTGGTAAATCAGGATATTTTGTATTAAAGTTTCTGCAGGTTCTACTAATTATTTTATCATTTTCACCAAAAATAGCAAATAAATCCAAAATAACAGGGTAAGAATAAGCCTCTGCCATTATTTTACACTAATTTATCACGATAAGAACGATAACATTTAGGTTAAAAGAAATAAAAACACAATACAATTTTAAAAATTTACGTAATTGCAGAAATACTGCAAAATACTTCTTTTTCACATTAATTTGCAAATAGCTCGAAAACGGTTAAAGTTAGGTATAGGATATCCTATACTTATTTTAAAGAAAATTGAATTCACTATTTAAACAAATAAAAAAAAATGTAGGGTGTCATTTAAAAAAAAAGAGTTATGGCTATTTTAATTTTGTTAAGTTTGACCTGCTTTTTCAGACACCCTGTATAAATTTTGGATTCTATTTTAGCTTAGAATGATTCGCTTAACCATCATTGAGCAAAATACAAAACAACTTTTCTTCAATTTAAAAAATCAAGGAGAAATTATTGTTTTTAGGGGAGCTTGAATTTGCTTATTTTTCGCTAAAAACTTGAATAACTCAAAAACTACTGGAGATAGACATAACGTGTTATACATTAAAATAAAGAAAATTTTATGCACATTTTAAAAATTAAAAAATATATAGGGTGTTCCATTTAAAAAATTAAAGTTGAGTGCCACTTCCGGTACAACCGGAAGTGGCGCAAGCATGAAAACATTTTTAATCGATTGCCCATATTCAAAAACCCCAAAGTGCAAATTAGCAGACTTTCAAAGTTATTGGTTCTCCATAAACGTTTAATAGGTCACTTCCGTGAATAACCCTGTATAAGCAAATGTTTGGTGTACGCTGTTACACATCCGTCACGAATCTCGCCACGTGGCGGATGAACGTCTCAACACTACACTTTAATTGGAGAAAAAACTATAAACAGTCCGGACCTGTACGGACACTAGAGCTAGGTTTGGACTTTAAAGTTGGCGCTTTTGAGCTAATTATTGTACCATACGATTTTTTAATTGGTTTGGTTTGGCGGATAAATATATCAAAATCTTTTTTACCAAAAGTTATCGCCGATAGCATACATGTGGTCGCACGAAAGTAAAATACGTACAGTGCGGTCCAAAAGTCACCCCCCCCCCCCCATTTTAACTTTTGAACGAGTTGAGATATCGACTTCAAATTTAGAACTCTTAAATAAGACAACTTAAACTATCTTTTAGCATATATTTGATATTTTCAGCTCTTAAAATGTGGACAGAGGGGCATGGGGGGACATTTTTTTAAACGGAAAGGGGGGTCGTGAGATACATCATTTTAAAGCTTATAAAATTCTCTATTTAAACTAGCATTTTTAATTTTTTTAAAAATGTTTTTTAAGGTTTTGATTTTTCAATTTCTGGGGTTAAACATTCGATTTTTTAAGTTTTTTTTCTATAAATTTTTATTTATGTCAACTAAAATTAGTTTAAAAGTATAATTAACATTTTTTTTATGATGAGATTAGGCATTTAAAAAAAATTATTTGTTTTTTTTAGAGGAATTTTGACATTAATCAACCCCATTTTAAACCCATTTTTTTTTAAATTTAAAAATATGGAGTTAAATGGAGAATTTCATAAGCTTTAAAATGATGTATTACACGACCCCCCTTTCCATTTAAAAAAATGTACTCCCATCCCCCCCTCCCCACATTTTAAGAGTTGAAAGTATTAAATATATGCTAAAAGATCGTTTAAGTTGTCGTATTTAAAAGTTCCAAATTTGAAGTCGATATCTCAACTGGTTCAAAAGTTAAGAGGGGGGGGTGACTTTTGGGCCGCTCTGTATATAAAGCTGCTCCCACAGTGTGGGACCCACATGCCAGTTTCATCGCAAGTGTCTTCGAAAATGCACTTGAAAGTGTCCTTTCGGTTGATGTGGGAGCGTCTCCGAGCGTCATCGAATCCAAGAATTTCTTTGACGGTGTAAATGTCGACATTCGCCAAATATTCGTACTCGTGCTCGGATACGCTCCCACACATAGAATCCTCGCACACCAATCCAAAGAACACTTCCAAGTGCATTTGCGACAAAGAACTTTTACCTAAAGAAGTAATTTCAGACCAATGTTTATGAAGGTGTCATCTTTTTGTTTGTTTATTTACTAACATAAACGCGATCAGCTTTGTGGTGTAAAATGTAGATGTCGCTAGTCGACTTTCAGACTACCTAGTAGCGATGTTGCGTAGTTTCCACCTTATCATGAATTCAAATCATTATACTTAAATTAAAAATGTAAAAAACTTTATTGTGTTTACTATAATTATGTTTAATAATATAGTATATTTAAATCTATTAAATTTAAACTACTAGTTCATATAAAACTCATACAGAACTAATGTTTCTTAAAATTTACAATAAAATATCCAAAGTATGTTTCCAATCGGCAACACTGTACCCCTGTCAGTCATTTTACGACATTAAACTGTGAGTTTACACATTCTTTCTCTCTCTTTACGCGTACTAAGTGTAAACAATAGTCACTCCCCACCAGCCCCTCATCATAGTTGGTTCACGCTTCAAACAAAGCATACGGTAGATTTCATCATGCCCCTTGAGGTAAAAGTTCTTTGATTTGCGAAGACACTTGCGCTGACACTCGCGTGTTGTGTGGGAGCACCTTAAAACATTGGATGGATAAGTGCATAAGTTTGGACAAAGTAGTTAACGCGCCGTGGTAAATAAAAGTTGATAAATAACCAAAAAACTTAAAACTGGCGCTCTAGCAATTAAATGTAAATATAACTCTCACCGATTACTTAAAATTTACTGCTCTAAGAAATTTCTTTATGAGAAATGTGGCCCTGGAGACAATTTTCGAAACAATTCAAACGATGACAAATGTTTTTGATAAAATTTTACCCGAAATTTTAAAGATAAATAAAATTACTAATAAATAGAGATTGTCGCAATGTGATACCACAGTCCCTTCCTTTTAAGTCACAGTTTTATTTTATGTACTTTCATTGGAAATACGTTTATTAGTAGATAGATATAGATATAAAGATTGCTTTTGTTACATTTTTTTACTCATTTTGTTACGGAACTCAAAACTGGGAGCTAAAATAGTATATGTCAAAATTTGATAAAAATTGTGAGACAGGATATTTTAATGTGCACCAAAAAGTATACCGTGAGTATTAATTGTTTTTATGCATTAAATCGACTTAACATTTGGAAAAACGATTTTTTATTCGATTATATCTAAAAGCGCCACTTTTTGTATGATAAACCTGTACGACAAATTTAATTTTTCGGCCTAGGCCGCAAAAGTAAAACAGTCGACGTTGATTAGTTGATTGATGTTGAAACTGTTGACTTTTAAATTCTTACCTCAAATTTATTGTCAAAAATACAATAGTTATTTATGGTACTAGTGGGCTTACGCCTCGCAGGTTAATTTTCTCATGGGCAATATCGGTTTACCCATGAGTGCCATACAAGGTTTTATCCAATAAATAGCTTAGGATTTCATATTTTTATTAAAAATTTTAATGACATTTACAAGAAAATAATTTGACAAGTGACAGTTGAGTGGGTAAAATAAATAATTATCCATTCAATAAAGTAAAAGCCACGCGGGGGTTATTATTGAGTATATATGATATACATGTGTACAAACTATGTTTTATTCTGTTGAAATATATTAATAAATACATTTATCCAATACATACAGATAATAAGACTATCTATTTAAAATAAAGCTGGTAATTGTCTTATTATCTGTATGTATTGGATAAATGTATTTATTAATATATTACAACAGAATAAAACATAGTTTGTACACATGTATATCGACACCTCCAAGCAACAAGGACGTAACTCAAGTTAGACCCATTTTGAGTTATACTCATAGGTAAACGCCTTGAAAAAAGACACACCTGGTGGTACTACTCAGATTTCTCCACAGGCCATTTTAACCAAAATTTTACCTAAAAACACTAAAGTAAAAAATTTTAAACTTGAATATTATCAGAAACAAACAATAAATAAACAATAAATACTTATACAGTTAAATAGAGAATTTTATAAGCTTTCAAATGACGTATCGCATGTCTTCCTTTTCCACTTCAATCATTTACCCACCCTTAAATAACAAAAAAAATATTTTAGAAATTTAGCCTTCGTGAAAAATGACAATATATGAGTTACGGCTTTGTTGCTTGGGGGTATCGATATCATATATGATATACGGACGAAATCTCTTTTTAGGGCGATTACGGTTGCCAACCTCGCTCTCCGAGCTCGGATGACAATCTCCGTAATCGCCCTAAAAACAGTACTTTTCGTCCTTGTATCAAAAACTACTATTCTAGCTACATGGTAAAAAACATTGGGCTCAAATTAAGAAAAATTTAGTCATGTTAAAGCATTTTTTAAATATCGTAGTGTAAAATTAAATCGCAAAGAACTTGCAGCTTTGCACAGACTCTATGTATATGTTTTTCTATTTTGCAACTCTTATAAGCTCATAATCACACCCATTTTGCGTGTTCTTATAGGCCCATAAGAGGTCTCTACTTTTTTTTCTGTTGGGTTGGCAACATACAAAAGCCTATCTCTTGACGTTTTGCGTGCAAATGTCAATGTCGATTTAAAGTTTAATTTTTTACAAAATTTTTGTGTTTGAGTTATTTTTTACCGTGTTAAAATTGTGGACTGGTTAATTGCAGTGAAAAAAGAAGAGGTGACTGTAAAATATATCAAAATATCATTTGTTCTTAGAATTTTAAACATAGTGTAAACTGTAATGCCAACCCAAAACAAAAATCTCTAAATCAGTCATCAATTTAAATGTAAGTTTTTTAAATTTTAGAGCAAAATAGAAAAAATTGTATAAAGCACTCGTTTCATAACTAACACGTTTTTAGAGCACTAGTACTTTAGAAAACTCGCCGCAAGCGGCTTGTTTTCTAAACTTGTACTCGTGCGCTAAAAACGTATGTTATGAAACTAGTACTTTAATATACTATTATAACTTTTAATTATCCATAAGGTTTATAAATTAGTAAGAATGGAGATTTCTCCCGTTACATTAGACGGGGACAAAAGTTCTACCCAAAAAGGATAGAATACATACATACACTCCCACTTCCACCCAACCAAACAAATTCTGTATTTGTTCTTTGTTGAACAAATACAATATTTACTTGGCCGGGCAAAAAGTGTAACTATAATATTTTTATTAAAGAAATTACTGGCGCCATCTAAATTTTAGTAGAATTATCTTATATTCTACAGATTCACATTAGCTATGTTCGTTCGTGCCGCTCACTGCTACACTTTCCGGCCAACCAAATAAATACTGTTTTTGTTGTATGAAAAACAAATACAGTATTTATTTGGTTGGCTGGAAAGTGTAGCACAAATGAGATAGAGATAGGGTAGACGTCTTTTGTTTCATAATTCTAGTTGTAGAGAGCTCTATTATGTAACGATGGCCCAATAAAATGGAACTAGTTTGTAATAACCTTGCCAAAGTTCACAGAACAAACAACGAAAGTCTTGCCAAATAAATGTTGTTTTTTTTTTTCAAAAAACTGATGAAAATGTCTCTCGTTTTTTTCAAACGCGATACTCAACAATAGAGAAATAAAAATACTAACCAAATTTGTTGTAATGGTTATAATATAACAATAATATTTTAATTATTGTATATTTCAAAAAGAAAACATTAAAAATTTATCATAAAATATAATCAACTTTTAAAACAAGTATATACTGCCCTACAATTTTTTCACATCCTAGGTTAGCCTATATCTTCATTAATAATAATAATAGTTTATTATAAAGGATACAAATTTGATTAATTACATTAAGGGCTGTCTATATATTACGTAGCGCGTCAAGGGGGGAAAGGGGTCACAGAAAATGTGACAGATTGTGACAGGGGGGGTCTAGGGAAATGTCACGTAACGAACGTTGATTTGAGCGAGTGTTCACGAGAAATTGTAGAAATACAGAGAATTGTAATGCAACGTGAAAAAACACATGACCTGGGCCTAGCTATAGGGGGATGGGGGAGCCTCCCCACACCTACCTTGGAATTTGAAAATGTTGAAAATTTCATGGGTAAAAAATATATAGTCTGCTAAAATTACAACAACTACTACTTAGTGAAAACGTGTTTTTTAGTCATCAACTTATTCATTGAAGGAAAAAAGTTGTAATTTTAGCAGTAGTGAATCTTGTAATTCGATAAAGTTGTAAATTTTATGGGTCAAAAACATGAAAGTTGTAATTTTAGCAGTAGTGGGAACGTTTTTTTTTTAGTATTCAACTTTTTTGTCGAGGGGATAAAAGTAATTTTAGACTAAAAATGTATCCTTTAGGTACCTACATAACTAATCAAAATTTTCTAAAAATTGTGTTACGTAATATATGAACAGCCCCTTATCAAACTCACGGTGGTATGTCTTACCCCCTTAGGGTCACCTCCAACTTTTTGTTTAGAAGAAAAACAATCAAACTTTACTGAATCGGTAGAAACATATCGAAAGAATGGCAGGAAAATATAACCTTTAATCGCCGAAATACGTCCTTTGTGATATTGCTCTGATAATGATAATAAAAGTGGTTGATGGTTATCCTAAAGATTTGGTGTGACCGCTTACGTAAAAATCGACTATTGCTATCTGCATTTGCTGCGTCTCTGCTGTATATAGGGTAATTGAAACTTATTTCTTCAGATTTAATAAATGATTTTTGTAGATATACATTTTCTATATAATAATAAATAAGGTTCAGTTACACTACAGAGTGCTTTTTTAATTTACGCGCTGTGCCGTCAGAGTCGCATTCTTTTGTTGAATGGTGTTTATTTAAAATCTTTAGCAAACCGGATAAATAAAAAATTTAACAAAAAATTGTTGCAAATAAATATAAATAAATATAAACAAACATAATAAAGGAGATTTACGCTTGACCAATGCGATTTTCTAGTGAATGATATCATTTTAGTCACATCAAAATTTTAAGACACTCACTGCTTAACGATCAGTTTGCAACCAGAGTCTTACAGATCAGTTTGCCAGATAAATTCAAATAAAACGCTCTATGTGATCTTATTTTTAACTAAATTCATATTTAATCAGGGAGTATATGAAAAATGTTGTTACATCCTTTCTAGTAATAATTAAACTGGCAAACTGATCTGGAAGACTCTAGTTGCAATCTGATCGTTGAGCAGTGAGTCATAAATTTAGAGGTGAGTAAAATTCACATCATTCACTAGAAAATCGCATTGGTCAAACATAAATCATGTTCTACGTTATTATATTTATATTTGCAACATTTTTTGTTACTTTTTTATTGATGCTGCGGTTTGCTAAAGGGTTTAAATACATATTAGTCTAAAAATGCTTTTTTTACCCTTTTATAAAGGCATTAAAATTACAAAAAACTTTATATTTTTCATTTTTTTTTTAACCATATTTAATAATGACCCTTATACTCTAACATGTAAAAATCTAAATAAATACTAATAAATATGACCAAAAATTAGGAGAGGTTTTCTAATCTTTGATATGACAGAGTGTGTATACCGGTATACCCGAGGGTATACCTAGTAAGTATTACCTACTATGTATACGAAGAGAGCAAATCTTATATTTTTTCCAAATTAGTGTAAAACGAGGGGCATGTCACTCTTCATTTGCGGGACGAAATATCGCCTTTTATTTCCAAATTAGTGTAAAACGAGGGGCATGTCACTCTTCATTTGCGGGACGAAATATCGCCTTTTACATCAATCAACCCAGAAAACCAAAATAGTACGAAACTAGTGCACTAGTTTCGAGCTATTTTAATGTGTCTAGAAACATCCTTAAAATGTCCCCAAATGCACACAACTAGCCCTAATAATATATATTTTATTCCTATTTTTTTATCGATTTAGAAACCTAGAATAGCATGCTATTTTAGACATATAATAGATCGAAAATATCGACCTAAAATAGCATGTGAATAGCATGCTATTTTTAATCCAAATAAGATTAAAAATAGCATGCTATTTATGACCTAAATTAGCTCGAAAATATCATGCTATTTTCTACCTAGTTTAGCAGTGTATTTTTGATCTGTATTTTTGATAAATATAATATAATATAATGATAATATACGTAAAAAAGGTTATTTTTTTAAACAGAAGGATCAGAATAGGTACACTATATTTGTTTGTGGTTCATACTTGTATCACAGCACACTTTAGACAATTTTTGTTGAAAATTTAAATTTTCACATTCATGTTGTTCCTCACTGCCATCACTTTCGCTTTCACTGGTATTTTCACTGGTATTTTCACTCTCGTTTTCACGCTTAGTTTCACTATTACTTCTGCTTTCACCACTTAACAGCTCACTTCTAACACTCCTGTATTCTTCTGAAACGTTACTGCATTCACCGAGGTCACTTTTACTTTTGTTTTGCACTTCTTTATTTCTTAAAAAAGCTAAATAATCAAACTGCCTTTTCTTTCACCAATTTTGGTGTCTTTTGGAAAGACTAGAGAAGAATTTATAATGCGTAGATTCGCGACGCCGCTTTTGTGTATTCATTCTGATAACTCTAGTAATACTAAACTTCTGTTAAGAAAAACTAAACAAAACAAAAATATTTGCTTGCATTTGGTACGTAAAATAGAAGTATTATTAGCGTGCTAAATTGAGGCGATATAAGCAGTATATTTTGGACCTAAAATAGTTCATTTATAGCACGTTCTCAATTAAACCAATATTGACTATATATTTTCGACATAAAGTTGGTCATTGTTAGGTCGTCCTAAATTTAATCAAATAAAAGCATATATTATCGACCTAAAATAGTTTATTAATTTACCTAGGGAGCATATAGTATTAAAAATGGAACTTATTTTAGACGTACAATTATAGCGTCCATTTTTCATTCAACTTTTGAAAAATATTTTGAACGTCTCAATAATTTCTTCCATTTTTCTTGCTATATGAAAGCAAGTTTAGGATGCTATATACTAGACTCGAGATCTCCCGATATCGCCTGGAGATCGCCCGATATGACCTCGATATCGCCTTCCGATATCGCCTCATACCGCCTCTCGAAGGGACGAAAAACCGCCCTGTGACATGCCCCTTGGTGTAAAGCCGCCAGCTCAAGCGTTAGGTGTCCATCTTGTATATAAATAAATGAAACAAAAAACACAGTATGTGCAAAATATCCGATTAACTACCAAATATTGTAATTTTATATAAATTAAAAAATCTAGTCTATAGCTACTACGTACATTTGTTTAATTCCTTTTTGAGATTTTTAGTGGCTAACGTATAAATATCTCTTTTCGATTTTTTGCAGATACTGCGTTTTTACTAGGACCAGTATCCTTTGGGAAATTGGGTTGGTTCCTCAAAATAACTGAAAATAGTATTTTTAATTTCGCACCAAAGTTTTAACGAACAAAAATGGACGCACAAGAGACCGGAGAGGAAGGTACGACCGATTTGGAGCCTTTTAACAATCAAGTAGCGGGTCACATGGGTCCAAAAACTGGTAGTATAATGCGTTATAAAGACACCTTAGTAAAAACAATGGTTAAAAAAAAATATCACGATAGAGAAGTGGAGTTTTACGAAAGTTTGCAAAACGCAGAAAAAAAATCTTTAATTGAACTGAAAACGTTGGTACCCAATTATTTTGGAACCAAAATCCTACCAATAAATGGTGAAGATGTCGAGTGTATTGTTTTGGAGGACCTGACAAAAGG